>OX388310.1:28937512-29392623 GCA_947579605.1 Athripsodes cinereus | reverse complement strand
TTTTTATCTATTTGTATTACCTATGTATTGTAATAACTGTATGTTTGCGTAAACTATAAAATAAAATAAATAAAATAAAATAAAGTGTCCTGGCTGAGAAATATCCGAGAGTGTACCGGAGTTCGGAGGGTGGAGGAGTTGTTCCGGCTGGCACAGGACAGAGAGGCCTACGCCAGGGTGATAGCCGACGTCGGGGGGACCTGACATGGCACTTTGAGAAGAATACCATTTTGAAAATTTGACGACGGGGGGGGGGGGGGGGGCTAGAAATTTTAAGTAAAGTAAAATTATCCAATGTTCCATATATGGAACATATTGTTGTGCGGCCCGGTAGGAAATCTCATTCTGAAATTTGGCCCGGCTGCTGAAAAGGTTGGCCACCCATGGTATAAAAGCAGTAGTAGTAGTAGATAAAACATTGTTTGTTACTAGCTTAATATTACGCACTGTAAAAAAACACTTAGGAACTGCCATTCCTGTAACATTCATGGGTGAGGGAGGGTGCAACCCTTAATGTTATGTTGTTAAAAAAAACATTCAGGATGGCTGGCAAACCTCATCGCTGAATTTAAGATATAAAATGTCTTTATTTTTATCAAATATGTGTCTTTAAGATGATACTCGAAAACTTATGGAAAAGAATGGGACACCAAACCGTGTCCTCCACCACGGAACATAAATATTTCCAAATTTTTCTTCATTAAAATTAAAAACTCGATGTGAACAAAAGCGTATGATGTACATCCCTAAATCGTAATTGAAAATATGAAAAACTATGAATGCATTAAAATACTCTTGTTATAAATTGCTACTTAATTACAATATTAGTTTGGAATTTTATCAAAACCAAGGGTCCGTTAGGAAATACAATTAGCCCAGGAAATATAGACCAAAAATCGGGGTTTCAGGGAAATAATTTATAACCAGCTGAAACTTTCAGGGATGGTTCCTTGATGCTTCTGGAAGAAATCCTGAAAAGTCTCTAAAAATCTTATGTGAGCTTCTATCCAAAATGGCGGATTAAAGATGGCCGCCAAGCGCATGGCACCTTGCTAAATGTTTTTCATTATATCTTTGTAAATAAAAAACTTTTTTGTATTCTGAAAAAAGATATATATTCTGGAAACATGTTTGTTTTTGTAAAAATATATTAAAAAAGTCTAAACAAATTACAAATAATATTTTTTTGAGTATGAAATATTTTTTTCGGAATAAAAAAAAAATTATTTTTAATATTTTACCCCATAACTTTTTATGTATTAATAAATCGTAAAAAACTATTCTTATACTTTTTGTGGCTGTGAATATAAGGATTATAATGAAATAAATTTTTTGAAGAAATACTGAAAAATAGTTGTGATATTTTTTTTTTTTTTTTTTTTTTTTTTTTATTATTTTTTATATCATATAATACACATTAAATACAATTATAAAGTCGCGCCAAATCCATTACAAGATTTGAATTTGAATGGAGCACCAGCGTGATCTCTTTGTCAAATAACGATTTCAGTCGGGCTGGTAAGTATGCGAAATACGGAATAAATCTTGAGTTATGTTTCTACAAGATGATCCATACATGAGGTAGGTTCCTGTAATATAAAAATAAAAACAAATTCTCTATAAATTTCGACCCACCCTACTCCACCTATGCCATAATATCACTTTTATCTTATTACAGTTTCTCCAAGAAGTATTTGCTCAGATATTCAAAATTCTTGCATGAAAACTGTAAATTTTCAAAACAAAACTTCAAATCCAGTTTATTAATTCCCACTACGCTCAAAATAAGTAGTCATCGTCAATTATCGAAAAGGTTTTTAATGTAAATATAGGATATTATTTCGCTCTATGATAGAAGAAATAACGCATTTTTGCGTAATATTTTCACTTAAGTTATTTATATCATAATGCATTCACCTACAAGTGGGGTAGCCAGTAGACAAATTTCTTGTAATTAATGTACAGATCGTCGTCTCTGTGCCATAAAATTTAATTATTCAGAGGTGGCACCTAATCGTCGAATTTTAGATGAAAGTTACCTTGTGTGTGATGTTTTATGAAAAATTTTCTTTTACAGGACACTCGAAATCTTACGGAAAAGATTGATAAAGGTCCATTCTTTTCTGGAGACTCTATTTTCATAATATTTCTATTATTTTTGGTAATGATAATTTATTTGTATTACGTCTGTCTATTAAATTTCACGTATTATGAAGGCTGCTAATTACGTTTCGGGAAATGGGGTAACCAGGGATATTTGAGTCCATGTAATATTTCCATCACAAAGTTTATTATTTTTTACAATATACCATCTCAGTAAATTTTCTCATACATATGATTACAAAACTTTTATTGCATTCCGAATGAGACACCTCCAGAACATGTATTTTTTTATACAATTTACAATTTTACTGGCGAATAAAATTATCAATAAGCAGTTAAATGTACATGAATTTGAACATAAATAGATAAACTGAGAGTAAAAACGAAATTTCATAGCAAAAAAATCAATAATTACATGTTTTGAGTGGTCAAATTGTCATTAATTTGAACCGATGTGTAAAAGTATTAGTTACCAGTCTTATGAATGATTTGGCATCTTTTGCTTGTTTTCCATGTTTTTTCGATTTTTTTTTGTAAACAAATGATTTAATTTCACTATAATTAATTATTCTATAATATTATTTGAAACATTTCTCTAAAATTGACTGTTTACGGGCGAAAAAAGGCCTCAACTTTTCTTCATGTTCTTGGTACATGAACATATCTAATTGCAATAGTTTCATTCGGAAAGTCTATACGAAAGATTTTTGCTCAAAATTGAGAAGAATAGAATGTATTCGTAATTTGGCAATTATCGACGATTTAAAAACGTTATTTGAAGTGTCAAAATAGTATTTATTTAGACATACGGTCCTTTTGAATGAAGCTAATCCAATTAATTATGTTCATGCACCAAGAACATGAAGGAAAGTGGAGGCCTGTTTTCGCCCGTAAACAGTCAATGTTAGAGAAATGTTTCAAATAATATTATAGAATAACTAATTATAGTGAAATTTAATCATTTGTTTACCAAAAAAAAATCGAAAAAACATGGAAAACAAGCAAAAGATGCCAAATCATTCATAAGACTGGTAACTAATACTTTTACACATCGGTTCAAATTAATGACAATTTGACCACTCAAAACATGTAATAATTGATTTTTTGTTATGAAATTTCATTTTTACTCTCAGTTTATCTATTTATGTTCAAATTCATGTAAATTTAACTGCTTATTAATAATTTTATTCGCCAGTAAAAGTGTAAGTTGTATAAAAAATACATGTTCTGGAGGTGTCTCATTTGGAATGCAATAAAAGTTTTATAATCATATGTATGAGAAAATTTACTGAGATGGTATATTGTTAAAAATAATAAACTTTGTGATGGAAATATTACATGGACTCAAATATCCCTGGTTACCCCATTTCCCGAAACGTAATTAGCAGCCTTCATAATACGTGAAATTTAATAGACAGACGTAATACAAATACATTATCATTACCAAAAATAATAGAAATATTATGAAAATAGAGTCTCCAGATAAGAATGGACCTTTATCAATCTTTTCCGTAAGATTTCGAGTGTCCTGTAAAAGAAAATTTTTCTTAAAACATCACACACAAGGTAACTATCATCTAAAATTCGACGATTAGGTGCCACCTCTGAATGATTAAATTTTATGGCACAGAGACGACGATCTGTACATTAATTACAAGAAATTTGTCTGCTGGCTACCCCACTTGTAGGTGAATGCATTATGATATAAATAACTTAAGTGAAAATATTACGCAAAAATGCGTTATTTCTATAATCATAGTGCGAAATAATATCCTATATTTACATTAAAAACTTTTTCGATGATTGACGATGACTACTTATTTTGAGCGTAGTGGGTATTAATAAACTGGATTTGAAGTTTTGTTTTGAAAATTTACAGTTTTCATGCAAGATTTTGAATATCTGAGCAAATTCTTCTTGGAGAAACTGTAATAAGATAAAAGTGATATTATGGCATAGGTGGAGTAGGGTGGGTCGAAATTTATAGAGAATTTGTTTTTATTTTTATATACAGGAACCTACCTCATGTATGGATCATCTTGTAGAAACATAACTCAAGGATTTATTCCATATTTCGCATACTTACCAGTCCGACTGAAATCGTTATTTGACAAAGAGATCACGCTGGTGCTCCATTCAAATTCAAATATCTCAACTATTTTTCAGTATTTCTTCAAAAAAATTTTTTCATTATAATCCTTATATTTACAGCCAGAAAAAGTATAAGAATAGTTTTTTACGATTTATTAATACATAAAAAGTTATGGGGTAAAATATTAAAAATTATTTTTTTTTTATTCCGAAAAAAATATTTCATACTCAAAAAAATATTATTTGTAATTTGTTTAGACTTTTTTAATATATTTTTGCAAAAACAAACATGTTTCCAGATTATATATCTTTTTTCAGAATACAAAAAGGTTTTTTATTTACAAAGATATAATGAAAAACATTTATCAAGGTGCCATGCGCTTGGCGGCCATCTTTAATCCGCCATTTTGGATAGAAGCTCACATAAGATTTTTAGAGACTTTTCAGGATTTCTTCAGAAGCATCAAGGAACCATCCCTGAAAGTTTCAGCTGGTTATAAATTATTTCCCTGAAAAATCCTATATTTCCTGGGCTATATACCTACTACTTTATAATATGTAAAAGTGCTTAGGCCTTGAATTTCTGTAATAATAAAATATATTTACAGATATTTGATAGGATCAGAAAGAAGGATCCAAAAATATTGGAGAAGATTGTTCCTCTAAAGGAGATATAGGTGAACTTAAACTTGGTTTAAGTGATGAAGATACAAAGACACTGGAAGACAATGTCTCGGTTATCGTTCACTTTGCAGCTACGGTGAGATTCAACGAACCACTGACTAAAGCCATCCTCATGAATATCAGAGGGGACAAGAGATGTGGTCTATCTTGCTAGGAACACCAAGAAGCTATCGGTCAGTGTTTTATTATTTTTTATCGTTTCCATAAGTTAGCGAAGAATGGTTAAGACCGTAAACATTTTTTTTAATACGGCCTCTTCCATTAATGGAAGGAGACAAACCGACCGTACAGATGGTGCAGAAATCTGGAAGTTCCAAGTACCAGAAATTCTACACAAAGCAAATCTTGTACACACTAAAGGCACCACAATGAATTGTCAGACATTGCCTAAAGGCAATAAACCCTCCATTTATTAAGTTTTGTAACGCTTATTACGTTACTGTTCTATACAGATACAGCGTTAGTGGCAATAAATGAAACGATCAAATAATCTTAAACGTTGTTCTTACGAGACGAATATCGTCAACCATTTGACCCGTGTAAACAAATTGACAGTAAGTCTGAGACGATAAATACCAGTAAAAACGATATCGTCTCAAGTTGACCACCTTTCAACTATTTTTTTGCTGGAACGATGTGCGCATGCGTAGATGTGTGCGGCATCCGTATCTATGGTAAAAACTTTTTAACATATAAACTTTATAATGTTTCCCGTTTCGTGACAGTTATTATCTTTGTTGTTGGTTTGTGGCGTTTGTTTTCATAATATAAAGGCGCCTTATAACCTCTACTATAACATTTTCAACTATTATAAACACTCCGCGATCTCCATCTCGACGTCCGCCATTTTGAAAACAACGTCAAAACCAAAACGCATCTGACAAATTGAATCTATGTCGGTGGACTGTGTGAACACGTATGACGATCAATGGACGACCGACGGATTTTGTTTTTTATGCAAGCGAAATTCGTCTGGCGATATTCGCCTCTAGAAAACACCACTTACGGTAGGTAAGGCACGGTTTACAATAGTTCAATAACTAATAATATATATACTAAGCCACCAGTAAGTATATATTACTGAAAGTAAAAGTCTATAACACACATTGACACAATCCACTATGATACAAGACTGCAGTACGAGTGGGCCACCGCTAGCGTCCGCAAAACTCTTAGGGTGCAAACACAAAGAAAGCAGGTTGCCAGCGCCGATCAGTGTCGGCAAAATAAATCGCAATCGGCGTTCCTGCTTTAACTATGTGCGTGTTCATTGAAATTCATGTAACCATTCTCGGCGCCGGTAGAAGCAGGCATCGGAATGCAGGTAACCTGCGTTCTTTGTGTTTGCAACCTTAGGTAGATGCAGCATCACTCATATATTGGGTGCGATGCCAAAAAAAAAAGAGAAAAAAAACCTTAGGTAGATGAAAATGGCAATGCTTGCGTTTACTCGGCAAACACACGCGTCCACAGTAACTATCGTGAAGCTTATTCATCACTGCAACCAGTCTTCTTCTTCTTCCAGTGCTAGACCTGGCCACAACAAGTGTCCGCTGTCTTATCCACGAAGTTAATTCTCTACTGAAGAGTGGTTCTGGCTCTCTGCCTAAATGGAATGTTGCAAGCCCTTAGGTATATACCTGTTTTCGACATCCCCATCCAGGCATCTCCCGAATGATGATTTGCTTGGTACCTACATACATTCGCTACCCCGAAGTTTAATAGTTTAGCCCTACCGTACGAGGGTTCGCTATGTTCTTAGTGTGTGATCGAGAAATTATTTGAGACAGCGGATGCATGTCTTGTTACAGTTTACTTTATTAAGTTGTACAATAAAGTTTTTTCTACTAATTTATAATGGGCAGCCTGAACGGCTGACCTGTCATAATAGCCCCCACGGGCTTGAATACTGCATTTTCAGTAGAAATTTGCTTTTTACTCATACTTATGTAGGTATATCTATATATTTTTTTATTTATATATTTTTAACTTAACATTACTTGTATCTTATAACACATAGGTATTCTTATAACTTGAGTCTGTTCTGAGGCAGTATCTATGTACTATTGTTTCAAATTATTCTATTTAGTTTTTGTAAAGCACCATGTATACGGAACAAATTAATAATAACAAAAAAACGAATAATCAGTTTGGAGCTTATTTTTTAATGTATATGAATAAGAATTGAGCCAGTTTCTCTCCCTCACTCAATCTATTCATCTCCCTCTCTCTCTTCCTTTCAAGTATCTATCTCTCATCACAGCCACACCTGCAAAAACAACCTCTCACATAAACCTACATCAGAATCATAAGAATTCCTACATAAACTGGTTTCAATGTTAGGGATCCCACAAAATAGCTTTTCCCAGGGTACCACAAAAATTAGGACCGCCACTGAAAGGATAAGAAGATAAAAACTATTAAATTAATATGGGTATATACAAAACTCATATTTTATTAATAATTTACAAATCCAATCCTTCTAGGCTCTGATCCACATATCCACATTATACTGTCATCCTAATAAACCAATTATAGAGGAAATTGTTTACACCCAGGATGCAGATTGGAGAACTCTCATCAAAATAGCTGAACAGTTGGATGAAAATACACTGAACCACTTGACAGATAAGTATGTTGTTTCTGATAAACAAATATTTTCTTTAATAATTATGACCATTCATTATAATAAATAATAAATAAGTAATAAATAAATAATAAATAAATAATAAATAAATAATAAATAAATAATAAATAAATCTTTATTGACCATAATTTTACACAAATACATAAACAATAAAATTACAAAACGTGACAATTAACAAAATTAGGCCAAAGGACTTGTTGCTAGGCAACGTCTTCCAGTCAACCCTAAAACATTAACATAAAAAAAATAGGTCTATGCCTACCCAAATAATAATAAAAATAATAAAAAATAAAAAAATAAATACAGGAACCCAAAGAGAAAAAGTTTTAAATATATAGATAAATAATTTATACATATACATAAATAATACATACATACAATAAATAATAACAATACATACATAAGATAAAATAAAATACTATAATAAAAACAAATTAAACGTATGTGATACATGTGAAAAAAATTGATATCTGTGCACTCCTGGTGAGGACAAGGGAGAGGGGGGAGGGGGGGGGGAAAGAGCTCTTTATCGAGTGTCAACAAGTTACATAAAATATCATCTAGATGAAGAAACGATGAGCTGGTACGAATTGTTGGAGGAAGCTGGTTCCAGAGTCTAGCGCCGTGAATGCTGAATTCATTCCTAATGTCTTACTTCTGATGACACAAAAAATAAATGTATGTATTCGATACATGCTTACAATGAATACATTGGTCAGCCCACCAGCACTGGTGATAATTTTTATTTAGCAAACATTTTGATATATAGCTATGACATTCATAAATAATAATACGAGTACACAGCAAGACAATTGTAACTAACAAACCAGCAAAGTTTGCAAACATTGTTTTGTATAATATAATGTAACGTACATATAGTTGACATTACAATGAGATTGAATCCATAAAAAAAAATTGTTTGATAAGTCAACAGAGTCGAGAATATTTTTCATAATTATATAGAGTAATTTTACAGTATTTTTACAGCCAATAATGTGCAAAAAATAAAAGCTACATTCTACAGGTAAAACTGGATGTAATTATATTATATTTAGTTTTAATATAATTACAGAATATTAGGAGATCAACCAAATACATACACCTTCACTAAATACATTGCAGAAAATGTAATGAATGAATACAAAAAAGAATTACCTATACTAATCTTCAGGCCAACCATAGGTAAGTATTCAGTAAACCATGAATTACCATTTGAAGTAAAAATCTAAATATCAAATGTCTCTGTAGATATTTCACATTTTTGTTTTTATTATTTTCCAGTGTCATGCTCGATAGAAGACCCTGTTCCTGGTTGGCTAGACAATATAAATGGTCCCTGTGGAATGTGGGTGGGTCTATTATCGGGTGTGACTCGTGTGGCATTTGCTACGCCATACAGTATGAATGATTACATCCCGTGTGACTACTGTGCCAATGGTGTCATTATGGCTGCTTGTTACAGAGGAAACTCTGATATCAAAGACAGGTACTTGAGAAAACTTGTGCTAAAACTAGTGACCTCAAAAAAAAAATTTACTATCTTGCTTATCTGCAATGACAAAACAATTGTTTTGCAGAAATTAAATATATATTTATTAATTTAATTAAAATAGAAAAAAACCAATCAAATATCTCGATTGGATAACCACTTTTACACAATGTAACCGGCCACGTGGTGCAACGGCTATCGCAGTCGACTACTTGCATCATCGAGGTCCTGGGTTCGATTCCCAGCTGGGTCGCGGAGTTTCGTAAGGAATTTTCGCAACCAGGGTTGGGAAGAAAACTGTCTCAGCAAAATTGAGGCAGCACTGGTTGTCTGGAAGAAATTACGTAAGTGATAAGTCCGCCAGCTATACTGACATCTGTGTATAGAATAGTTAAAAAAATGTAACATTGTGGAAAATCTAATAAGAAGAAGTAAGAAGGCGTTCAATGCTAGATTTTGTACAATGTAACATTGCGTAAACTTGGTTTTCTAATTCTCCAATCAAGATATCTGATTGATTTTGTAATTTGCATGTTGTACTCTAAACTCACTAAAACTACCATTACACCTTAACTGCATAATATCCTACATGTGGGGTGGCAAGCAATCTTAGTAGAACAAACAAAAATATGCTTAACAACCACTCCATAGAATGGATCTTTCTGATGTGCAACCAATCGTTTCGATTATTTAATTTCCGAAAATTTCTGACAACAAAATACCAACCTCATATATATATTCTTCCTCATTCGTCCTCTAGGAACTTTTTTTTTCATTTTTTGCTTACTAGGAAATGCAATGAATAATAATTAATCTGTTAACGATTATTTACCAATAACTGCATTTCCGATAAGGATTCTACCAAGTCAAACACGATAAGGAAGAAAACATACAGGCAAAACTTGAGTTTCATGAATATCCCATTTTACAACCTGATGAATTATTACAAGTCTTCAATTCGCTGTTATGAGAAAGATAAATGTAATAATCACCAATTATTTATTAAAAATTTCATAAACACGGCAATATCAGGAGGTTCTGTTAAAAATTACGGTAAGTAGACGACCAAAATAAAGTTGACTGGTAGGAATGTAAAAATGTCGAATTTCTTTGTATTGAATTATAATATCGCCGTAATTTTTTTGTCTATAAAAATTCGGTAGTTTGAGTCCCACGTCTACCATTTTGACGTTACCCATTCATGTATTCAAGTTAATTCTAAGTCATAATTTTAATCTTAATTTTGACATAGACTTATGTACCAATACTATGTTCATTTTGCAGCTTCGTAATTAACGCGGGATCATCAAATATCAAAAATTTATCAAATGATTTTCTATTCCAAGTCGCATTGAAAGCTGCAAATGAATATCCTCTGGAAAAATTGTTGTGGAAGCCAACGTTCTACTATACCATGAACCGACCCCTCTATATGTTTTTAGTATTCCTATTGCATCTATTACCAGGAGCATTGCTTGATATCATACTCAAAATAGCTGGAATCAAATTCAGGTAAGCAAATATATATAACCATTTTTAAAATCGTAAGGATCATTTTGTATTGTAAACGCTACTATATATGAAAAGAAGCACACGATTGATAGAGGTTGAAAAAAGCGGATTGACTGAAAATGACTTTAGAAGCAAACTGAATTCATCGCTCTTCTAACAGAGTTTCCCATGGGAAGCTCCATTAAACGGCGCCAAATAAATCATCCGTTATTCATTCATAAATTTGTTGATAATGTAGATAGTTTTTTTTTTATCAATGCAATTAAAAGTCTGTATTTATAATAAATCTGTGAGTTTTCTTTCAGCTTTTTGTCATTGTACAGAAAAATTTACATTTTTAATGATGTGTACGACGCCTTCATAAATAATAGATGGAATATCGAAACTAATAACTGGTCCGTGCTGCAGTCATGTTTGAACCCAAAAGATGAGAAAACATTCAAGATGGATATTAAACCTATTGATGAAAAGGAAGCAATTAGAAATACCGTATTAGGTATCAAGAGATATGTTCTAAAAGAAGAAATAACCGAGGAAGCACTAGCAAGAGCCAGGAAACACAATAAAAAGTAAGATATTAATTCAAAAGTATTTTCCTTTATTGACGAAAACTACATATACCTACCTAACAATTGAAATATCCATGGTGCCCTATTAATATAAAACAATTGTTCATTGACATCGAAAAAACCTTCTACACATCTGAAAATCTCCGAAGTCTAGAACTTTACTCGCATATTCTTTAATTGTCCTTAAAAGCGCTTTCTAGTAGAAACGGAAAAATATTCAATTTTCAACAAATTTGACAAAAAAAAAAACACAAAGTCTGTTAACGCTGCAACAAATATTTATTACCAACATTAGTTTTTTACATAAGAAATAGAAGGGTCTGTGGTTCGATCCCAGGTGCCGGCAAACTCCCCTTTCACGGCACAAGCTTTAAGCTTAGTGTGAAAGGTGTATAAGGTTGTATTTGGGTTTAAAACAAAACCCAGATATATCTTTAAAAAAAAGAAATAGAAAAAGGTTTTTTTTTATAAAAAAGCATATTTCTAAATAAAAAAATCGGGGGTGTGTTCAGCAGAAAATTAACGAAAATCCTACAATTTTTCATATATATATTTTTAATATACGAAAATTTGGATAATTATTAAAAATATTAGTTTGATAAATTGAATTTTTTTGTTTTTTTTTATGGATATTGACCGATTTAAAAAAAATCATAAAATTTCTCATATTTTGAAACCAAAAATCACCACATGAACTCGATTTTTTGTTAATTAAAAAAAAGTTAACTAAAATCAAGATAATTGAAAAAAAAACACAATATGTAGTTAACACAATATGTAGTTGGAAGTTAACTACATATTGTGTTTTTTTTTTATCAATATATCTTGAAATGGACTTCCAACAAGTACCTTCGGTCGACAACATTAATGTTTTAACTAAAATCCATAATATTTACGTGTTTGATAGGGTGAATAAAAAATATATATACATTACAAATAATTTGTATAATGATATTACAAAGAGTACGGAAATAAATCCTCTCAGTCGGCTATTTAGTTTTTTTTTATGTAAAAAACTAATATTAGTAATAAATACAGTATTTGTTTTTTTTTTATTTTGTCAAATCAAAATGTTCACAAGGGTCAACATCAACAAGTTTTGAGGATTTTTCTATCAAATTTGTAGTAAATTGAATATTTTACCGTTTATGCTAGAGAGCGCTCGAAAGGGTATGCCACTAAGAATATCCCGAACGCCGACCAACCAAAACTACCTCGTTGCAATATTTTAAATTATTTCTTGGTAATTAAAGTACATCAATATGTCGTTCCGCCCTCTAAGTCTAACTCACTTAGAATACGGTGTGAGACAATAGTCATTTGATTATTGACAAAACACCATTCATTGCTCAATCTAATGCAAACCATTCTTTCATATTACAGGATATATACAATTGTGACTATAGCCAACATAATCATGTACGGCCTCATACTTTGGCTGGGATACAGATTAGTACAATACTCAGCTGCAAGATATGGACATGTTGTAAAGGAATATATATTTTGAAGAATAATTTACTATTGGCCGATTTCAGAACCAATTTTTCCATTACTATCAGTTAAAATCTGTACTGTAAAGTATATTGTATGTATTATGTATGTTGGATAATTTATTCGGCGCCGTTTAATGGAGCATCCATCTCAAGGGCGCGGAAAACTATATTGGAAGAGCGATGTCTTCAACTTGCTCCTGAACGTTGCTATCGGCTGGTTTTTACGGAGGTCCTCGGGGAGTCGGTTCCAAATGACGGGTCCTGCGACGCCAAAAGCCCTATCATAGAAGCAGGACTTGTTTGCTCTGTTGATTTCGTCCAGCATGTTGGTAGATGTCTTAGCTGAGCGTAGAGGTCTACTTGCAGGTGTTTTGGAAACACAGAGCTCAGAAAGTGACTGAGGTGCCATATTTTTCAAAGCTTTGTAGACTATAAGGCACAGTTTGTATTGGAACCTTTCACTTACTCTTAACCAGTGCAACTTTTCCAGCAAAGGCGTGATGTGGCAACCCTTATCTTTGCGGAAAATCAGCATTGCAGTGCTATTGAATGCCATTTTTAGGCGATTCAGTTGAATTTGCGGCAGTCCTTCATAATTATAGTATATTGTCTAGTCTTGAGACTTATGCAATTAACTATAGATTTCAACTGACAGTAATAGATAGATTATTTGTATCGAACGTAGATGGTTTTTGGTGTATATTGGGTATGGTTTTAGTTTGATAGACTAATTATTATGAAGTCAACACACAAAATTACAAAAAGTATTATAAGAGGAAAATAATATAAAGTGAAGATCGACGTACTCACCAGTATATGAAAATAGAAATACATACAGCCCTAAATTTTCACCCTCTTCCATCTACCCCTATTTTTTAATAGAGATATTAGTATATGGCAAAACAAAGTTTGCCAGGTCAGCTAGTAAAACAATGTTATGAGGTGTGTGTATGCCGTGCGGCCGCCTTTACTTACTGTATGCCTAGCGCATACCTACATTTTTATTATGTATTATTATTATGTACACTTATTAATATTTATTTTTACCTGTTGTTATTATGTTGTGTATTGTTTTTGTTTGCAATATACGTATATTATTATTAAGTTATTATTTGTATAGCTTTTAAGTTTAAGTGAAATGTTTTATCATTTTCTCTTTATCCTGTAAAAGGCATTAGCCGTATATTAGATAAATAAATAAATAAATAAAATAAATAAAAATAGCACGAAAATTACTAACAACGACACAATCATTTGACCTCATGTACCTATACATCACTTTTTTACTGAATTACTTTCATTGTTTACAGTTTAAATGTAATATATTATTAAAATGATGTTATTAGAAAAAATGTTAGTGACTCTATGTAGTAGTAGGTATTTAATAGAAAATTAATGTTAAAATTTGTCAGAAACAGTTTACTAATTACTCCATACAATCGGATAAATAATATGTAAGACTGCTACATAAATTATTTTTCAGATTTATGTAGAAAATGTCTGGCCAAACCGGAAACAATACAACACTTAGTTTCAGGATATTCTACTTTCTCTCAAACTGAATATAATAATAGACATAAAAATGTCAAAAAATAAAATATAATATCTTATTACAAATAAGTACAACCCGGAACCGGTTTTAGAAAATCAAAATAACAGGATCTATTATGATAAAACAATTATAACAAATAGACAAATACATCATAATAGACCCGATTTACATAGTATTACATGATAAACGTAATAAAATAACGTACCTAATAGACATCGCTGTCCCAAATACATATAATATATTTTACAAACAACTGTCGCAGAAAAAATACGTAAATATACAGAAATAGCAGGAGAAATAAAAAATATTTGTCAATCTAGGTCCATTTATAATTATATTATAATACCTTTAGTCATGTAAGCTACTGGGGTAACTTCGAAATCTTTAATAAATAATTTACAAAAATTAGATTTACTGGTTAATTTATACATAAAAAATCAAAAATCTATTATAATAAATACCTACTTGTAATATTGTAAGAAAATTTCTGAACACAGATATTTCAGACACAATGCTGGTATTTTGAATCCTCGTTTTGAGCCTAATCCTTTGATATACTGTATATCTGTTTAGAAGATTGTACGAATTATGTGCTTCTATAAATATATCCTTCCCGTGAGTTTTGTAAGCTTCTCATAAATACCCTTGTGGGGGGCCTCTAACTTTTTGAACTCCAGTGTCAGCCGATGCTCCTTCCTCGCTTCATTGAACCTGTCACACGTGTAGTAGTACATCATCTGAAATAATATTTGCAAATTTCTCTTAAATATGTTTTCTGTTATTAACACAATAATAAGTATGGATTAATGAATATTTATGCTAACCCATTAACGGTTTGGGATATATGTAGGTTTTTTTTTTAATACTCACATCGTCCTCCTTGAATGGTATTGTATGATATGGTATTGGCTGCCACATGATTTTGGGGTGCCATTGTTCCTCTGGTGTGGGAGGGTAGAGGCCTGCAAGGCATGCGAGGGCACTCATCTTGGTGCGATCATAATCGGTAGTCCTCACGTATATCTCATCTGGTATGTAGGATTTATTTAAGAAGTCCTTGTAACGCCTTCTCAGGAATAGCCCAACTTGGTACACTTTCTCCTTTCCTTTCTAGAAACAATATCATATCAAGTTGTTAGCTTGAACCTACTAAATCCTTTAAAAACTTTTAACCTTTTGATTTCCGAGCCCTCCCGATTGGAATCGTGCCCTCAATACCGCGTGATATTTATAATCCACTTTTTTACTTTCAATTTACTTTATTTAATATAAAATTGCATATCCTAGTCACATTGGCGGGTTATTTGAGCTCCTTCATCCTTCTACTAGCATCATGTAAACAAATAAGTCATTAAAATCTCAACGCACTCCCATAACACGGGATATTTGAACCTCAAGTGTCCTCGCCTAGCCTGCGTCATACATAACAAAGATAGTTTATAGTCTGTTCATGAAAACAACGGTCGATTGATTTTTTTTTCAGTGTACTGCACACAGTTTTTTATTTTATTTTATTTTTTTACTTTGTTTTATACACAGTTATTTTTCAAAACTTCACTGAGAATAAAAATAATCAAAACTGTTCATAAATTTCGTAATCGAAAAAATGTTTACACTTGTGTAGGGACTACTAAGTAGTATTCAAATTTTGTCAAGGGTCAAAATAAAATATAAAATAAGCAATAACATCAATTGAACATAAATACAGGTTAAATAATTTAATTAAACCAATCCACAGTAACAAAAGTGACAAAATAAATAATATAAACAATATAACTGATTAAGTATCAAAAATGCCACGCGTATGATACAATTCGCGCGAACGTACTATAATGGTAATGAACGGCGACTGATTTCCGGCATGTACGCTGTCAGTACTTTTATAAATCGTCATTGTGACGAAATTCGTAGGTACATCTTTACCGACTTCACAGGAATGGATAAAGGATGAATGTAGGTATATATCGGTACAGATTTAAATTTAAAAAATCCAACACAGATGTCTCTGGGAGTGTCGAAAAATCAAAAACGATATATCACGGGTGTGGATGTCTAAGGTAAGGAAATGTCACACGTGTATGTCACGGCTGTGGATTCGAAAGGGTTAAAGAAATATTTTATGTTATTTGAATGTTTCCTTTGTTCCAATGTGTAAATATTATTTAGATAAGATTTTATGAAATTACTAGCTGACCCGGCAAACGTTGTTTTGCCATATTTATTTTATTTATTTATTTATTCCAACATACGGCGTTAGCCTTTTACATGTATAAAATATATGACAGACACAAATCATCCCGTGGAGCACCCGGTAAAGAATTGGTCTCCCACTCTTCTGCGTAACTTTTCGAGTGTCCTGTAAAAGGCAGGTGTTCGAAAAAATTAAGACATTTTTCATCTTAAATTAAGCGATTAGGTATGCCACCCATCCTGAATGTCTTGTTTTTATATTGGCACGAAGAGGACAGTTTGCATGTTTCTTACATGCAGCTGATCTGCTGGCTACCCCACTTGTGGGATATGCCGTGATGGTATAGTATAGTATAGTATAGTACGAATTATGTGTACTAAAAACTTTTTTAGTAACACATGTATATGTATATATATATTGTATAATGTATTTAATTTTTATTTTTATAATTTGAAGTGATAGAGTATATTTTATTTTTGTTTTGAGTTTTAATTTGATACGATGGTTGTGTTGTGCAATTATTGTTTGTAACTATGTATTAAAGGCGTAAGCCGTATGTATTATTATAAATAAATAAATAATAACTCAATAAATATTATTACCGCCCAGAGGGGGCATTGAAGAGAGAAGTAGTATAAAAGATTCCCACAACGGTGGTTTTGGCCGGCCGGCCCTTCAGGCCTCCCCAATGGCCCGCCCGTGAGGACGATTTTGGTTTGAATGTGCGGATAAGTAGGAGTTAACGACTCCTGAGGTATCCGGATGTGTGGTGGATTTTTCTTCAATGATCATATGAAAACTTATCTGGTTGTATAATACTGAGAAGTGTGGATGGTAATTCTGCCGCCGCGGATAAAAAAATTGTACAACACATGTTTACAAAGTTATAAATAATAATGTACTACAAATAAATGATATTGTACAATGGGCAAGCTTATCGCAGAAGCGATATCTTCCAAATCGTGAATACTAAATCGTGTTGTGTGAGAATATCATTAGCATTTTAATGTATGTATCTAATTATTATTTTTCGGGATATTACACTTTTTTTTGTTACAAAAATACATTCGAATGTCGTTTAGTTTCATTCTGTGTGTAGCTAATAGCGTTTGAAGATGTCTGGTACACAACATCAAAATGTCCTTCCTACTCTGGATGGTTCTGTGGACATACAAGATTTTTATAAAAACATGAGTGTGTTTATAACTGGCGGTTCGGGTTTTATGGGGAAAGTTTTGATAGAAAAGTTGTTATGGGCTTGTAAAGATATTGGAAATATTTATATAATAATTCGTCCTAAAAGAAATAAAACTGTACAAGAGCGTATACAAGAAATAATCAATCTTCAGGTATGTGAACTACTTTATTAAAGCTATTAAGTACTTCTTTCTCCTGAGTGCTCCTTACTCTTATTAATGATAATAATATAACTTTATTCGTACTGCTTGTCTAAATATAAAACATAAATAATCATAAGGTATTCAGAAAATTAACCATTATAGACACGTCATCCATACAGTCAGCACTTACAGAAAGGTATCCTAGTGCTTTTTTACTTAAACTTATTGTACTTTATCCACATCTGCTGAACATCTAACACGAACCAAATTTAAGAAATAAACAAATAAAATTGTAAAAAATTGATATCTGGAATAACTTTATTTATATTCATTGAATTGAATATTTGAAATCCGAATATTTCTGAAATAATAAACTAAATTTACAGATGTTTGATAGGATCAGAGAGAAAGATCCAAAAATATTGGAGAAGATTGTGCCTCTTAAGGGTGATATAGGTGAAGTTAATCTTGGTTTAAGTGATGAAGATACAAAGACACTGGAAGATAATGTCTCGGTGGTAGTCCACTATGCAGCTACGGTGAGATTCAATGAGCCACTGCCTAAAGCCATTCTCATGAATGTCAGAGGGACAAGGGATGTGGTATATCTTGCTAGGAATATGAAAAAGCTATCGGTCAGTATCTAAAGTATTTTATTATTTTTTGCATTCTCATTAATTAGAGAAGGATAGCAAAGGACGCAATCAAAATTTCGAGATACTCACATTTTTTTTTAATATGACCTCTTCCATTAATGGAAGTAGATCAACCGACCACACGGATATTGTAGAAATCTGGGGACTTTCTATTACCAGAAATTCTACACAAAGCAAATCTTGTCCACGCCAAAGGCGCTACAATGAATTGTCAGAAATCCATTTATACTAAATTAAGTTGTACATTAAAGTTTATTTTATTCATTTATAATTAGCAGACTGAAGTGCTGACCAGTCATAATAGCCCCCACGGGCTTGAATACAGCTTTTTCAATATAATTTTGCTTTTTACTCATACTTAATTTTTTTTTTGTTTTTTATTTATTAACTAAACATAACTTATATCTTATAACAATTATAGAAAACGGAATTTACTGCCTCACTAGATTTGGGTCTACTCTGAGGCGGTATCGATGTACGAATGTTGTTCTTAATTATTCTTGTCCTATTTTTGTAAAGCACCAAATGGAACAAAATAATAATAACAAAAAAACTAAAAATTTGTTTGGAGCTTAAAAAATGTATGAGAATGGGGCCAGTTTATCTCCCTCGCTCCATCCATTCACCTCCTTCTCTCTCTCTCTCCAGTCCCTCTCATTACTGCAACAACAATCTCTCACATAAACCAGAATCATAAGATTTTGTTCATAAAAGTGTGTTTCAATATTAGGGATCCCAAAAAATACCTTTGCAGGGGCACCACAAAAATTAGAACCACCACTGAAAAGATAAGATATGAAAGATAATAAATATTATTAAATTGATATGGGTATTTTATTTTATTTTTATTTTTATTTTCACAATATTTAGAATCAAACAGTCGTTACACAATATGTTGACAATTAATATATTTGACATGTAGACCAGCGAAGATTCCACTCTTACCAGAAATGTTTCAATCTTGAGGAAAAAAAAGTAAAAGTTAAAATTCTCCAAAAAAGTCAAAGTAAATTTAAATTTAAAAACAACGATAATACAATACTTAAATCAATACAAAAACATAAATATAAAAGCAAAAAATCCTAAAATACTAGAAATTAGTCCTTCAGTCACATTAGTCTTTAGATAAAAAGTAAAGTTAAAATTTTCTGAAAAAAGTCAAAGTATATAAATCTAAAAATATAAAATCTAAAATCCCAAAATACCAGAAACCAAAACAAAACAAATAAGCAAAATCACCCATCCAGTATGAGTTACAAAGCCCAATCAATCAATATATACATAAACTCGTATTTTATTAATTATTAACAAATCCAATCCTTTTAGGCTCTGATCCACATATCCACATTATACTGCCATCCTAATAAGCCAATTATAGAAGAAAAAGTATATACACATGGTGCAGATTGGAGAACTCTAATCAAAATAGCTGAACAGTTGGATAAAAATACACTAAACCACCTGACAGATAAGTATGTTGTTTCTGATAAGCGAATATTTTCTAAAATAATTAATCCCTAATGTCTTACTTCTAATGACACAAAAAATATATGTCTGTATTCGATACATGCTTACAATAAATACATTGGTCAGCCCACCAGCACTGGCGATAATTTTTATTTCGCAAACATATTGATATATAGCTATGACATTCATTAATAATAATCTAGCGACTGTTAAACGGCGTCAAAACAAAATCATCCATAATCATCATCATCAATAATACACAGCAATACTTACATATTGTACAAAAATACATAGTACAATACAATAATAAACATAGTGCAATGTTCAACACAATAATATATGTATAGTATGGAAGATTGTGCTATACGAGTATTGCAACACAATATTGATGTTCTGTCAGGCTGGTGTGATAAAAAAGGTCAATTACTAAATGGAAAAAAATGTAATGCTGTGCGCTGCACTAGATCAAGGGAGAGACTGGTTTTTGATTACAAACTTGGAACGGTTGTTCTAAATTAATGCTCTCTCAGAAATAATTAGGGATCTAGGCATTATTTTCGATGATAGGCTGAATTTCATTAACCACATACAGAGCATAAGGATAATGCAAATAGGCTACTGGATTTCATATTAAGAATGTCTAAAAATTTCAAAAGAATTGTAACGTTAAAAATAGTTTATTGCGCATACGTTAGACGCCAACTGGAGTACGCGACCTTTGTCTGGTCTCCAAATTACGATGTGCACATCAATACTATTAAATTCATTCAACATAGATTCTCACGACACGTGAACTAGCGCCTGGGCATTCCCATTGATAGTCTGAACTATGATTTTTTGTTGGTAGAAATGAGGCTCGTTAGTCTCCATGAGTGTTGTTCGAACTCCTTACATTGAAGAGAATAGTGACTGGCTCTCTGAATTGCCCAGAGTTGCTTGGTTTAGTGAACTTATTGCGCGTCCCGAGTCGTAGCACCAGAAGTCAGGCATTGTTCCATGCTACGGGATCATCGTCCAACTATAGATTAGACAACTATACATAGAATGCAGCGCCAGCGTTATCTCTTTGTCATAATATCGATTATGACAAAGAGATAACGCTGGCGCTGCATTCTATGTATAGTTGTCTAATCTGTTGTGGACAGAATGCGCGTGAATAAACTACGGTGGTTTGGGCATGTTGAACGAATGAACGAGGTAAGAATGACAAAGAGGATATACTTATCTGAAAGAAAGGGTGTGAGGAAACGCGGGCGTCCGAGAACCACGTGGCTTGATCACGTGGATCAAATTCTCAAGGACGGCCGCGTGTTGAGTAAGAGGAACCGACGTGCGTGTATGAGGAACTGTATGAATGTGGAGGAAGCGAAGGAAGTGTGTAAAGATAGATCTGTTTGGCGTTCCGTTCTCTCTGCCTACCCCACTTGGGACATGGCGTGAGGGTATAGTATAGTATAGTAATAGCATAATATCGATTGCAATCGGGTTAGTAAATATGCCTAAAATGGAATAAATCCTAAGTTATGTTTCCACAAGATGATCCACACATGACGTAGGTTCTTATGATATAAAAATAAAAACAAATTCTCTATAAATTTCGACCTATCCTACTCCACCTATCCCATAATATCACCTCATTACAATTTCTCCATGAAGGATTTTGCTCAGATATTCAAGATTCTTGCATGAAAACTGTAAATTTTCAAAACAAAACTTCAAATCTAGTTTATTAATACCCACTACGCTCAATAATAGTAGTCATCGTCAGTTATCGAAAAACTTTTCAATGTAAATATAGCATACTTTTTCGTACTATGATTGAAGAAAGAACGCATTTTTGCGTGATATTTTCACTTTAGTTATTTATACTACATATAACGCATTCACCCACAGTCAGCAGACTAATTTCTTGTAATTAGCATACAGTAGATCGTCATCTCTATGCCATAAAATTTAATCATTCAGAGCTGGCACCTAATCGCCGATTTTTTTATGATAGGTACCTTCTACAGACAGTAGAGCGACATTGAATCCACAAAAAATAATATTGTTTGACAAGTCAACAGAGTCGAGAATAATTTTCATAATTTTATAGAGAAATTCCACAGTACGCCTATTCTTTTAAGTATTTTTTAACGATATTGGGCTGAAAGATGACAATTGTTAAATTCACATTTGTAATTAAGCGTTTACAGAACATTTGTTCTGAATCCTCGATTTTCTTAGTATTTCTGTATTTTCAAATTGGAAAGACATCTGTTGCAGTTTAATGGAACAACTCAACATAAGCGTATAATCTTTGTGATGTGCACTCCTTAAGGAAGTTCACATATGTATGTATTTGTATCATATACAACATACCTATCTAGTTAATAACTAGTCAAATAGGGTTGACTATGGATGAGAGTGATCAATTGAAATGATTAATCAAGAGTGGTTCAAAAATCATAAAGTGGATCAATTGGAATGATTAATCTAGAGTGGTTCAAAAATATGTTTGACATCTACACTTCTAGTAAGTAAAATCTAGTTCCCGACATCCGACTTCCAATTGTGTCAAAAAATTCAAAACATAAAATAAATTAATTAAAATCAAACCAATAATTCATCTGCACGTTTAACGATGAATAGACGGGTTATACCATCGGAACCCGGATTGTTAGCCAAATCCATCTGGTTGAGCTTTTTCAGAATGTCTGATGGTTCAGAACAAATACGGGAAGTGTCGCAACGTGCATTCCATGAATGAAAGATCATGTGATTTTACGCAGAAGGTAATAACGATGAATAGAAATATGAAAGATGTGGTTGGTATGTTGAAAGAGGGCGGTTCGATTGTGTTTATTTATATGTATTCTTCTGGGTGGACTCTCGTATTTCTGCGAACTATCTCTGCGAGTTGTCATTTCTTACAGAGCTATCGCTCTGTGTTGCAACACGTCGTGGAGAGCTGTTCCTACGGTCATTTTTTTTGTATGAGATGATTATATGTATGTGGGAGCTTATAAACATACTGTTGATACAGTAATTTAAAAAGAAATTACCAAAGATTTCTTTAGAATAAAGAGCTTTCACAGCTAATAATGTGCAAAAATAAACACTACATTCCTTAGGTAAAACTGAATGTGGTTATATTTAGTTTTAATATGATTGCAGAATATTAGGTGACCAACCAAATACATACACCTTCACTAAATACATTGCAGAAAATGTAATGAACGAATACAGAAAAGAATTACCTATACTAATCTTCAGGCCAACCATAGGTTAGTATTCAGTAAATCGTGAATCACTATTTGAAGTAAAAATCTAAATATTAAAATAATTATGTGTAAATATTTTACATTTTTGTTTTTATTATATTTCCAGTGACAGCATCCTTAGAAGATCCCGTTCCTGGTTGGGCAGAAAATATAAATGGTCCCTGTGGAATGTGGGCGGGTATATTATCGGGTGTGACTCGTGTGGCTTTTGCAACGCTATACAGTATGAATGATTACATACCGTGTGACTACTGTGCCAATGGTGTCATTATGGCTGCTTGTTACAGAGGAAAATCTAACATCAAAGACAGGTAATTGAGACAACTATGCTGAAACTAGTGACCTCCCAAAAATTATTTTTTCTATCTTGCTTATTTGCGATGGCAAAGCAATTGTATTACAGAAATTAAATTTATATTTAATGAGTTTTAACCTCCATAGAATGACAAAACCAATTATATATCTCGATTGGATAACCACTTTTGCACAATGTAATATTGTGGAAAATCTAATTAGAAGAAGTGAGAAAGGCGTCCAATGCTAGTTTTTGTACAAAATAACATTGTGTAAACTTTGTTCTTCAATTCTCCAATTAAGATGTCTGATTGGTTTTGTATTTTGCATGTTGTACCCAAAACTCAGTAAAACTACAATTACACTATAACGGCATATCCCTCATGTGGGGAAGCAAGCAATTTTAGTAAAAGAAACAAACAAAAATTCACTCCATAGAATGAATATGTAAGCTTTCTGATGTGCAACCAATCGTTTCAACTATTTAATTTCCCAAAATTTTTGCGATGTTAACCAAAACTTATATACCAACGTCATATATATTTTCTTCCTCGTTCGCCCTCTAGGAATATTTTTTTCTTTTTTTGCTATCTTGGAAATGCAATAAATCACAATTACTCTGTTAACGATTATTTACCAATAACCCAATAATTAACTAATAGCTTCATAAACACAGTAAAATCAGAAGGTTCTATTAAAAACTACGGTAGGTAGACGAACAAAATATAGTTAACTGGTAAAAATGTAAAAATAACGAATTGCTTTATATTTATTTTTATATCAGCATTATTTTTCGACTTTAAAACTTACACGTGTACAGTTTTGACGTTATCCATTCAATTATTTATGTTAATTCTAATTCATAATTTTAACCTAGATTTTGAAATAGACTTATGATGGTACCTTTACTATGTTCATTTTGCAGCTTCGTAATTAACGCGGGATCATCAAATATCAAAAATGTATCAAATGATTTTCTATTCCAAAACGCATTGAAAGCTTTGAATGAATATCCTCTGGAAAAATTGTTGTGGAAGCCAACATTCTACTCTACCATGAACCGACCCCTCTATATGTTTTTAGTATTCCTATTACATCTATTACCAGGAGCATTGCTTGACATCATACTCAAAATAGCTGGAGTCAAATTCAGGTAAACAAATATATAAAGTTGATATTTTCAACCGACGGTACTTGGTGGAAATTCATGTTAAATTAATTATAAATAAAGCACTTATTTAAAGTATATCCACAGTGACTTTTTATTGGACGCGAGCCCTTTTCGCTAGCCTGATTTGAAAGCAGAAAGAAGTCCAATGAAAAGTCACTGTGAATATACATACTATGAATAAGTGTTTTATTTATAACTAAGCAAACATATATTTATATAATCATTTTTAAATTCCTGAGGATCATTTCGTATACTGAATGTTACTATATATGAAAAATAACACTCGATTGATGGAGGTTGAAAAAAGCGGATTGATTGAAAATGATTGACAATTTGGATATCATTTCTGAACTTAATTATCTCAACCTAGGAACAGATATGTTGCGCGGGATATATTCAAAAATTGGGGAAGCCAGCAGATTGTATTTAACAGTTAAAGATCGTCGATAAACTGATACTGTTTACTTATTTTGAATTACCCAGTATTTTTTATAAATGGTCTGTGGTGTTTCCAGCAAAAATTATGTCTCCCAATTTTTCCTGTTAGCTTTGAGTATCCTATAAATAACACATGTTCAAAAACATTGCAGTAAAGATATTTAACATTTTTAGCAGCACTTCAGCAATGAAGCGTTCTAGCCATCCTAAATTTCTTATTCTTTTATTGGTACGGAGGGGAAAACCAAAAACATCCACCAATATGCTGGACGAGATCAACACTGCCAACAAGTCGTGCTTTTACGATAGGGCTTCAAGTGTCGTAGCATCCGTCTTTTGGAATCGACCTTCGTAAAAATAAACCATTGAAATAGATTCAACTCCACCCAGATACAACAGAAGTCTGGGGACTTTCATTTATCCCTAACAATCAACCAATATCAGCGTTCAGAAGCAAACTGAATACATCGCTCTTCTAACAGTTTCCCATGGGAAACTCCATTAAACGGCGCCGAATAAATCATCCGTTATAAATTCATTAATTCACTTATAATGTAGATAGTTTTTTTATGCAATAGTTTATTTAATGCAATTGAAAGTCTGTATAGGTATATAATAAATCTATAAATTACCTTTCAGCTTTTTGTCATTGTACAGAAAAATTTTCATTTTTAATGATGTGTACGACGCCTTCATAAATAACAGATGGAATGTTGAAACTAATAACTGGTCCGTACTAGAGTCGTGTTTAAACCCAAAAGATGAGAAAACATTCAAAATGGATATTAAACCTATTGATGAAAAGGAAGCAATTAAAATTGGCGCAATTGGTATCAAGAGATATGTACTAAAAGAAGAAATAACCGAAGAAGCATTGGCAAGAGCCAGGAAACACAATAGAATGTAAGATATTAATTCAAATGTATACTCCTTTATTGATGAAAACTATACGTAACAAGTGAAATATTCATGAATATCTCAGAAGTCGAGGACTTTACCCGCATATTTTTTTTGGTCCTTAAGGGTATTCCACTGAGGATAGGCCGAAACGCTGACCAACCAAAACTGCCTCGTTGCAATATTTATAGCAGAAATTAATAATTTAATTATTTCTTGGTCATTAAATTATATCGATATGTCGTTCCGCCCTCTCAGCCTACCTCCCTATATGGTGTGAGAGTATAGTCATTAATTAAACCATTCTTTCATATTACAGGATATATACCATTGTGACTATAGCCGACATAATCATGTACGGCCTCATACTTTGGCTGGGATACAGATTAGTACAATACTCAGCTGCAAGATATGGACATATTGTAAAAAAATATATATAGATTGAAGAATAATTAACTTTTTGCCGGTTTCAATAACCTATCTATCCATAACTATCAGTTTAAATCTGTTGTACAAAATATATTATACAGCAGATTTCAACTGATAGTAATGAATAGATTATTTGTATCTACTGTATATTATAGTTTTTGGTATATATTGGGTATGGTTGTAGTTTGTTAGACTAATTGAATATACTAATGAAGTAAACAACAACAAAAATACTAATAATGTTATAAGGGAAAATAATATAACGTATGCACGAAAATAGATAGGGAAATGAAAAATAATGAATTTTATTTTGTAACTTGACTAATTAGCAATTAATAAAAACTAGCAATTAAAAAAATATTTTTTTCATTTTACGTCTTTTTACCGACCAAGTTTTAGTTTCAACAAGTTTTTATATATTATTGTGAAAAAGATTTATTGAACGTTAGGGCTTTGTGTGGAATGTGTTTTTCATAGTATAAATGGAATATGCTTTAGGATATACAGACTGGATCGTAATGTGCATACAACTAACAAGACGAGGGGTGGAGGTGCCTTGGTGGCTGATTATAAATCTCTACCAAGTTAGAAATAACCTGTAAAATATAATGACATCAAACAAATCTTCATATCCATCAGACCTCCACACGAATCGATTGTTTTTGGATGTGCATATATAGGTACCCCTTTACTCAGATATTTCTTTGTATAAAAATTATTATGAGGAGGCAGAACTTTTCAAATCTAAACACGAAGATAAGAAACTAATTTTGACAGGAGATTTAACTTGCCTGACTGCAGATGGGAAACATTGGATGGCAAACGCGGAGATCAAAGCCACTTTAAAATAGCTAATAATTTTACAAATAGCTTATAATCAAAACAATGATAGAGCTACTGAACTCGTAGACATGGTTATCTTTTTTGATCTTCTTCAAACATATTTTGAACCACTTCAGATTAATCATTCCAATTGATCACACTCATCCATAGTCAACCTATTAGAATAGGTATTAACCAGGTAGGTATGTTGTATATGATACACACACATATGTGAACTTCCATAAGGAGTGCACAACACAGAGTTTCACATCCAATTGTGTCAAAAAATTCATAACATAAAGATTTTCTTCAAGTAAACCATATTACTAATAACCATGATCCATCCATAAGCTGATCCATTCATAACCATAAGCCACCCATCTTGAATGTCTTAATTTTATATTGGCACGGAGAAGACAGCTTGCATGTTTTATATGCAGCTGGTCTGCTGGCTACCCCACTTGTGGGATATGCCGTGATGGTATAGTAGTAGTAGTAGTAGTAGTAATAACCATGACAAAATTTTAGCTCTTGTTTTCTCATCTGATCCCAATAATACTATGTGAGCAAATCTCTCTTTGAACTTCTTCCCGTATATATCTTTCACCCGCCTCTTGACATTGTGACTGGATTTTGTAACTTGAATACTTACACTGCACTAAACAAAACTTCCACAGAGCTGATTTCATTGCAAAAAATATTTTTTTGGAAAATGTTTAACGAACTAACGAACTGAAAATAATTTGGACAGTAAAGTTGATGAATATGCATTTAAATTAAACACATGCATTAATACTATCTGTGTCGCAAAGAATGATTTCAAGCTTTCATACTACCCTAAGCGATTAAATGCAGATTTAAAGAATTTACTGTTAAAGAAGAAGTTGGCACATAAAAAAATAAGAAAACATTAGACATTACAAATGTTCTTCTTTATCTAAAAAATGTAACGCACAACATGTAGCTCTTATGGAAAAAGATTTACCCAATAACTCAAAAGATCTTTAAAAGTTTGTAAATAATTTAAGGGTAGATAGAAATAATTTAATCAGATAGTGAAGATCGCCATGAAAACCTTCAACCCATATTATATAATAATTAATAATCCATATAAATCCATAGATACTCGTATAATAATTATAATGATCACAATAAACAATACAAATATACTCGTAACAATAATATATATAGACTCTTTTATTTAAACTTAAATCTAAACATCCCCCTTACAGAGACAAGTCTCGTGTAAAGGAGGGTTATGGAAATGGATTTGGTTTTTTTTTTTATAAAAATAGCAATTTTTTTGCACATGATTATTTGGGCGTTCATTTATTATTTTCAAATAATTGTACACATTAGAAGTTGAATTTCTTTCAATAAAAATTCATAATAGAAGTGAAAACGTAATGAATCATTGAAATGTAACCTCTCTGATCTTCATAAATGTTCTAGGCACATACATAAATAATTAATAATAATGGATGTGTTTGTGCCAAAACAATTTTTATTTTTAAAATTAAATAATTAATACAAAACAAATATTCTAAATGACCTTTTTCAATATTTGATAAAGGCTGATGAACTGCACTTACAAACAATTGTCTTAAGAATATTATAATAATATTAGCATTTTAAATATCTAATCATTATTCTAAAATATATATTAAATGGACACGAGTTACGAAAATGTATGACTGCTAGTAGTTAATTGCTATTCAGTCTCTTGCCAGTCGTGTTTGAAGATGTCTGGTTCTCAACTTCTAAATGTCCTACCTCCTCTGGATGGTCCTGCGGACATACAAGATTTTTATAAAGGCAAGAGTGTGTTCGTTACTGGCGGCACAGGGTTTATGGGGAAAGTTTTGATAGAAAAGTTATTGTGGGCTTGTGAAGATATTGGAAATATTTATATAA
The DNA here is from genome assembly GCA_947579605.1 of Athripsodes cinereus. Classification (NCBI taxonomy): domain Eukaryota; kingdom Metazoa; phylum Arthropoda; class Insecta; order Trichoptera; family Leptoceridae; genus Athripsodes; species Athripsodes cinereus. The sequence goes on along the minus strand of OX388310.1, from coordinate 29,363,601 downwards.
TAATTCGGCCCAAAAGAAATAAGACTGTACAAGAGCGTTTTCAACAAATTATCAATCTACAGGTATGTGTGTTACTTCATTTTAAACTATTTCTGATTATACACAGGTGTTTGTCACAAGTCATAGGAAGGACTTTCTGCATGTCAATACAAAATATTGTTTTTTTTTTGAGAGAATAAAAATTAATGTTTTTTTTTATTTACATTACCGACTATTCGTAAGAAGATGATGGGCTTGTAAAGTTAAGACCTCACCAATAAATAAAACAAATTTGAAGAAACTAGATGTGAGGATTAATAAAGAAACAACTATTAATGAACAGAAGAAACAGATTTACAATATTTAATGCCAAAAATCCTATTGAATACATATTTAAATGATATTTCCAGATATTCGATAGAATCAGAGAAAAAGATCCAAAAATATTGGAGAAGATTGTTCCTCTTGAAGGAGATATAGGTGAAGTTAATCTTGGTTTAAGTGATGAAGATACAAAGACACTGGAAGATAATGTCTCGGTGGTAGTCCATTATGCAGCTACGGTGAGATTCAACGAGCCACTGCCTAAAGCCATTCTCATGAATGTCAGAGGGACAAGGGATTTGGTCTTTCTTGCTAGGAATATGAAGAAGCTATCGGTTAGTGTATTTAACATATAGGTACCTACTTCGTTATTTTTCCTTTCAGCTAGCTGTACTAATAATTTGCGCGAAATCTGAACAAAAACAATAATTATACAAAAAATATTGGTATTGTTTAAATATTCATTGCGACATTTTTAAAATAAGACGTCACCGCATCATTTATTGTTAAACAAGTTTTGAACTCGGCCTCTAACCGGCTATAATGATTGAACTGATAATTTTGAACAGTAAAATCAAAACAATGTTTTCTTTATTTATTTCATTTATTTATTCATTCTTACCCGGCCAGGACTTTTACATAATATGTCCATATCATCTTAATCTGTTTTCGGTTATTTTTTCGCCGATGAGAGCAACTTTTAAACTACCACGAATATAGACATTGCTCACCCTATCCAACCACCAATTAATTAAGAGCATTAATTGGTTTATGCTTTGAATAAACGTAACGAATAAGATGTTTAGTCTTCATACAAATTTGACAAGTTGATACCTAGGTTTAAATAACACTTACTAAACAAGTTTAATTTATTGACCGACGGTTCTTGGTAGAAGTTCATATTAATAATTTTTAAAATGAAACACGATATATAGATACATATATACATAGATTCGTCGGCCGGTGTGGCGTGGAGGTATCGCTCTTACCTTTGGGTCACGAGGTCCCGGGTTCGATTCCCGGCCAGGGCAAAGTGAAGAATGACCTTTTTCACATTGTCCTGGGTCTGGGTGTTACATGTATATGTTTTTAGTGCATTGTATATGTGTGTATCGTCGCGTTAGTACCCACAATACAAGATTCATCTTAATTTGGGACTAGCTCGATCTGTATCAAATGTCTATGTACGTTATGTTATATATAAATACATCACACTCTTAAATTATAGTTCAACTAGATGAGGCAACCTCTATAATAATGCACGCACGGTTATCGTACAAAGGCAAATGCTGGAAATGTTTGATATAAGACCGTCCACAGCGGCTCATAATTATAATAATATGGTTGACGATACATGATAATAACACATCTCTTTATATTTGAATTTTAACCTATTGTTTTCTATTTGTCACATCCTTAACTTATAATGAAGCTTCACTTTACTTTTGCCTGACGATGAGAGCGGAAGCTCTTGAAAGCCGGCTCGCAAAAATTAATAAAGTCAATAGTGGAATGACCATATATCATGTTTCATTTTAAAAATTACTTACTGAACAAAAATGCATGTAGGTATTTTTTTTAAAAGAATACTCTCAGAGAAGAGATCTTGAAAAAATAACATTAGTTAAATTACTCATTGCTTGGTACGTAAAAGCGACTATAAAATATACATAGGGTCATTGCACCAGTGTTTGACACTGAACCAGTGTTTGACACTGAACCAGTGTTTGACACTGAACCAGTGTTTGACATTTTGTCTTAAACTGACTGCAGATAATCATACATGCACATATTTTTAGTGCTAGTATGCTTTTTGTCATCCGTGTTCATTTTAGTATCCCCTGTAATGTCATTAGTGATGGTTGTTATTATGCATGCTGCTGCAAAAAAAATATTCTAACACAAGGTATGTTTTTTTCTAATTTCTTATGAATCAGGATAATAACAAGGGTATTATAATCTACATATATCTTTTTCAAGATATTATTTTTTGGGTTGATTAGTATTTATCATAGCCATTATTGCTTTGAATAATGTGTTGATTGCCATATTTCTTGAATTTAGTAATTTTGAGTACTTTATTAGCAGTATCAATCACTGGAATCGTATATAATTCCCCAGTCTTTGACAAAGTGTCAATTACTGGGGTTTATAAGAAATCCAGTGTTTGCCACTACTACCAAATATTTTTATTCAAATATTTTTTCTATAAACATCATCATTGAGGGAGTGCATTTGAAACCCAAGTTATGAAGTTAAACATTTTGTGATAAATAGTGGTAAATTTATTTGTGTTTGTGACAGATGGCTCCAAACAAAAAACCCAAATTCCTTTGGGATAAAGAGAATATGAAGAGTGCAGTAGATGCTGTCAAAAACGGCATGTCTCTTATGTAAGCATCCAAGAGATATGAAGTACCCAGAAGCTCATTAATTTATATTTGAATTTTGTCTTTTCAAATGAGATTTGACGATAATGTCCGCTTATTTAAAAAAAAAATTATCTAAGTGTAGGTAGGTATATATTTTTCAATAATATTATAAAGTACCTAAATATGTTTGTTTTTATTTCTAATAAACATTTTAAACAGTCTCAGTTTATTTATTTACTTTACTACTATGAAATATTATTTTTACTGTGTGTCAAATACTGGAATTTTATGTGTCAAAATTGTGACAAACAATAGATATCACCAACTCAATAATTAAAAAAATATTAAAAATGTGTAGTTATACATGTGATAAATATAGGTAGGATAATCAGCTACTTAAATTCTTAAAAGCAACCATTTTTTAAAAAACATAGGAAATATGAAACGAAATTGTAACAAAATTCTTATTGTGTACAAAGACTGGTGCAATGACCCTAATTATATAAAAACAAACATGCACGCTTCATTGTGTTTATTCATGATTAAATAGTTCTGGAACTTTCACCTTTGCACTTTGGTACATTAAAATTCTTGAATATAAGCATCTAATCATAATCATAGTCATGATTAGGCAATCGAAATATATATTTGTTGTTCGATAAAAAATATATAACTATTTAACCCCTTTATACTCTTTGTTGTATTTTGTTTTCAATTAATCATATGTTTTTATAATCTGGTGAAATAGAACAGCATCGAGAGAGTACAACATAAGTTTTTGAGATTTGTTAATTTTAGGTTGAAGATACCCATAACCGAAATTAACTACAGCGATTTACAACTGAAACAAAATTTACATACTTTATCTGATAGAACATTGATTACAGACCTAATACTTCTTTACAGAATCGTTAACAATCATTTCAATAGCTCGGAATATAGAACTCACGATAGAATAACTAGAACATAAATTTTCAGAAACACCAGACAAAACTATCCATTTCACTGCGATATAGTGAATCTATTTCTGAATAACCATTTCTATTTCTGAATAACTATTTCTGAATATATTATGAATATCCATTTCACTTGACAACCGGTGTGGCGCGGAGGCTAACGCACTTGCCTTTGAGTCACGAGGTCCCGGGTTCGATTCCCGGCCAGGGCAAAATGAAGAATGACCTTTTTCAAATTGTCCTGGGTCTGGGTGTTACATGTATATGTGTTCAGTGCATTGTATATATGTGTATCGTCGTGTTAGTACCCATAATACAAAATTCATATCTTAGTTTGGGACTAGCTCGGTCTGTGTGAATTGTCTATACATGTAATGTTATGTTATAGTCAAAACCAATTATCTACATAGTACACCTATCAGACGGATTCACAGACTACATAGTACACCTATCAGACGGATTCACAGACTACATAGTACACCTATCAGACGGATTCACAGACTACATAGTACACCTATCAGACAGATTCACAGACTACATAGTACACCTATCAGACGGATTCACAGACTACATAGTACACCTATCAGACGGATTCACAGACTACATAGTACACCTATCAGACGGATTCACAGACTACATAGTACACCTATCAGACGGATTCACAGACTGGGAAATGAATATAGGTAGATATTTTTGCTGATTCCATTACCACCTATAAAAAATCATTGACGAGCCATTTAAAGGACACTATTCATTCATAATGTCCAGTTTTTTTTGTTATTTTATTTGTCAGATTTTATTCAAATAAGGAAGTACTGATATAACACTTAGATATGTTTATTTATTATTTTGATGTCATAGGATCGTTGAATGTTTCAAGTGTACTTATTTTTAAATCTATATAGTACAGATGATAAAGTCTTTATGATTTAATTTGATTTTTGATAATTTAATGTAAATATATGTAAATTTAAGTGTGTCTTTGATATTCTTTAAATAATCCATCTTTTGTGTATGTATTTTATTTAAATGTTTGATATTATTCCTATAATTTGTTTCTTAGCACTTATGTAAAATAATGTTTAAGCTTATAAAAGGCTTAAGACGTTTATTTGTTTGTTTGATATTATTCCTATAATTTGTTTCTTAGCACTTATGTAAAATAATGTTTAAGCTTATAAAAGGCTTAAGCCGTTTATTTGTTAAAATAACATAAATTAAATATAACTGTCCCGAAAATATTTGCTTGAAAAATATACGATAGTGAAATCGTAAATTTTTAAGATATTATTGTTTTATACTTTTTACATTGATATCGCCAGAATATTGTTTAAGATAGTTTTACTAACATTTTAACTAATTACATGTTTTATATTACGAGTCCTTTTATGGACAAAAAGAATGTTTTTCGGGTACGTGTTTTCGAAATCTACAATAATTTAGAATTATTTTTTCCGGCGCCATTTGAACAGGAGATCTTGATCCATTCGAGATCTGAAATATGAAGTTCCAAAAATGGTTTCCATTTAATGTTTCTCGATTGGTGAACCTCATACCTTGATAGTGAGAATAGTGAAATTGGTGAAGTTGTCTATGGACACCGAAAATGATCACCAGCCTAGAGCCAATTCGCAAGCGTTGGGACGTTTTTCCCACTTCTTCCGATTAGATTTTGTACAATGTGACATTGTTTGATCATGGTTCTACATTGTTTTTTTCTTCTGCGCGTTGTGCCCAAATCCAGTTAAACAATAGAGAAAAAAAATATCATAATTTACTTTACTTCATTGTATTTCTTAGTTATAATATTCAAATGTTAAAAGGGTTTTTCAATTGACTTGTGAAAACCTTACGACCCTGAAAAGTGAATATAAACGATTGATGAGTTGGAAGTGCTTTTCTTCTAATATGAATACAATTCTTTGTTTTCCTGAAATTTAAATAAATTAGCATAATAAAAACCAAAAGCAATATTAAATTTAAATGGCATAACATGTATAGACAATTCACACAGATCGAGCTAGTTAATTATATATTACATACTTATCAATTTAAAAAATAGCGACTGTACTTATTTATTTATTTAACCAATGATACACTTCAGGTAATACATAGGAAAAGGAACAATATTTAAGAACAAAAATATAAATAATGCATTAAACCTTATTTAAAAGTGTACACATATTTCGCATTTTATAATATTTAAGGCCCATAAAGTTGTCATCTACAATAAGATTTAATTTAATCATAATAATGATAATAAATAATTGGAAATCACCTGGTAATGATGGAATTAAAAATTTTTGGCTTAAAAGATTTACAAATTTACACAATGTTTTGGCAAATCAATTTCAAACTGCATTAGAGGATTGTGTACTTCCTAGTTTCTTTACAACTGGTGTCACGTATATGATCCCAAAAAAAAATAACGCAACACTTCCAGAAGATTTTCGACCGATAACATGTTTACCAACTATTTATAAACTTTTGACATCCATTTTGTCAAATAAAATAAAATTGTTCATCAATCAAAATAACATTTTATCGGTAAGACAAAATGGTTGTGCGAGAGGATCTCGTGGCACCAAAGAATTGCTTCTGATTAATAGTGTCATATGTGAACAAGTGAGACATAACAGGCGTAACATTTCGATGGCATGGATAGATTATAAAAAAGCTTTTGATTCAGTTCCTCATTCGTGGCTTATCAAGATATTAGAAATCTACAAAATTGAAAAAAAAAAAAAAAATTTCTTAAAAAATTGTATGGCAAATTGGAAAACAAAAATTAATGTAACAATGCCATCGGGAGGGTACGTTTGTGATTCGATAGACATAAATCGTGGAATTTTCTAGGGTGACAGTCTGAGTCCGTTCTGGTTTTGTTTAGCACTAAACCCATTAAGTACACTAAACTTTTGAAAAATACAAATATTGGATATCAGTTAAAGAGAGGTGGAAGCAAAATTTCTCATTTGTTTTATATGGATGACATTAAATTATATGCACCAAATCATACTAATTTAAGTAGATTACTGTCAGTAACAAAATTTTTCACTGAAACGATTAAAATAGAATTTGGTCTTGATAAATGTGCAATTTTAAATGTAAATAAAGGAAAAATTACACAAGCACCAAATATTGAAAGAGATGTAATAAATATTAGAGTGTTAAATTTAGATGATCATTATAAATATTTGGGCCTAAATGAATTATTATGTTTAGATCATAAAGTATTAAAAAATGATATTAAGAAGATAATTGAAAAAAAAAACACAATATGTAGTTAACTTCCAAATGACTTTATTAACTTCGCGTACTAGTATTCGGAGACTCTCGTCTCCATCATCAGGCGATTAGTAAGAAAGTGAAACAAGATACAGAGACAAATAGTATTTATAGGATTTGAACAAAAGAAAGTTTCTCCCAAAAGTACGCGAAGTTAATAAAGTCATTTGGAAGTTAACTACATATTGTGTTTTTTTTTTCAATTATCTTGAAATGGACTTCCAACAAGTACCTTCGGTCAACAACATTAATGATATTAAGTTTTTTTTTTTTATTAGATGCATAAAAGTTTTAAATACATATCTTTCGGGACACAATAAAATTAGGGCAGTTAATACATGGGCTATTCCTTTATTATTGTATACATTTGGGATACTCAAATGGAACCAGACGGAGCTGGATGTCATCGACAGAAAGTTCAGAACCATGATGACAAGGTATCGTATACATCATCCAAGATCATCTATAATGAGACTCTACCTCCCAAGGAAATTGGGAGGAAGGGGCTTATTGAATATTAAAAATTTACACAATCAGGAAATTCAATCTTTAAAAACTTTTTTTCAAAATTCTAGGAACAAAGATGGGTATGATGATATAATATCTTGTGATCAGGGTTATTCACCGTTGTGTTTGTCGAACTCAAGTGTCTCACTACCGATATTGAATAATGATGATACATAGAATGGACATATGGAAATCCAAGTCTCTCCATGGTCGATTCTATGAAGTGTTAACATCTCAGAATGTTGATACTGTGGATTCGGTCCATTGGTTGAGATTTGGGGATCTTTTTGGCGAAACCGAAGGATTTGTTTGTGCCATTCAAGACCAAGTAATAGTCACAAACAATTATTCTAAATTTGTAATGAAACAAAATATTTCGGATAGATGCAGAGCCTGTTATCGGGAGGGAGAGACATTAAGACATATTTTGTCTGGATGTTCTCTTCTTTCCGGAACAGACTATTTGAAAAGACATGATCAGGTAGCAAAAATATTACATCAAAATTTAGCTTTGAAATTTAAATTAATTGAACAGGAATCAAAATTACCATACTATAATTATTGTCCAGTATCGGTACTTGAAAACAATGACACTAAACTCTACTGGGATCGACCAATTCAAACTGATCGAACTATTATAGCTAATCGACCAGATATTGTGTTGGTTGATCGCAGATGCTGTAAAACATACATCATAGACATCACTATACCGCACGATGAAAATTTAAATAAAGCTGAGCAAGATAAGATAATAAAATATCTTGATCTTGCTCATGAAATCAAAGATATGTGGAGAACACCAACCACAATCATCGTGCCTATAGTGTTGTCTGTGAATGGTTTAATACCTAAGAGTCTGTCAAGCAATCTCAGAAAACTGGGAGTAGATGACAGGCTCAAATACAGCATGCAGAAGGCCGTACTTCTATCGTCCACCAGGATAGTAAGAAGGTTTTTGTCCCTGTAGCTCTGTAAGTGATCTCCTATGATTGTAATATTTCATAGAACATCATGGAAGAACCATCTCGAATAATGTTGGGGTTCTACATTTTGAATATAAATTTATTTTAATATTTTATGGTTTTTGTTATTTAATGTTATATTTAAATTTTATTGTTAATCTTATATTGTGTTCAAAATGTAGAATCTAATATTGTTTTGTTAAATAAATGAGATAATAATAATAGTAATAATCGGACTATTTATATGTGGCGACGTTTAAGGGGCCCCTTTAGCAAAAACGATAAAACATTCAATTTTCAACAAGTTTGGTACACAAACTCTCAAAACTTGTTGATCCTACGAAAATTTGTTTTGCTAAACGGGGCCCTTAATCATCAGTGACCATCTCAAGGGCGCCGTGACTTCTTCCGAACAGTAGCGTCTTCAACTTGGTTCTAAATGTGGTTGTGGACTGATTCTTCCTCAGATCTGTGGGCACTCTGTTCCAGGCAGATGGCGCGGCGGCTCTGAAGCTCCTTTCTGCAAATTTGGAGGTGTTCGCCATATTGGGTTTCACGAGTTTGTTGACAGCAGAAGAAGCCGAGCGCAGCGGTCGTCTCGGAGTTTCGTCAGCGAAACAGAGTTCGGTTAGACATGTAGGTGTCGTGCCGCATAAGACCTTGTGGACAGTGAGACACAATTAAAACTCCACTCTCTCTGAGACCCTCAGCCAGTGTACATCTTTTAGTACTGGAGTGATGGGGCAACGCTTGTTCTCTCTGTAGATAGTCCTGGTGACAGCATTAAAAGCCATCTGGAGGCGATTGAGAAGAGTTTGGGGCAGTCCTATGTATATGATGTTGCAGTAATCCAGACGAGACATGACAAAGGAGGCGATCAGACTTTTTATTGCATCTACAGATAAATTTTTGGATACGAGATGCAGTTGACGAATGTCGAAAAAGGTTGTGCTTACTGTCCTGGATACTTGGGCTTCAATGGAGAGTGATTCATCCAGTAAGACGACGAGAACGGATATAGTGCGCGATGGTGTTATATTGGTGCCAGCGACAGAGGTTTGTTTGATGTCCATGAAATGTTGACGTCCTGGGGAGGCAACCCACATAAATTCAGTTTTGGTTGGTTTCAGTTTAAGGCGTCTCTGGGCCATTATGGATGAGAGTTTTTCAACGCACCGGACAGTGGTAGCCACTAGATTGTCCTTTTGATTCGGGCTACAGAAACTAACAAGGACACGTACACGTATGCGTAGTTTTGCATGCCACACTCTTCCAGGAGGCGGTCAATGCATCCTATGTAGAAGATAAACAGAATTGGACCAAGGACTGATCCTTGCGGTACTCCTTGAGTAACGACATCTTCATCGGTTGACCCAGATTCCACTTTTACAGACCACCTTCTGTTGGTTAGATAGCAGCGCAGCCATTCCAAAATGGTTCCGTGAATATTATATTCGGTCTCCAGACATTGAAGGAGCATTGTATGATCCACAGTGTCGAAGGCGGCGTTCATGTCGAGGACCGTTAATAGGCTGATGTTTCCTGATGCAACGCCCGTTATTAAGTCAGATGTCAGTCTTTTTAGGGCGGATTCGGTGGAATGGTTTTTCTTATAAGCAAATTGGTAGCTCTGATATAAATTGTTGCTTTCAAGGTAAGCTGTCAGCTGGGATGCAATTACGCGCTCGAGTACCTTAGATACAAAAGGAAGGTTGGAGATAGGCCGGTTATTGGTTGCGTCGTCAGCGCAGAGTGTGCTCTTTTTGAGATGCGGAAATACATCCGACACTTTCCAGAGTGCTGGTATAATGCCACGCGTTAAAGAGAGTTCGAAAATCCGTGTGATCGTTGGCATAAGGAGGTCTAGATTATCTTTGAGAAGTTGGGTAGGTTGAGATCGAGTTGACATTGCTTGTTTGGGGAATTTCTGATGGTCTTCATGATCTCCATCTCGGATTTAATTTATAAAATAAGAATTAAACAGTAGTCATATACACAAATAATATAGAAAAAATAATAGTTATAACAAATTCACAATTGAAATTGAATAATCAAAATTTTTACACTAACAACCCTGTGACAAATAAATACACCTACTAATGCAATTTGAAACAAGTGTTCCTTTCTACTATTGTTTGTTAATTCGCAGAGAGACGTCTTTCGACTTATAAGGTCATTATCAATCGATTGATAATGACCTTATAAGTCGAAAGACGTCTCTCTGCGAATTAACAAACAATTGTAGAAAGGAACACTTGTTTCAAATTGCATTATTATGGAATTCTACTACGTGTGCACCGACACAATTAATAAATACACCTACCCTATCTTAACAAAAAACATAAATTAAATCAGTCTCATAGTTTATCCTATTATGATTTATGTATATATTTTTATCTGTCCAGGCTATGATCCACATATCCACGCTTTACTGTCATCCCAAAGAGCCAATTATAGAGGAAAGGGTTTACACACAGGGCGCAGATTGGAGAACTCTTATCAAAATAGCTGAGCAGATGGACGAAAATACACTGAACTGGTTAACAGATAAGTACGAAGTTCAATTCTAAAATGCACAAATGTATTCTGCAAATGAGAATCTATCCTAAAAGTCTGTACACAAATGAAATGTATAGGTACAGCTACATTCAAAGCGCACTTATACATAGTGTACATTTCATTCGCACTCTTACATTGTCTTTTTCACTCGTGTCCCACTGTGACCGTAATATAATATTATATTACTTACTTATGCAGCTATTCCTGTCCACTGCTGAACATAAGCCTCCCACATATGTTTCCAGGCATCTCTGTCCTGGGCTTTCTGCAACCAGTCACCGGCGATTCTTCTAATGTCGTCTGACCAACGTGTTGGAGGTCTTCCTCTTCTCCTTTTATCTTCACGAAGTCTCCACTCCACTACCCTTTTTGTCCATCTTGAATCTTTAAGTCTAGCAACATGCCCTGCCCATGACTACTTCAACCTTGCAACTCTTTCGACAGCATCCGTAACTCCCGATCTTCTACGTATCTCTGTGTTTCTAATGCGATCAGAGAGTTTTATTTGTAGCATCGCTCTTCATGCTTTCTTTGAGCTACATGGAGTTTCTTGATAGTTGACTTGGTTAGAGTCAAAGTTTCTGCCCCATAGGTCAATACTGGCAGCACACATTGGTCGTACATTTTCCGCTTTAGGCATTGGGGAATGTTGCTAGTGAAGAATTTCTTGAGATTTCCGTAGGCTGCCCATCCAAGACCAAAGTACTATACTATGACCAAGATATTTGTACTCATTGACTTCTTCTTTTACTTGGTTGTCAATGTCAATCTTACCACCGAGGACCAAATTTGTCATCACCTTTGTTTTGGTTGTATTAATAAGGAGCCCAACCTTTTTTGTCTCTTGCATCAGTTCTCTCAACATTTCCCGTGCCTCATTCAGATCCTCAGATATCAACACGATGTCATCTGCAAATCTTAGATTGTTCAGCTTAACCCCATCCACTTTAATACCCTTTCCTTCCCAGTTCAAGTTTTTGAATGCGTATTCATGAACTGCAGTGAACAATTTTGGAGATATTGTATCTCCTAGTCTTACGCCTTTCTCAATGGGGAACTGTTTAGTGTTTTTATGGAGTTTTACACTGGCTGTTGTATTCTCATATATAAAATTGGGAAGTTTTGTGTATCTGTGATCTATGCGGCACTGGTGCAGAGCTATCAATACGGCGTCCTTATTTATGGTATCGAAGGCTTTTTGGAAATCGACAAATATCAACACTAGAGGTCTGTTATACTCAACTGTTTTTTCAATTAGGATCTTCAAGGTAAGAAAATGATCACTTGTGCTAAAGCCTGATCGGAAACCAGCTTGTTCACACGGTTGATAAAAGTCCAGTTTGTTCTCTAACCTATTTGTTATTATTCGCATGAATGATTTGTACAGGTGTGATAAAAGACTTATATTATTTACATATACCTTAATATATATTATATTAAGGTATATGTAAATGCAAAGATTTTTTCCTCACTCGTGAAGAAATTATTATATTCCGAATAACCCCTCGTCTCATATTAATCTAGTCTACTTCCCTATATTGCGAAGCCATGATACCTCTCTTCTTTCATTTCTTCTCATTCTCATGATTAAAAGATTTAATCATTTCACTCTGAACGAAAATTTACTTTATTAATTTCTAGTAGAATATAAACAAACTACATAATTATATTGTATAATTAGCAATGCATGGCGAATCTGCTCTATTGAAGATTTCTCTATGAGGAACGCGCAAGACGTAAATGTAATGTGAAACATTTCAATGTGATGTTTTTAGCCAACCAGTTCTTAAGGTTTCTCGTCATAAAAAAAATACCCCTAGTCATTTTTTAGGCCGATCATAGCAAATTATTAATTATTTTGAGGTCTTTTTATGATTCTCTTTTCCCCTCCCATGGTCTCCACTCCAGGACCCTCTTCTAACATACATATTTATATGTTATTACAGAATATTAGGTGACCAACCCAATACATACACATTCACCAAATACGTTGCAGAAAATGTAATGAATGAATACAGAAAAGAATTACCCATACTAATCTTCAGGCCAACCATAGGTAAGTATTCAGTGTTCCGTAAATTACCATTTGAAGTAAATATCTAGATATCATAATTATTGTCACCTATAAAAAATCTCAATTATGAATATTATTTTTCCAGTGTCAAGTTGCTTAATAGACCCATTGCCTGGTTGGCAAGACAATATTAATGGTCCCAGCGGAATGTGGCTGGGAATACTATCAGGAGTGGTTCGCGTGGCTTTTGGAACTAAAAGTAGCATGTACGATTATATCCCGTGCGACTACAGCGCCAATGGTGTCATCATGGCTGGTTGTTACAGAGGAAATTCTAACCACAAAGACAGGTTTAAATATAATAAATAAAAAAATAAAAACTTTATTATTTATTTATTTATTTATTCAAAACCAGTTACACACTTCAGACAACACATACAAATAAATACAAACAATTATAATCATTACAAGAGACCATGCATTGCCCAATTTAAAAGTGTATACAAATTAACTATTTGATATATTTCATTAGCCCATAAGGTTGTCATGTAATATAAAAAAAGAACAAACAATAATAAAATTATTTGAGATAAAGCATTAATCCTAAAACAAACAGTAATCACCATCAATCAATCCAATACTGGATTATGTTGCAAAATATTATGTTGTCTACAAGTATATCATGTTAACAAAAAGAAACCAAAAGGCGGGCTTATCGCATAACCGATCTCTTCCAGCCAATCCGAAAAAAATGATAAATTAATAAGAAATAGAAAATATATACCTATAGATACAATGACATAAAAATAGATACTAAATAAGGTGTTGAAAGAAACAATCTCAACGTTAAACTCCGTTATGTTTCGGAATTTAAACATTTAGTTCTTCACCATTTTGGAACACCTACTCGAGAATTCGGTTATTGGGAACTCAGCTTCTGGTTTCTTGACAATACACGTAGTTTACAACATAGAGCATATTTAAGGTCCAATTTTTAACTACGAAATAAGATTCCAGCTTTGAATAATACAATGTTCACATCCTTCACAGCCTTGTCATAAACGCTGGATCATCAAATATAAAGAATATATCAAATGACCTTCTATTGGAAGTGGGGTTGGAAACTACAAAGAAATATCCTCTGGAGAAACAGTTGTGGAAGCCTACGATCTACGCCACAATGAACAGTCCTGTCTATACAATTTTAGTAATTACAATGCATCTTCTGCCAGGAGCATTACTTGATCTTATACTCAAAATAGCTGGAGTCAAGTTCAGGTACGTGTCGTACTCTGTTTTTACTATAAAAAATATCGATAACCTTATATAAAACAGGCACCTAAGACATTTTACATATTTAATTCAGCGATGAGTTATGCCACCTATTCTGAATATCTTATATTTTGTACTAGAGTTGATTCTTCGTTATTATCCATCCCACATTGTAGTGAAAGATGCCTCAGAAAGGTTATATCTCAGATTAAAGAAGAGAGTCAGAAAACCGTTCATCGCTGAATATTGAAGAATATGTCTATGAAAAAAATCATCATTAATGTTTTCTTTCAGCTTTTTAGCGTTATACAGAAAGGTATATATACTGAATGGAGTATACAGCGTGTTCATAAATAGAAAATGGAATATCAGAACTAATAACTGGTCCGTGTTGTACTCTTGTATGAATCAAGAAGATAAAGATAAGTTTAAAATGGATCTAGAATCTGTTGACGAGAGAGAGGCAATTAGCATCGGCGCAATTGGTATGAAGAGATATGTACTAAAAGAAGAAATAACTGAGGAGGCCTTGGCAAGAGCCAGAAAACATAATAAAATGTGAGCTATTAATTCAATGTCTACTCTTTATATTATAACTGCACCTACCAATTGAGATATCTATGGCAATGTTCTTCTCCATTCCTCTCTATTTTCTGTTAGTCTCTTGAATTATACGTATGTGCCACAGTTTATATCCTTCCTCACTTAGTCTATGTAGATGTCTCTTGGTCGGTCTCAATCATTCCTGCCTTCGGTCATGCCCTCCGCAATGGTGATGAGCAGACCTAAGTGCCTGATGATGTGGTCAATTTAGTTTGCATGTTGATTTTTCTAAGGAGTTGTCGACTTTCGCCTAACCTGATCGACAGCCCTCTTTTCTTGGTGAACGATCTTAAATTATTCACAAATTATCATCGAAATAATAAAACAAGTGTTTTATGCGGACATTGACTTATGAGGACATTGTCAATCATTGACGATTGACAATGTCCTCATAAGACGAAAGACGTCTCTCTCACATAATCTCACATAATAAACCATTAGTAGAATAAAACACTTGTTTTATTATTTCGATATGGAATTCTACTACCTAAACACAGACACAGTGAACAAATTATCATGTTTATTAAATCTAATTTGAACCTTTCTTTTATATTATAGGATATATACAATTGTGACTATAGCCAACATAATCATGTACGGCCTCATACTTTGGCTGGGATACAGATTAGTACAATACTCTGTTGCAAGATATGGACATGTTATGAAAGAAAATATATAGTGAAGAAGAGTATTATTGAATGATTATTGTTTTATAATTATTTTTACTCTGAAGATGCTTGCAGTATGTATATGCACATAATATAGATAACCAATTATGGCATCATATGCATATGTTATTAATGTATGATTGAGTATGAGTGTATGTATGTACCTATATAGATTTAGAACTGAAATATATTTGTGTTTAACTGATTTAATTTGTTTGCTGATGTGATTTGCTTTGCATACCTGAATCGCATACATTTTTATCATTTTTTTTAATAAAATATTTAAACTTGAATTACTTTGTTTATTTGTTACATTAATTTAAAATACGCTATCACGATTTCATTGACGAGCTTTTCAAAACATTTTTTTCAATGTTTGATAACTATAATATATTGAACGAGAGTACTTGGTGGAAGGTCATGTTAAATTTTATAAAATAAAACGCTTTGTTCATCTTTCTTATATTTATAAACACCATAAATATTAACATAAAAATAATTTAATTTATTTCAATATGGTGGAATAGTCTCTATATTATAGAGATTATCATTATCGTGGCATTATATTGAATCACGCTTTAATTGAATTCTCTGATTGTGCATGCTGTAGACACTCAATTGGGGAACTGGCCAGATCTTATTGTATGTTTGTAATTTATGTATTGTGTTGTCAGTTAACTGTGAGTGTCTCTATAAAATAAAATAAAAAAAAAAAAAAAATATATATATATACGGCGTCACCCTTTACAAGTAAACAAATATATAGATAGACATAAAAAGACACTTAAAGGAAAAGTCAACAAGACAGGAGTAACCACGACAATTTCAAACGTATTGGGTTCAAGAAAATGTTTAATATTTCCTAACTGTTTGGAATACCAAGAACAACTGTACAAAGGAAAGAACATATTTAAGAAAAACAAAGCACTAGAAACAGAATATGACGTAGATAATAATGGAGATGATATCTTAAGAAGTGAATTTGATAATCCCTTATCAAATTTGAAAGACGTCAAAGCACCAGGTATTGACCTAAGTTTTGCGAACTCAAAAGGCAACCTTGTGGTTCCTTAGCCCCTTTCTTCAACTGACCTTAGTTCTTGTGACTTTTTTCTTTTCCTTTAACTGAAAAAAAATCCTCAAAGGACGTCATTTCGGGACTTCATGATCCAAAAAAGTGTAACGGACATTCTGAAGACCATACCGGTTGAAGACTTCCAGCGCTGCTACCAATAGTGGGAACAACGTCTCCATCGGTGTGTAGCTCCCCAAAGGAACTACTTTGAAGAGGATAATATTGATGTTTGAAAAAATAAATACTATAGGATGGATGTAGGTATGTGTCCTATGTTACAGGTAGTGATCTTATGATAAATAGTACACAGTTAATTTGGTGAGATGAAGTGTTTATTGAAAGATGAGAATTACATAAGTAGGTATACAGCAATTGAGAAATATATATAATTGTGCGGAGACAGTTACGGAGTGGTATGTGCAGTTGCGACCGAAGCGAGAGAGGTAATGAATTCACATGTAGGTACCACGATGGAAGCTGTGGTAAGTACATGGTTGGTAGGTACATTAAGTGTACCTACATGTTCGGTGACGTGGCTTGTCACTTGGGGTTGCCACAATACTTTGGTAAATAAAAAATCAGTCTCATTACTTTTCTGCCGCACCGTGTATTTCATTAAATGAATTATTATTATTATTAAAAACTAGATTTCTGTAAGTCATTATTCATGTTGTGGAGCTTTAGAAACCAGGTAAATAATAATAATAATAAATATATTTATTTTTCAAAGTAGGTACATATATAATATAATTATTTACAATGAACAATAAAAAAACAATCGTTATAATATTCTACCTTCCTAGTAGAGATATCTCGTGTATAGGGAGGGAGTACATACCAATTAAAATACACTTATTAATTATTTTATACTTATACATATTTCACAAAATACACCTTATAACTATACTTAACTACAATGCACTGTCATGCATACACACATACCACCACTTACACACTTCACCACTCTGTGAACAGACAAATAAACCAATGATACGCAAGACATGCAACATTTCACTTCTTATTTACTTTTTCATCCATTTATAATCACATCACTATCAATCGCATTTCATTTTATTCATATTTCTTTCCACAATAATATACTCCTTCAAACACCTACTGAACTTTTCATAATAATTATCATTACAAATCTCCCAATAATTGATGTATGCTGACACGCGTTGCGAGTCAATCGTGAGACGTCGGAGCCTTTGTAGCCTGGGGTCCCCTATAACCTGGAGGCCCCGTATCATTGATACGGCTGATAAGGCGGTAGTTACGCCCTGCCAATGATTCCGAAATTTTCGAACAAAAATTTCGACGCAACGTATCCGCAAAAACCTAATTCATTAATGTTGTGGTTACATACCTCCGGGCTGGCTGGAAGAGATCGCTTATGCAATAATGGTCCTTTTTGTAAGCCTAATTTATACTTGTATACTACATATTTTCCAGTAAAGTCTTATTTATTCATTTACCTCCATTAACAATATTGTCTTATAATTTATCATCCCAAAGAGAAAATCGTCTCCTTTGAGTTCCCGAAATAGAAAAGTATTACTCCCACTTCATGTTTTCCATTGCTCCGTAAAAGGCAGGTGTTCACAAAAAATCATGAATTAGACATTAAACATCATCCATTTAGTGACAAAGTAAATTACACGTTTCCGTTTTTTATATGATACGGAGAGAACATTGGTTTCTCTAATTGTGAAAAATGAAGGCCAAAACTTACAGCTAATTAATTCTAAATACACCTGGAAAATTAAATTATACTCGCAATAATTCACATTGTGATGATTTCGTTTTTGGTCCATTTGTATGTAAATATATTTGTTTGCTAATAACATTTCCTTTATAGCAACTTTTACGAGACATATGATAGGGAAACAAAAGTGGCGTTTCCCTGGAAAAAAATTGAATTAAAAATTCTTATTAACTATTAAAGTAACTAGTTTTATATTTTATGTAAGGTGCAATTAAAAGTCTCCTACAGACACTTGATTACGTACTTCCAGGTATCATAAAATCTTCAGAGCTTTTTTCTTCATTAGATGTACTCGATTGTGCTTTTAAAGAGTTTTTTCCATAAAATATCGAGAATAAAGAGGCATTCGCAGGCTGTATAATCATCCAAAGTGAAAGGACTGAAGCTGAACATTTGCTTGAAGAACAGTCCATCGAAAGTGAACACGTCCCTTTATACTTTTTAAACTATATTTTCAAAGCCACGTCTATACTTATGATTGACCATGTTGTCTGTGATTTGATATTTAAAAGAATAATAATAAAAAGTAAAATAATTGTTATTAAAAAAAAGAGTGAGATTCTCGTAAGCACACAAGAACTCGTCCGATTTATTTAAGATTGAGACATTCAATACTTATTCATAAAGAATAAGAACAAATAATACAAAAAACTTGTTTATGGTCGTTTTAGTGAAAGAAGCTTTCATCACAAATGTGTCGGGTGGTAATAGCTTTCATCCGTCAACACCAATGATCATGAAACATCCAATCATACTTTTCATTTCCGATCATTCATTTTGGATCACTCAAAGTTGAAAATATGAATTCTCATGATACATTAAACATCTTCATTCAACGTCTACCAATAAATTGGCTCACTCACCCATCTCAAATGTTATAATTTTGTTGGACTGAAGAGCACAACCTGTATGTCTCATGCAATTAGTCTACAGGGAACTTCACTTGTGGTATTGCCGTGATGACATACGAGTAGATATTTCCGCAAGGAGCGAAGTTGGGTTTGATGCTAGTTATTTTGAAAATGGTAACTAGCATCAAACCTCATAATACTGCCTTCACAAGTCTTGTCGCGGACTTGATAGGGGGCGTAGCTCATTGAGATACAGCTCTTGTAACAATTCTTGATATGAGTGCGGCGTTTGACACCGTTGACCATAGCATACTCCTGACCCGTCGTCTGGAGGTTGAGTATGGTCTTCGTGGAAGTGTACTGGGATAGCTTGGCTCTTACCTGACCGAGAGAAACTGGTCACTAAAAGTGAGTCAAAGCTGAACTTGCGAATCAACAGTCACTCAGGAGCACCTCAGGGTTCTGTCCTGGGTCCAATTCTGTTCACCCTTTACATCGAATATATCGAAAGTATTCTGTAAAAATCAGGTTTTCGCAGGTATGCCTACGCGCATGATAGAATTATTCTCACTCAAGGCCCGGACCTCAGAATGCATAAAAAAACTTATCCAATTAATGACGAAGAGACGTCTTAAGCTGAGTCCAGCTAAAACGAAATTCTTATGGATCGCATTACCTAGCCGACAACATCTCTTGGAAAAGATCCCATCTCGATAGCCGACACGGATATTCTACCGTCCAGTAGTGTTTCGATACTCGGGGCACGAAAACGGTAAGCTCCGCATTTTACCACATCCGCGAAATACGCTCAGTGTCGAAAAACCTCACTCCTGATAGAACGAAAACATTGATTTCTGCTTTGGTGGTCTCTATACTAGTCTACTGCAATATAGGTACTATATGTAGGACTACTGCAAACTGAATTCAACTGAATCGCCTACAAATGGCATTCAATAGCGCTGCAAAGCTTATTTTTCGCGAAGATAAGGGTTGTCCTTTGCTGGAAAAGTTGTACTGGTTAAAAGTAGGTGAAAAGGTTCAATACAAACTGTGCCTTATAGTCTACGAAGCTTTGAGCAATATGGCACCTCAGTCACTTTCTGAGCTCTGCGTTCTCAAAACATCTGCAAGTAGACCTCTACGCTCAGCTAAGACATCCACCAACATGCTGGACGAAATCAACAGAGCAAACAAGTCCTGATTCTATGATAGGGCTTTTGTCGTCGCAGGTCCCGTCATCTGGATCTCCAAAAAAACCAACCGATAACAACGTTCAGGAGCAAGTTGAAGACATCGCTCTTCCAATATAGTTTTCCGCGCCCTTGAGATGGATGCTCCATTAAACGGCATCGAATAAATCATCCAACATACATACATACAATAATTCGTCTGTTATTTTGAATTTTACAAAACATTTCATTTATAGTAGTTGGTTGTCATTCAGTGTCTCGCTAGTCGCGTTACAATATGTCTGGTACTCAACAACTAAATGTCCTACCTCCTCTGGATGGTCCTGTGGACATACAAGATTTTTATAAAGACAAGAGTGTTTTTATAACTGGAGGCACAGGATTTATGGGGAAAGTTTTAATAGAAAAGTTATTATGGGCTTGTGAAGATATTGGAAATATTTATATACTAATTCGTCCTAAAAGAAATAAAACTATACAAGAGCGTTTTCAACAGATTACTAACCTACAGGTATGTTTGTGTATTGCTTCACTAAAAATTATTAACTACTACATTTTTCTAGAACAGATTCGCATCTTGTTTTGTATCTTACAAACGATAATTTAATCTCAAACACTCGTGTTGCCTCTATGCAACCTCGCTCTAAAACTGTCTAGTATTAAACAAAAAAATTGCAAATACTGTGTAAATACTGCAGTTTTATAGAATTATGTACAGTATTATCATCACCGTCAGCGATAAACTCGCCCATTGCACAAAATTATGTGTTCTGTTGTTATGATACTGTATTATGTTTTTTTTCTTCTTTGTAAACTAATTTTGTGCAATAAAGATTATTGTAATTATTATTGTACAAAAACCAAGCCAATGCTGTAATTTATCTTTAAAGAAAATGGTACAATATTCATATATGTAAAAGCAACAAGCAGGTGAGCAATAGCCTAATATCTATAAACTTGGCATCATTCTCTCAGGTTGTCTTATATGGTCCAGTGGTGTGCCGAAATAATAACTAACATAGTGCCTCATACAACACAACAAATAAAAAACATAAGTTAGTTGTAGCTTTTTAGGTTATTACTTAAAAAATATCCATGGGTAATAGGCATATGATATTTTCAGATGTTCGATAGGATCAATTATATCTTGGTTTACTCGTACTACTTTACAAATATCGTTTCGATATTTTCAGATGTTCGATAGGATCAGAGAAAAAGATCCAAAAATATTGGAGAAGATTGTTCCTCTTGAAGGGGATATAGGTGAACTTAATCTTGGTTTAAGTGACGAAGATACGAAGACACTGGAAGACAATGTCTCGGTGGTAGTCCACTTTGCAGCTACGGTGAGATTCAACGAACCACTGACTAAAGCCATCCTTATGAATGTCAGAGGGACAAGGGATGTGGTCTATCTTGCTAGGAACATGAAAAAGCTATCGGTAAGTCTATCAAATGTCTTTCTATTTATTATTCCTTTCAGCCAGCTATCCTACCAATGTGTGTAGAATCATGAGATGTCTACGACAACAATGTACTATGTAGTCTTGATTAGCTCGTCAGTAATATAGGTATACCGAAATCGATGGTGATTATAAATTTATTTATTTATTACAAATAAAAATATGAATTTGAGTTGAACTAGTAACATTATAACAGTCTCGTCGTGCGATGTCGTTTTCAAACTAAACATACTACAAGTCATGTGACTGCTTATATTTAATATTTTAATATTTATTGGAAAACATGAAAGTGTCGTTTACGTGCCCAAGCACCTCAAGGGCACAGTACAATTCATCAATTCGAGGACATAACATGCACGTCATAATATAAATAAATAAATAAATTAAATGAGAATCTCGGATAGGCATATAAAGGTATCAACTTCAGAAGTTACATTAAATTGTATTACATTAAATATTTAGGATAGAATATGTTTCCACGTCAAGAATGTAAAAACAAAATACAGTTATCAATAATATAAAAAAAAAAGTTTTAAAGCCCTTCTGAATGTCTTAAGATCAACAGCATGCCTTAGATCCAAAGGCAATCGATTCCAGAGGTTTGGTCCCGCCACAGAAAACATATAATATACTCATGCAGTAAGTGCAAAAACTTCGTTTAACATACCTATATATACTTATATAATATTGAGATGTTAGAAATAATAAAGACATTTTACAGCTTAAATTCAGCGATGAGGTTTGCCACCAATCCTGAATGTCTTATTTTTTGGCACGGAGAGGACAGCTTGCATGTTTGTTATATGCCGTTAATCTGCTTGCTATATGCTGTGATGGTATAATTAAATAACAATTTTAGCTTACGATTAGGTATATGATGATTCTATGCAATGTAAGATAGTCTTATGTATGTATCTACTCTAGAAAACTATAAAATGGTAGAAAAATTACATTGTGGTAAATGACAATAGATTACAAAGAAACATTGAAATGAACACGTGTACCCAAATATTCATTATTAATTACAATACAGGTCCCTTATGAATAATAATAATTATGTTTGGAGTTTCCCCTTTGTTCTATTTCATTGGAATTCTCAAACATTCTGGTATTCGATGCCTCTAACTGGATATGTTCATGTGACTAATTATTATTTTTTTAATGTGTCGAATTGCTCTTTTAACCACTTGACCTAAGCTTATGTTTCTTAATTGATCTCTATTATTTGAAATTTTTTATATAAATTTTTTCATATCAATTTTTTATTGACTTATGAATTTTAACTAATTGACTTTTTACTATATTTCACATTTTTATACCACTTTGATTTTTCTTTGTAATGTCTTGACCAAATTTTTAACTTATGAATTAACTTATGAATTTTAACTAATTGACTTTTTACAATATTTGACATTTTTATACCACTTTGATTTCTCTTTGTAATGTCTTGACCAATTTTTTTTTAACAATTTTGTATCTTATTTTATAAATATAACATGGTTAATGTTATATTGTCTGTTAAACTCTCGTTTCTTTAGTCAACTGTTTTGTGTCTTTTTTGTAACAGATCTTTCCTTTGTTTACATGTTTTGTATGTACACAGAGGTTTAACATGTAAAAGGCTTTGGCCGTAAATATTTGTAAATAAATAAATAAATTGTAGTCCAACGTTGTTATAGTCGTAGATCATGAACCAAATACTGTATCAGAACTATTTTTTATCAATTTCGTTGCAGGTTTATGTCCACACTTTACATTCACACCTATCTGAATAAAATGGATTATTATTTTTTTTTCTATTGATATTTATTTGGGTCGAACCCTGGCCCTGACCAGAGTTAAACACGTTCCTAATAGAAAATTAATTCGTCAACCAAAAAGAAAATTAGTTCCTTGGTCACTAAATCATGTTTTTATATATAATAACCATAGTTTAAGTTAATTCATTACAGTAAAATATATATACATAAACCGAAATGGTTCATTTTTATTTCCACATCCGTTGATCGGATCAATGAACAACTGATCTAGCTCTTATTCCATCGCTGAAGGACATCCGTCCTAAAAAAAATATAGACTAATTTTCATGGATATTACCAACATTAACAATATTGTTAAATATTTGAGTTTAACGTTAAAGTTTACACATCAAGCACTTTTATAACTATAATAATTAACCTTTTGTATCCGCCTCTTTTTGTAATAAACGCAACACTATTCATTGTGCCCCTGAGTTGGCGGCGATAAATTAGAATAATAAGGTCATGATCTCATACTATTCTGAATTGTACAGTGGTACTCGTACCTTGACATACAAGTGCCCCAATATACCAGTTTTTTGAGATACGAGCCGTCGATTGAATGATTTTTTGCTTTGAAATGGAAGCAAAATTTGGGTTACGAGCAATCGGCTTAGCTTTCCTAATTCATTTCCGGAACATTCTGAAAGGGAGGAAGAAACAAACCTCTTTGGACATGTTGACACGACCTACAGGTGAAAGTACATGCGGCTCTTTGGATGTGAAGCTGCGGCTCTTTAGTTTCAAACGCAAATATTATTTGGTTTTGAATCGATTAACGAGGATATCTAGTTTGTTGTGAAAAACGTTATTTGAATGTATACCTTTTATGTAATTGTTTTTAATCAATGTACAGTAAAGAATGAATAAATAAATAAAAACACTTGGTACCTACTTATATGTGAATAAATAGATATCTTTTTCTTATTAATAAATAGATTAGTTTTTTATCCAAAAACTGCATGTACTATTTGCTGTTGGCAAGAAAAAAATTGTGGCTCTTTGAAAACTTTGATATTTTGTAAACTGTAATTTTTTTACTCTTCCGACTCAAAAGGTTTTCGACCTCTGCAATGTAATGATTACAGTGTTTGTGCATTTGTGATTCGCTCAAATTAAAAAAAATCTTGTAGCGGGCCGTCTTTAGCTCATAATCTTCCCGAGTGGCTCCTGTGCCCTATAAGTCTGTGCATCCCTGGAAAAAAAACTATCATACTATAAGGGTTATATGTATGTATATCACATAAAACTACCATTTAAGGTGTAGGTATATTTCTCGTATTCTTAATATATGTAGGTACCGCATGCTGGACACTTCCAAGTGAAGGTAGACAGAATTGTAACTATCATTACATACGTTTTTTTCTACTAGATTATATTTGGATTTGAATCATTCCCTGTTAGCCTTGATAAGTGCTCAGATATCATCAGTGTAACTGAACTATTTTCTCTCTGAGCGGAAGATTCGACAGATTTGGTAACGATAGCATTTTTACAATTCATAAAAAAAAAATATTAAAAAAAAATAATACTAACAAAAAAATTGTACTTGCAGCTGTTGATTTATGATGTTTTTTTGTTTAACAGTCGATTCCGCTTAATTGGGACAAATCTCAAAAACAGAAACCAAACCAAGAAACCAATAGTAAATTTATATGTTTAATTGGGACAAAATTCCGCTTAATCCGGAGAGTAAATTTAAGAATTTAAGGAAATGAAGGGAGCCTACATCCGCACTGAATATCTGTGCTGATTTTGTAGAA
Source organism: Athripsodes cinereus (assembly GCA_947579605.1). Lineage (NCBI taxonomy): Eukaryota > Metazoa > Arthropoda > Insecta > Trichoptera > Leptoceridae > Athripsodes > Athripsodes cinereus. The sequence continues at coordinate 29,338,191 of OX388310.1, read as the reverse complement.
GTGAAATGTTACAAAAACAAAAGACAAACTACACTTGACTCATTTTTGCATTGAATTAAATTGTATGTACCTACTCATTTATTATTTTAAATAGTATATTTTTTTCTTTAAAGTTTATATTACATATTTGTAATTTATATGATAATTTATATACCCTATATGTAATTTACAGTTTCCAAGAGTTTATAATATAAAATTATTGAAAAAAAATATGCATTGTTTAATTTTATGCGTGTACTACTGGTTAATGGCCTTAGTTGCCAAAACCAAATAAATGAATTTAAAAAAATGTGGAATTCGCTTAATTGGGACAACCGCTTTATTGGGACAAAATGCCCAAGTCCCGATGTGTCCCAATTAAGCTGAATCGACTGTATTATGTTTAGTATGTAAAATGCTCACGCTGTGTATAAATGATACATAAATAAAATAAAAACAATATTCAAACAATGGTTAATTCGAAACCGAAACCTTAAGCATGTGTTCTGGTAGTTCAATTGGACAAAGCACGCCTCGCGAAAAGAATGGGACGCGGTTTCAAGTTACGTCCGAGGTATTACCAAATAAGGTGACATTCTAAATGTAGAAAACAAAGTGGGGATACCTCCTATTCTTTACCAGTTACACCACGGAGTAAACCACGGCACTAATTACGTTAAATTATTATTTTTCATCCCTTCAGGCTTTGATTCATATATCCACGCTGTACTGCAATCCACATAAGCCAATCATAGAAGAAAAAGTATACACAGATGATGCAGATTGGAGAACTCTAATCAAAATAGCTGAACAGTTGGACAAAAATACACTGAACCACTTGACAGATAAGTATGTTTACTTCACTCGATGAGTCTCGTATATTATAGCAGTGAGTCCGTTTACCATTGGTTATTTATTTTCTATATCAAAATGCGAGTCTGACAGATTATAATAATATTAATACACTTGCCATGCCATGATTCCCTCTTCATAAAGAGTTATATATATGTATATATATTTGCGATGGACTACCTTTTGATTAACAAAAATTGACAAAGAAAAAACAATCCAAAAATAACCACAAACGGCAATCCTCTTCAATAAAGATATGTCAAATATTACGAGTAGCAACATAATTGTAAAATAGCTCCACTTATTGGATACTCTGTGATAGCATCTCTTATGGGATCATCCAACACTTCTTTTGTCCTTCCACGGTCTCCATTTCAAAATCCTCGGCATCCACCTGCCTATCTCTCTTCTAACATATTTATATGTAATTACAGAATATTAGGAAACCAGCCCAATACATACACCTTCACCAAATACATGGCAGAAAATGTGATGCATGAATACAGAAAAGAATTACCCATACTAATCTTCAGACCATCCATAGGTTTGTATTATTATTATTACCATTTGAAAATATATAATATATAAAGACTTACTGACAGTTCCATAATTCGACAAATTGAAAATTTCTAAAATTTTGAATTCATTGGTAATACACACAATCAACGTCAGTCTTTCAATTCCACAAACAATCAACTACAAAAAAAAATCATTGCTCCCTTTATAAATTAAATATTTAGTAATGGATAAAAAAATAATGATGGTATGTACCTACATATTTCCAATTCCACAAATAAATATTTCGAACCAATGAAAGGAAGAAAGACAACGTATGACGTATGCCTTTCAAAGTGCGATTATAATATGGCATATATCACTTTTTGTTGTCTTTTTAAAGCATAATATCATAGAGTAAGTAATACCTACTTAATTGATCTTTGCGTAATATAATTATGCCAAAATTACGAAAATGGCGACTTCTCGAATATAATAATATAATCATTTCTACTTGTTGGGTTATGGGAGTGAACAGTCGATACATATGTGTCGGTGTTTATGTAGTAGAATTCCATCATGAAATAAAGAAAAAAAAACAGTATTTTATTCTGTACAAAAACTAAATTGTGTTTATTATTTTTCCAGTGACATGCTCTTTAATAGACCCCATTCCTGGTTGGCAAGAACCAAATATGAATGGTCAAAATGGATTGCCGCTTGGAGTATTAGCGGGAGTGATTCATGTGGCTTACGCTAAAGATTACATTTTGAATGATTACATCCCTTGTGACTACTGTGCTAATGGTATAATCATGTCTGCTTGTTACAGAGGAAATTCTAATATCAAAGACAGGTAGTCGAAAAAACTGGAACTTCAAATTATAAATTATCTGATCCCGAAAGTGACCTCTGCCTTCCGAATGACCTGTTTACTCGAATTTGAATTCATTGGAATATTCACATCTTCTCCTCCTCTTCTTCGCCCTCGCCTTTATCCCATTGGAGTCGGCTTTCCTAGTCCTCATCTTCCAAGTTTTCCGGTCCCCTGCATCCTCCGAGCGCAACTTTGCCTCCTTCATGTCTCTGGCAATTGTGGACATCCAGGTGGTCACTGGTCTGCCTGGTCTTCTGGTTCCTAATTCTACGTCCATTGTCTTTTTGATCATGTTATCCTGTGGTAGTCTCAAGATGTGCCCGTACCATCTTAATCGGTTTTCGGTTAGGTTTATTGGAATATTCACATATTTTGGAATATGTGCAATTGTACATACATCATTCATACATACCTAATGTATAGATATTAATTTTACACTTAGCCATTTTATGAAGTTATATAATATTATAATGTAATTTAAATACACGAATCTACCATATAAGACTTAGAAAGACAACGTCACCTCATTTGGTAATGTCCCAGACCCATAATAGGTATCCCAGGGCCATACCTACACGTGAAGCTGTCATTAGGGTTTATAGGAGAGAATATTGGAGCCTTCTGTATGTCACCCGGTAGCTTAATTGGACAGAGCACACCATGCGAAAAGGATGGGTTGCGGGTTCATGTCCTGTCTGGGGCACTACCAAATAAGATGACGTTGTCTTTTCTAAATCTTATACCTACATATGGTAGTTTCGTGTGTTAAAATTACGTTTAAGGTATTATTGACGCCCCAGATATAAGCTTTGTTCCATTTTTTTTATTTTAGTCTCACAATAAATGCTGGATTATCAAATATCAAAAAGATGCCAAATAGCTTACTTTACGAAGTGTCAAAAGAAACTATAAAGAAATATCCTTTCGAGAAAGTATTGTGGAAGCCTGTGTTTTACTCGACGACAAACCGCCCTCTGTATATGTTATTAGTATTTCTATCACATCTTCTGCCAGGCGCATTACTTGACATCATACTCAAAATGGCTGGAGTGAAATTCAGGTACGCAAAAGTACATTTAATTACAAAACTGCTTATATATTTATACGAGGAGTAATACGGCAATGCATTGGGATCATTCTTATTAGGAGCTACTTCAAGCTCATTTTTATTGGCACGTAGAGGACAACATGCATATTTATTACATGTTTCATAAAACACTTTGTTTTCTTTCAGATTTTTATCATTGTACAGACAACTTTACATTCTTAATGGAGTTTATGATTTCTTCATAAATAGAAAATGGAACATAAGAACAAATAACTATTCTATGCTTTACTCGTATATGAATGAAAAAGACAAAGATAAGTTTTTTATGAATTTGGAATCTATTGACGAGAGAGAAGCTATCAATATTTCTGTGATTGGAGGGAAAAGATTTATACTCAAAGAAGAAATAACCGAGGAAGCTTTGGCAAGAGCCAGAAAACATAATAAAATGTAAGTTTATGTTATGATTTTATTGACACAGTTGGATGTCGGGAACTGGATTTTACTTACTAGAAGTGTAGATGTCAATCATATTTTGAACCACTCTAGGTTAATCATTCCAATTGATCACACTCACCGATAGTCAACCTATTTGAATAGGTATTAACTAGGTAGGTATGTTGTATATGATACACATACATATATGTGAACTTCCTTGAAGAGTGCACGACACGCAGAGTTTCGATGCTTATGCATCGACTCAAGGCTTGGTTAAGAGTACCTACTCTTTAAACCTAGTTAACATTAATCCACACATAAATATTCTAATCCGTTCGTATGTGCGTATGTCCTTAATGGACTCTGAAATTAAGAAAGACAGAAGTAAAATAATACACTCTATACGAGGTCTCATCTCTTGGGCAGGTTTTAGGCTAAAAACATTTTAAATATCTTATGTATTGATAAAGATATTACAATTTTAATGAGATTCCCATACATTCGCTTGACAAAATTGCCAAGCGAATGTATGGAAATCCAATATTTTTAGTCAAACATTTTTCATTGTATTGTATTAATTTCAAAATGGATGTAACAATAAATAAAACAATACTGAAACCAAATAATTAGGGACTGTTTACATAATGAAACATTGTGATTGCTAATGACAAAAAATCCTGAATTATGTGAATGAAAATTGCATATTTTTGACATTTTGGGCTATTTTCATAATGGAGGATATTATGAGACCATAGAAATCCATACTGTATATGAGAATAGTATTATGTAAAAAATCCATAAACAATGTTAATTGTTTTTTTTTAAATAAATACAAAAGTACCTCGGTACTAGCCACGAGAACCTATTTATTTTTGCCTAATATTTTTCTTTATCTTTTTTTTTTTATTTCATGGCAAATCACTTGAATATTTATGTAGGTACTACAAACTAAAAATACCAATTCGGATGTTGCAAATACATAACATTTAGGTCCAAAATCACTCGCAAATGATTGGATGGTCTTGAGAAAAATAGAATAGAATAACGTTTAGGTACCAACAATTTTTTTCTCAAAATGAGATACTTACCCGCTTTTTTTTCTTATTTAAGTACGGGATGTCAAACTTTAAGTTTTTTAGCACTTTTCGATGTAGGTAGGTACCTACTTTCTTTTGTTTTGATTAAATATCGGGATGCGAGGTGTCAAACTTTAAGATTTTTCATTGGGAAGATGTTACTTTTTTCATGAAGGTACCTACCAAATTTTTTAATTAAATATGGGCATGTGGGGAGTCAAACATTAAGTATTCTCATTGGATATGGCTTTTTACTACTTTTTTCCACGTAAGCGCATACTCCATTTTAGTCCAATAAGGATATGCCATTTTAACCCATGTATTTGCACGGTTTCTGTTTATTTAAACCCGGGCACTGCCGGGTTACAAAAGCTAGTTATAAATAAAACACTTATTTATAGTACAGTGTAACCTCTCATAACGAGTTTAATTCGTTTCAGAATCTTATTCGTTAAGCGAAACATTTTTTCCTATAGAAATCAATGTAAAATACGATAATGCGTTCCATGCCGAAAAAGAAGTATTCTAGGAGTACTCAACGTTTTTTTTTTTATAAACATTTATTCAAATAAAATTACTTATAAAGGAGCGTAACAACTCGTAATGCAATTTAGATTTGTAAAAAAAAAACGTAAATTAAAATATGAATATATGACAAATAAATTAATCATCACGCTAACGGAAAATAACAACCAACGCGCTCACGGAACTAGTGCTAAGGAGTAAGGGAATGAATGTACTAAAAGAACGAATAAGATATGGAATAGTTCGTTCTATAATAGTATAGTGTGAACTTATTCTTAATAGTACATTTTTGAACTACACAAGCCTTATAGATATGTACCTATTGTTTGTGAAATACATCCCATAGTTTATCCACTTCTTCACCACGTGTCGAAAGCTTCGCTAAGTTATATTTAATTTCCATAACCATGTTGATACAAAGAAATGAAAATAATCACATGACACTTAATGATGTATCTATTCTATCTAGTCCCTCACGCCGTATCCCAAGTGGGGTAGACAGAGAGAACGGAACGCCAATTAGACATGTCCTTACATACTTCTTTCACCTCCTCCACAGTTATACAATTTCTCATGCACGCACGTCGATTTCTCTTACTCAAAACACGGCCGTCCTTGAGAATTTGATCTACATGTTCAAGCCATGTAGTTCTCGGACGCCCGCGCTTCCTCACACCCCTCCTTTCAGCCAAGTATATCTCTTTGTCATTCTTTCCTCTTCCATTCGTTCCACATGACCAAACCATCTCAATTTATTTACACGCATTCTATCCACAACACTACTCTTGCATCCACTCATTCTTCTAATATCCTCATTTCTTACTCTATCACGCAACGTTTTACCGACCATCCTCCTCAGCGATCTCTGTAAAATAGATACCTACTTGTATAGACATAACCTTGTAATATTGTATATGTGTGCACTTATTATAGATGAACAGTATGGAAAATGTATTGCAATGAGTAATGAATTAAATTTACATAAAATAATAAACATTTAATTTGGGTAAAAGCAAATTCAATTGAAGTATTTTATTTTAGTTTTTACGTATTGAATGATAAAAAAACAATTGAATGTTGATATCTGAAAACGTGGTGAACAAAACTATAACGACATGGAGTGCTTTATTCAAACACTTATACGGCTTGTAAGACCCAAATATCTGTTCGATAAGTTTATAACAAACCCATCGATCTTGCAAGATAGGAAGGAATGGCAGGATAAAAGGATGATGAAAATAGACTTACCCAACAAAATGTTTCTTCCTCCATTGATAATTTTGACCGATCCACAGGTTTTTTCTCTGGTAGTTTTAACAATGTTTGAATTTAACCACTCACACATCACCAAAACACAGTTCTTGATATATGATTACCGTTATCACCGACACAATGTTTTTGTTTTTTAATAATAATGTCCGATTTATATTGTAAAAAATTTCCCGAACAATGTTGCCATAATTGTATTTTATGTGAATATATCAAACAACTATATAGGTACCTACTCTCTCCCTGTATTCCCAAAAGAAACCTGAAAGAACTTTATATAATATAGGTATGTGATTAATTTTTATTTAATCTAATTTTAAGCATTCTTGTTTTTAACAGGATATATACAATTGTGACTATAACCAAAATAATCATGTACGGCCTCATACTTTGGCTGGGATACAAATTAATACAATACTCAGCTGCAAGATATGGACATGTTATAAAAGAATACATTTTATGAAATAGTAAATTCTATTTTGACATCAGGTATGCTGTTGAATGGTATCCGGTATTTTAAGGATTTGTGGAGGGGGGAGGAAACCTCCCAGATTCCGTTTATATAGCATAAAAATAATTAATTATTATCTTAGTAATCATATAATATTATTATTTGGTAATTAACTTTAATATTTTAACAAATTGTATTTGGTGATATTGTGTAATTTTTTGTTGATAATAAAACAATACTTCCTATTCATGTCCTTTAATTTAAATTTATTCATCATCAACAGCGAACTACAGGCAATAAATTATATATCAATTTATATCAAATTTTAACTAAACATTGATTCGTATAGACAATCTATTTCCCGACTACTCGACTCAATATATGAGTTATATTCTCCGCTAAATATACAAGAAAATTGCTGTCAAAAAAATTGTTTTATTTCCAACAATGTTAAGTCCGTCTTACATTTTGTTTCAAACAACCATAAATTCGCAGACAGCCAATCCCAGCTCTAGATTTATCCAAATTCAATGTGGCGACCTTAGTGTAATCTATGCGTACAGTATTCCAAAAACCGTTTAATTCCTAATGAAAGTTTCAAACTCCGTTTAGTTCAAAAATGATTTGATATTTATGAGGTGAAACTGTAGTATTTTTAATTAATTTTGCATTTTCATTCTCTGGATAAACATCTTTATCTTTAGAACTGAGCATGCTTGCAACAACTTCTTTCCCCATATCAGTAGATATCAAATATATGGGCCTATCCAGAAAATCAAGTAAAATGGACGTAACGCTGATTGGAACTATACGCCTCAATTGTATTTGTTTATTGTAACTATGTTTGTTTTGCGACCACAACACAACCATAAGGTTAGTGTGGCTAATCTATAAATAGTGTTTTTATATAAAGATACTTGTGTAAATGAAAAAAATGTACTTGTGAAAATATGTTTAAATAAATAAAATAAAAATTTACACATCATATTCTTCATTCTTCTTCATCACCCTCAACGCTTTTCTCGGGAGCACAGGGCAGAAACCAACCTCCCCCATTCAGAACGTCTCTGTGCCAATCGCGTCATCTCTTTCCACGACATTCCCTGCACTTAGATGTCATAGGAATGTTGTATTGTGAAAGAGGGTTTATTGTGAACACATCATATTATGTACACTTAACATTGTTGTCTGTAAGTACAACAGATATAATAATAAATGGTGTAGAACGTATAAAACAAGCACTCTTTACTTTAATGTAGTTGTTGAAAGAAATCACATCTTCGCAATAAACTTGGCCTCCTTGTATTGATTAAATTTGTTTAATGTGGATGTAATCATTCATTCAAACAATTTGTTTTTCCTACTCATAGAAATATAAGATACTCTTGCACTCACATTTCTTTAACCAAATTGTGTACCTACTATGCGGGTTGTACCATCATCATACCACTGAAGAACTTAGTGCTAAATAAGATATGGTACACATCTCCCAGTTTCAAAGTAGCTAACTTACAGTAGCTAACCATCCTGCTATCTTCACACCTTACAATTCCTCTTTAACTACACTCCCCCCCCCCCCCAACATCCTTACAGTAAGCAATATGCTAGTGTGTTGTGAAGGCAGAGTAGATCAGCAACAGAATGCGCTTGAGAATGACAGAATACCTGTTGAAACCTTGGTCGCGCGTATAATAATTATTAGTGGTATTAGTAAAGTTTTTTTACTCCAAACATTTGTTATTATGTTTAGAAACTACCACAACGTTACCGCCAAATCAGTAAATAATAGAATGAATCAAACCTGGAATCTTTCAATTGAAAGTCTGAGACTCAATTGAAAGATTCCAGGATTTCCAGCCACTTCATTTTATTTTGTCAACATTATGCAGACATCAATCGACACATTGCTATACACTGTAACGCAGTCTATACTATATCTCATAAATGGGATAGACAGTTGTAGGTATACTGTAATGCTGGCTGATGCAAAATGAGAATTGCGTACAAATGAATGAATAAAACAAATGTGTATAATAGTTTCAACAATTTATATTAAATCATTTCACTCACCTTAATAAATAACTTGAGATAGAATTCTTTCAACTAAATAACTTAGTCAACAATACAATAGTATTAATATATAATATTATAATCACTACATACATATAAAGTTGAAAAATATTTATCATCATTATCTTTATTATATAACAACTATAATATTTCAATTAAATTTAGGTACTTTATATTTAAAAATGGCTTCAACTTTTTTAGGATTGACCCTGCATAATTTCTTAAATAGATTAGGTATATAATTATTTAATATCTCTAAACATTAAACTCCCTATCAAACAATACCAAATGAAATGAATCTAAATACCAAAATGCAGTATATTGTAAGACAGGCGAAGAAACTATTCTGAACTAAAACAATTGTGAAGAAATAAAAATTTCAACTCAACTTGATATCTTTTCAACACTCCTCCTAGGGGCTTAGAATAGAAACCAGTTTCCAATAATGCAGGAGTCCGAGGACTTCCATTTATCGGATTCTAATTTCTACATTAGCAAATTTGTCCATACAGGAGGTGCCATACGTAGTAAACAGCCTTATACTTGCAGTTTTTTCATTTCTTGTTTTCAATTTTAAATTATTACATGAAATAATTTTTTTTAGTTTCAACTTTAAATGTTACAGCCGTTCCATAATAAAAAGACAAACAACCGGTCTCATAAAAATGAAAAAAATCTTTGAGTTTAGCAGAATAAAACTTTTTAGTAACAATAGTAAGTCATAGTACCAAACTATTAATATTTTGACATTTTAGACTTTAAATAAAAGTTACTTTATCTTTATGAAACCTGCAGAGAGTCACTATAATTTTAAAAGTTAATTTGACTTCCACACCTTTTCTTAACAAGAATTTTATTTAAAGAAACATTATTTTATGGAACCGTTAGTTGAAGTTACTAAATTTAAAGTTATTTTATGAAACCCAAATTTAACTTTAAAGATAAAAGAACTTTGTCTTCTATAAATCAGAGTGTAATTGTCTTAATAAGATATAAAGCAAAAGTAAATTTATCTATTTGTTTTTACACAATTTTTAATACGTTTTAGCGTCTATTGGACATGCTTTCTAAATATTATAATTCTTAAACATTTGGCATTATTTACAACAGACAATATAAAACTAGATGCTTCGATATGGTATACAGAAAATGCCCCTAAAAAATAAACTAAGAACATGATCGTGTGAATGCAAGAATAAATAAAATAAAAAGGATTACTTTAAAAGAGAATAAAGAAAAATTTAACTAAAATTGTGTACTGGTATCTAGTGAAATATATTATTATAAAATTGACAAAGTTTTGATTGACACATAAAAGTTTTTTTCTACACAAAAGATCAAAAATAAACATGAATGCAACAATATTTTATAGCCGCACCTACCTCAAACAAGAAATATCAATGTTTGATATTGAGCTGACAACTGTTAGATTGGATTTGGATTGTGAGTTATCAAATGAAGCTATTACAGAGGATTGGTTAGCTTTCTTTACTTAATTGTTTTGGCAAAATTTTAATTCTGAGGTATGATTTTTTTATACATAAATGAATGAATCACACAAATTGAGCTAGTCCCAAACCATGATGTGGCGGCGACGGTGTGGCGCGGAGGCTAACGCACTTGCCTTTGAGTCACGAGGTCCCGGGTTCGATTCCCGGCCAGGGCAGAATGAAGAATGACCTTTTTCAGATTGTCCTGGGTCTGGGTGTTACATGTATATGTGTTTAGTGCATTGTATACAGTGTGTATTGTCGTGTTAGTACCCATAATACAAGATTCATATCTTAGTTTGGGACTAGCTCGGTCGGTGTGAATTGTCTGTACATGTTATGTTATGTTATGATATGGATTGTGTGTTATGGATACTAATGCGACAATAACATAAATATGCACCAGACACATACATAATAATAATTATGTATTATCCATACATAATTCATAATTTCTTTATTCATAAAATATTTACAACACATTTATATCAATAATACTACATTATTTATGTAACAATTAACAATGCGTTGGTGTTGCTGCTCCACTAGGTACAATGCACCTGTATTGGGGCTAACAACATGTATGTGTCTGGTATAGACATATTATGTAACACCTAAACCCAGAACAATTTGAAAAGGGTCATTCTTGGATTATATATATAATGAGTTACAATCCATTAGATTGGTCTGCAACGAGTTTTGACTTATTTCTCCACTCCTCCCTATTCTCAGCCAGTCTCTTCAACTCCATATATGAGCCACAGCTCATGTCCCTCTTCAGTTGGTCCATATAGGCGTCTCTCGGTCGACCTCTGCCATTTGTGCCTTCGGTCCTGCCCTCTGCGATTGCGATGAGCAGTCCTGGGTGCCTGATGTTGTGGCCAATCCAATTAGCTCGTTGTTGGCAGATTCTTTTGAGGAGTTGCCTTTTTTCGCCAACCCTGGTCAACACTTCTTCGTTTTCGACGTGTTCCGACCAATGAATCTTCAGCATGCGTCTATAACACCACATTTCAAATGCCGCTAACCGTCCGCTTTCCCTCTTACTGATGGTCCACGTCTCGCATCCATATAGCAGAATGCTCCACACAAAGGCTTTAGTGAGATTCTTCCTCACGCTTAGATCAATATTAGGGGATTCTAATATTTTGGATTTTTTGTTAAAGGCAATTCGTGCCTGGTTTATTCTTGGATTAGTTGGAAGATATTATGCTTCAGCGGTAAACTCGCCCATTGCACAAAATTGTGTACCTATTCGATTGTTATGGTACCATGTTTTTTCTTCTTCTTTGTATACTAATTTTGTGCAATAAAGATTATTATTATTATTCTTCATTTTACCCTGGCTGGGAATCAAACCTGAGACCTTGTGACTCAAAGGCAAGAGTACACACCACACCGGTGGATCGATTGCACATTTTATTATGCAAACTCTTTTTTCATTTTTATGCCTTGATGCATTACAATACCGCATCATCCAATTATGTTAATTCAAATTGGTACCACGAGAATATTACCCAACTAAATAGACATTCAAATACATATATGCATAAAAAAAGGAATTCATAACTAATCAAACTATAAAAGATATTAATAATAACAAAAATGTCAGATAAAAGAGAAATTGAAATTGCGAGAGGATTATTTATTATAAGTTAAAATGCTTAATTTTTTTATCCAAATCAACTTATTTGGATCATCTACGATATGTATTTTGCAAAAAAAATTGCTAATGTATCATTTATTTTAACTTTTGTATATAAAACATTGAACTATAAGAAAGCATGGGAAAAAACAGAATGATATTTTTTACATATAACCACGAAATATAAAAAAAATAATAAATTAGATGGATTATAACTACACACATTCAATATTATGTAAAAAATTATAATGAATTTAAAAAAAAATATAAAAATAGTAAACAAATTAATATTCAAATTCATGTATGTATTTAAGAAAAAAATCAATGTAAATAACACATCCATGCCACACACCGATCTCGCTGTTAAGGCCATTAGTGTGTGTTGGTGCTATGCAACAATCTGAATTGCAAGGGTTGAACATGAATTTTGACCCGAAAATAAACATTCATTATATAATAAAAAAAAACATACAAATATCTCAGATAGCAAGATCATTTCCTATAGTTTAAAAACGACAGATTTTTTCCTAACGTTGGATATGATTCATTTTGTGTGCTTCATACATTTGTAAAAACATTCTAACAATATCATGTGATAACGCAGTCTCAAATAGATAAAAATATATATTCACGTCAAGAATATCCACACAAAACTAAACCACAGCGAACATAATCAATTAATTTTTAAAATGCCACAAAATAATTTATTTTTACATTGTGAATTTTAAAGTTTGGTCCACGCTAAAACTACACAGAAACAAACAAATATAATTTCTCTCTTCTCTTCATATAATGGATACAGACAGGATGTTCCACCGAGTCTCTGGTAAAGAATAGGTTTCCCGCAATTTTCTGTAACTTTCTGAGTGTCCTGTAAAAGACAAGCATTTGTAAAATAGCACATACATTTTCATTACAATGAGGTATGCCATTCACCCTGAATTTCAAACTTTTTATGGCAGAGAAAGGACAATCTGCATGTTCATTATATACAGTGAGTTCACTGTCTATCCCACTAAGATAGACAGATAGATATAGATAAAAGAGGCTGAACATATTGTCTTGTCTATTTGTTCATTGCTATACTGACAAAGAAAGAAATAAATAAAAATAATACCAAAAAAGGCAGAACTCAATGTAGCAGCATCATTTACATGGGATACCTTGATCCAATTGAGATCTGTAATACTATTTACCAAATGGAAAAAAGTTACTACTATTAGTTTATATAAAACAATAAATTCTCAATTAGTGAACCTTAGACTGTGATAGTGGGAGAGGCAGAAATGATGTTTTCAATATTGTTGCATTACTTAACCATGGCTCTTCAATCGAAACTATCCAACTGGTGAAAAACATTTGTTCGTTCATTTGTAGATTTAGTCTGGACACACCCATTGTTTAACTTTGAATGGATATTCGTGGTATAAAATTTATGATATAGAATTTCCAACCATCATTCTTTGATAAATACTTTCAAAGACATCGCGCACATAACAAACACACATACATTAATAAATAACTTACTACAAAATATAGAGTTAGAAAAATATATCAACATCTTTTTTATCATCAGTTAATTGTTTTATTTATTTGTTTGCAAATGTCACCGCCAGATAGTTGAATTAGCCAGATGAATGAATGGCTAGGTGGGTAGTAAAACACCAGCATTCAATTGAATGACTAACAGAGATCAAGATGAATTGTTTAATGCAATGTTTATCAATCTTAGTGTCAAAGTGCTAAATAAACTAAATTTTAACAATCAGGCTACCTTTGTTTAAGCAAAATGTTGAACGTTTGTCATCCTGCATCACTGTGATTCAACGAAACCATAGCCAAGGCGATTGAACGCAGAAATTTAACTAACCGCCTAGTAATTTAGTTAACTGGCTAATCTAACTATTGGGCGGGGACACATGCATATCGACTGTGATCAGGACAAAGGGTTTAAACCACATCGGTAAAATTTCATAGGAGAAGCAAAAAAACTGTGGGATAAAGAAAATGACAAAAATTATTGTCATTATTATTTTACCATCTTATTGTAATGTAGTTCTTTTATTATGTCATAAAAATTGAAGAGAAAATATTCAGGAACTATCAAGTTATAAGCAAAAAAAAACAGAAAACGACTTTTACCTAAATTGTGGTTTAATGCCTTTGTCCTGAGCACAGTCGATATAATATGAATGATATAATTTGAAGTGTAGACTAAGAACATGCATAGATAGAAATGTGTTAACTAATTTATTTTATCATTGGTCCCATATGTGAGAGATGATAAAACATTTATAATATTTTAATAGCAAACAGATTGATTTGTCATAATCAACATTCCTGGTGGACAGAACATAATACATTCATTATTTTAAAAAAGAAATAAAGTTTTCAAAGAATTTTTTTTTACAAATCATGTAACCCTCCTTTATACGAGACATGTCTGTATAAGGAGGATGTTTAAATTTAAGTTTTTATATAATAGCCTATGTCTTGTTTGTTATGTTCAATTTCTTTGTATTCCGAATATAAGACTTACTATTGTAGACCATATTGAACAGAACTGAGGTGTGTTTCCAAAGAGTTTTAAATAGCTCTTGTTCTAATGATGCTGCTGAGCGAAAACACTTAGCAATATCTATTATTGTATCTTGTGAGAAATGCAAACAATGTTTATAATCATTTATTTTTAAGTTTAAGGTATTCCCTTAGTACTAACAAATCTAAATACGCATTAAAAGTAATTCTGCTTACATGCCATCATACTGCTTCATATGAAGAAGAGGCAGGCAGAAAAGATCCATGTGCTTCCATCTTTAATACTTTTGTTACTACCATTACATTCATATAGCCTTTGTTATTGTACAAATAAGAATATTTTGTAAGTTTTGTTAACTTTAAGAGTTAATTACTGAAGTGTATTGATTAATAATTGTTTGATGACATGTAACAAACATAATAAATGAACAAATAAATTCAATCCTTTTTGTAATCAATGTTTTACGATCTGGTCTACATAATAACCTAGCCATTTAATTATTGATACAAAAATCATTTCTTGAATAGCTCCGTGTCTATGTATGAAATATATCTACACAAATTGATTTTAATTTATTGTTATGTCCACCTGAAAAGTGTTTAGTCAGACTTAGTATTTTCATTTATATCAATCACCAAAGCATGAAGACCACTCAATATTAAAGGGCAAGAAAAATGTGTAGTGCATTTAATTGTAAGAATATACATTTATGTTTAAAATGTCAAATATTTCAAAAAATAGCTATTGGAATTCACCACACACATTTCAATAAGTCGGAAATGTATACAAAATAAAGTCCATAACTACCAAAGCATTTCTTTATAATCAACCTCTTTACCAGACATTTACAGATCAAACAATGCCATAATGGTAATGTGTACAACTTATAAGCGTGTGATTTAAATATTTATTATGATTTTGGAATGTTCACTAATACATGACATATAATGAGATTGTTTAAGATACGTTTATATTCATTACAATCCTATAATCACTTCATTTTAAATAGTATTTAAACGGGCATATCAAAAACAATATGCATTGGTAGCATAGACAGCACTTTGTCTTGCTAATGATGGTTTACAGAAATACAGTACATATTTGACTTATAATATTACTACATACAAAACTATAATGAAGATTAAAGTACCTTTGTCGTATAATTTTTCTCACTTGTAAAATCTTATTTGGGCAACTCAAAAACAGTATGACTGCGTTTTTGGCTATTTTGCGATTACTGAAGATATTTTTTTCTATGTGTTAATGAATAAACAATTTTCTGTCTTAACTGTAATTTATTAAATAATATAAGAATGATTAATACCCTGTTAAAATATTCTTGCATACATTGAGAAGAACCTGTGTACACAAATTCTTTTACTCAATTCCTCTTGCTTAATTCACAAGTATATTACAAACGTATTTAGGGATGTGTTAATGTTACAAAAAGAAACATATTTGCCTCAAAGAAATTTTGAAAAAGCAATCTAAGGAAAGAAATGTATATATTTATTTATAGCTAAAAAATTATTATTGAGAGGAAAAAGAATGAGTAATCAACTTTGTAAAATTTAATTTCTATACCTACCAAAATGGTTCTGGGACCATTGAAACTTTTTCAGCTATATTAATATATCTGTATAAAAGGAAAAAGAACACAAATCAAAAAACATTGCATCACGGGAAAGCCAAAACGAAATTAATGCTGGAGTACAATACTGTACAATATGAGCTTTGTTTTTTAATGGCGGCGTACAGACAGCTGGATGCAAACGTCAATCATCAAGCAAAAATCTTCAATCTTTCGGCGACAATTCGGAGCATTCTCTGAAGAAATATTCGAATGAATGCCTTCATTACGTCTCATAGATGGGTAACGAAGGCGTTCATTCGAATATTTGTTAGGAGAATGCCCCAAATTGTCGCCGAAAGATTTAAGATTTTTATTTGATGATTGACGTTCACATCCAGCTGTCTGTACGCCTCAATTGAAATATGGTGTCTAATGTGCAAATAAGACTCATACATATTTCGGTGATGCATATGACCAATATATAGTGATTAATCAATGCATTTAACTCAATTTAGGGATGAGTTCATTTTCCTTTCTCACAGATATTTTACCTTTACAGTTATACTTTTATAAACATCCGCCCATCAAATAAATAAAACAAAACATCATCATCCACTACAACTGCTACAAATACTACGATCTATAAATAATTATTATATTTAATATAATATGTATGTATCATAATCATACAATATAATATATATAATCTAAATAATGTAATTTGAGATCACAGCCTTATCAGACAGAGGTAAGTATAGTAGTTGGCGAGCTCGCTGTGGTATTGTTATCATCGTAATTTGGTATCATCGCAGCTCACCCGCCTTGCTCCCAAGTATTATAATTATCATAATGTTACAACAAACAATCTAGAATCAATCTTTACACTTTCAAATATATCACCCGTTTTGATAAATACACAGATCCACTCACTAAAAATCAATAATCCACTCAGCAATATGGCTGCCTTTTGGCATTCTACTGTTTCACTTTGCAATAATTTTGTTTACCAATAAAGTGTAATTTAACTATCTATCACTAGCCAAATGTTGCAAATAATTCATCAATTTCATCTACATGACAAAAACAAAATTTTATTCAACTCTACTTGCTATAAAGCAAACTGCTCCTTCAAATGATTAAGTAAAAAGTAGACAACATGTATGATCGTTATATTTAGCTAGTCCCAGGAAAATTGAAAAAGGATTGTCTTCTTTTAACTGCAAACTAAAAATCACTACTATCTTCTTAAACACAAAACATGTCGTGTGTAAAGTCAGTGTTTTTAGAATATTCAGTATTCATAAGAACAATGTTTGTATATTGGTAATATTTTATATGGTGAATAATAACTTCACAATAAGATCTAGTTGTAAAATGCAGCTCTTATATTTTATAAAAAGCTTGACATACTAACTATTTCTTGAATTGAAAATTGTAATCAATTATAACATTGAATGAAATTTGTTTAAAGTTTATCTATCACAATAAAACATATTGTATTGACTATGATGATACTTGTACTTTTCTGTGTCGTCAATTTATCTAGTTTAATATCTAAATTATGTTTATGACGCAGAGTAAGTAGATCTGTATATTCACCCCATTCTTTTCACTATAAGAATTGTTATCTCCCGCATATCACAACACCACTCCCTCGCCTCGCTGAGTAGAGAGAAGCTTCCTTCGTTGAATGTAATTTCGTACATCCGTATTTGCACCAATTTGTTACTAAAATCTTTAATATTATCCTACAGCTGTTAACGTTGGCCTCTTTCTTATTGACTCTTCATATCTTGGTCTGAAAAAGAAAACAAATAACATTATAGTCAAAACATTACAATACAAAGAAATTGGTTGGATTCGCAGAAAGATTGACACTTTGATTCAATCTCTCATTTTACTGCCAAGCCTTTACACTTAGTTATCTATGCACAGGGCACACCTAACAAAAATTCCTGTAATAAAGACATGGGTAATAAAAAATTACCTATTGCTCTTATTTGAACTAAATCGGGATTGCTGGATTTATGTTTTTAAACTGCCAATTACTCGAACTAATCTTTACAAAGTCTCGGAGAGTCAGAGGGGTCTGAATGTTTTAATCTTTAATAATTTTGTTTATTTGGTGATCAAAAAATGATGTAAAGGTTTCCCAAATAACTACTTGAAGACAACTGTCTTTAACCACAAGAAAACAAGAGGAAACAGATGTGTGGATATTAAAATATGTGACAGACCTATATATCTGTGTAGAATTGGATGCATTATGATAGTGTGCTGCTAGAGGTAGTCTTGCCAGCTTCTTGTCTCTCCTGCGCTGCATCACAGCCCTGCCCAGGGCTCCGGGCCATAGGGAGGCACTCAAAGCTCTCCACACCAACCTGAAAACACACACCACACATAAATTATTACATTTATAAACATCTTGAAAATTCAGCATGGACATAATACAGTGGTCGGTGCTTAAGTGAATGGTGCACTTTGGTCCACTGTTAGTAATAGCAATGTGTGAAACATTGGAAAAAATGCTGTGCACAATACCATTCTGGTACTGACATATGCATCCAAGGGAAACTTGGACGTGGTTGAAGAATGACAAATGTGGAATAAATGCTGTGGAAATGCGATCGCTGTAAATAAAATAAATAAATAAATTTATCACAAATATCTTTTCTGTGCCCTAAAAATTTATAACATTCAGGATGAGTTATAGGACTCACCAGTGAATTCAAGACTTTGAACGCACCGTATGAGTAATGATTGTGTTTCATATAAATGAAGCAATGAGACAACAATGTTACCTAGGCGTGAGAGCTATGACAACACTGAGTATGATGACAAGGTAGTACTCCGGAGTGGCCATAGCCATCTCCATGACCCAGTAACTGGATGGTAGTCCTAGACATTGCACACACACTGCACTGTAGATCAGGGAGAAACCATAAAAGGATCCTAGTGAGCCCAATAGAGATAGAACATGCAGAATTGTCTGGAAGATAAACAAGAAGAGGTTAATCATAGTTTATTTAATACCTTGAGTGCTTCATTTGTTTTTTAAGTTATAGGTTATTGTTCCTTTCTTTTGTTCTCTGAGAGTCGCATTGACAAAAGCTAATAATATTACTGAATAAATATTATATCTCTGAAAAATAGTAACTATACAAATTATCAATCATAGTCACAGAAACAATATCACTGTTTTAAGTTCGTAATGAGTCATGTAAGCTTTCCAAAAATTTTACATTGTTAAAATAAATGCTTATTTAATATGTTAATAGAATAATAAATAAGGAAAGGCAATTAAAAATAAAAAAATTATAAATTATTTTACTCAAACAAATGAATTTTGTGTTAAATTATCAAATAAAATAAATATATATTATTATTTTGTTTTGTGTTAATGTTGAGTATTTTATTTGATAATTTAAAATGAAGTGTTACAAAGTAAATGCCGATACAATTAATGGAATTTTGTGTTGCCTACTCCATCATATGCAAAGATATAAAAATTTCCTCACCCAACTCCTAGTCTCTATGGCCACATGGAACAGCATGATAAATATACAAGAGCTAGCTATGGTTGCCCCAAAGATGTACAGGTCCACAGCACTACCCCAGAATGTATGCAGAGCTGTGAAGAACAGCACCACACTCTGATACAGTGCGTCTGCCATAGCTAACCAGAAGGATCTGGGACGGTATGTGTTGCCCATTCGACATGTGGCATACAAGCCCGGTCGCTCTAACAAAAGACCTTCAGGAGCACAGCGATCATATATACCTAGAAACAAATATGCAATTATGTGTATATATGAATTTGTATTGTATTTATATTTTCTGTAGTCTGTCTTATATTTAAATATGTAAAAGGCTTGGGCCGTATACAACTGTAAATAAATAAATGTAGAATACTTGATCACGATATAATAAATATGCCAGTACAATAACATGCATATTAATATATCTTTTGTAGTTTCACTAGATATACAATAAGGAAATTATAGTGCTTTGTAGAATATCACATATAGACCATACCATAAGTATAATACCTAACTCGCATCTTATGTATCAACAAAAACATTTCACTTTTTGTGATCTAAATTTTACGATAGAAATATAAGCTTATAAATCTTATTCTCATTTTATTGCATTATGTTAATATCAAAATGAGAATGAAATCATTTGTCAAAATAATTTGATTCGTTATTTGCAATATTATACAAGAAATCTCAGTAAATAATTAATATGTAGTTTGATATTATATATTAAGTAATGTATATGGTGTGTAGTTACCTATGGCAAGAGGTGGTAATGATGTGAAGAAAAGATTGTAAAGCATGAGAAACATCTGGTCTACCATCACAGAGGCCGACCAGCCGCAGTAGATTTGAAACCAAAATACTAGGAACACAAATGTCTGCAACACAAACAACATCATACAATTACATCACATACAATCAAAAACATTTTGTGACAGTCCGTATCCTTTAAACAAATCTAGGTTTATAATAATCCTCAACTGACTCTCAAATATTGATTTGTAAGAAATTTATTTCAGTATATATTACATTTTATTTTTGTTTGTTGTTTCAACACTAAATATTGTCAACATCATCACCATCAGGTCTCTTCTCTTTCAGGGAAGACAGAAAACCAAGCGCCACTTAATCCCATCATTGGGTACATTTTTTGTTTCCGTCACTGTCATACAATTCCTCAAGAATATTCTCAATTCAAGGTGCTCAACACATGCACATCCTTAAGGATCTGGTTTGTATGATCTTGACATTTAATCCTCGGATGAGCAATATTCCTCTCAGTCATGTAAACTATGTTGTGTGAATTTTGTAAAGCCAAACAGGCAAACAAGAATAATAATATATTTTATACTTACGGCATTTTTATAAAAAAAATAAAGTATCATTCTGGCAAGGCGATTATAGCACCAATGTCCGTGGACTAGAAGAAATCTCTCGAGAAACTTAAACCTAGAGATGGCAAAGTCTGAAGCCATCACAGCTTGCATGCCCTCCATGCCCGATATACCTGCAATGTAAGCAGCAAATTACATTATCTATGTACCAAAAGATTTGAAATCTTTACAAAGAATATGGTTAGGTGAATGAAATCACTGTATCATTATTATCTGGCCATTGCATATTACCTTAATGTTTTATAGATTTCATATTGTTTAGCAAATTTATTTTCCATTAATGATATGTAGAAAGAATAAATAAACAAGAACTATGTGAACATGTTGCAAGACATGTATTAGAAAAAGAAAGCAAGATCTTTGGGTAATTAAACACGTCCATGTAGAATTCAACAAGTTATGAACTTTTCTTTTCGTGTAATTAACCCAGATAATAAAATGCATATTCTGTATCAAAAATGTACATAAATATATGAGAAATATTTTGATAGTATAAAAATAACTTGGAGGCAATAGCATCAACAATAATTTTAACATAGCAATATGTGAATATAATATTTAGTTATTTATCTTACCTATCCCAACATCAGCTGTTTGTATCATAGAGACATCATTAGCACCATCCCCTATGGCCAATGTGGTTACACCCATCTCCTCTTTCACAACCTATCCCAATGAGACAAACAATAACACATTAATCAATCTACAGACCATAAATAAACACTTAATGAAGACTCCCTTCCACACCATGACATTTAAAAAGTTAAGGGCTCGCCAATTCACAAACTCTATTTTTAAGAAACTTATCTGAGGGCATTGAGCAGCTTGAACACTGGCCACTTAAAACAACTTCATGGAAATCTTTTATGCTACATTTACATCTTCAATGCTTCTTTTAAGGGGATATAGTGGCTCAACTGAGACTAAATCAAACGAAAATGATAAACAACAAACTTAAATTGAAAAGAATGAAATGAGATCTAGACAAAAAAATTGTGTACAAAGTAGGTTAGCAGTCAAAAAACATAAAAAAAAAAAATATCACACATATTTGAGTAAAAGGGATGTTTCAAGAAAGATTTTGCCTACCTTAACAATAAAAGCCTTCTGCAGTGGAGTCGCCCTACAGCACAATACGGAGATACATCTCTTAGTGAGCTGCAAGAAAGGTGCTGTAAGGTTAGACCTTTTATCCAGGATGAAGGTAAGGGTCTTGCCATCCACCACCAGAGCACGACCCTTGCTAGATCTAGTCGGCAACGGACTGATCACTATACTGTTGCCATCCTCACTTACACCTATGTTATCCATACTGTCCAGGTAGCATCTGGAATATTCATACGTAAAATTAATATCTTTGTGATCCATGAGAAATGAGACTGATAAGTAAATATATATATTTCTATCTAGCTATGACAAAAGTTAAATGTGTGTAACAAGCACACGCATCATAATCTTTGTGTCATAAAAACTAAAACATTACGTTCAGGTCACAAATTTCATCACTGAATGAACAGTACATCATCATATTTTACAAATATCTGCATTTCAAAGGAACAAATTGCAGAGAAGAGTAGAAGAGCTTTTCTGTTCTGGAAGTTCCACGCTTATGTAAATATATAATAGAATAGAATAATTTTGTACTCACTTGATAGTAGATTCAGCCTGTGACTTGCTCCTGGCCATCAGCTTCAACAATTCCACTCTTGGAGGGAACAGTTTGGCTGAGTAGGCTACATTGATAGCTGTCTCAGGCTTATCTCCAGTTAGTACCCAGACCACTATCCCTGCATCTATGAGAGAGGCTATAGTCTCAGGCACACCTTCCTGTAGTCTGTCCTCTATACCAGTGGCACCCAAAAGAGTTAAATTACTTTCTAATTTATTATAACATTCTCTAATTTTCTTTTCTCTATTGTCTACACTTAATTCTGCGTTCCTAAGCTCCTCAGCCCATTCTTCATATTCCTCTATAGTGATAATACGCTTGGCAATGACTAGTGTACGTAATCCTTGACGTCCATAAGCATCTATTTGCTGCTGAGTGCGCATCAGTGCTGCTCTCTCCGCAGAACCTTCTGGAGAAGGTGATAAAGCCTCTAACAGTGTTGTATCAGCTCCCTTACAATATATTGTCACTTCTTGAGAATCAGGCAGTTTCACAATCACAGACATACACTTCCTCGTTGCATCAAAAGGCAAAATTTGTAAAATTGGTATAGTAATATATTGTCCATGTAAACTAATAACTACTTCTCTCGGAGCTCTCTTCTCTAATCGACATCCATATGTCGAGGCAGCCTCCACTAAAGCCAATTCATCAGGACTCTCAGCTTCAAATATTGGTTTTAACACTGGTGTAGCATCTGAATTGATTGAAGAATTTAATGAACTCTTTCCATTTTCACCATTTCTGTCACGGTTGAAAATTGGAAGAGACAAAGAAGGTATTTGTAGGAACTTTGGTCTCTCTGGAGGAGTGGCAGGAATGGTAGGGAGAGCTGTCTGGGCCCTGGGAGAAGGAAGGGATGTAGGAGGCGGTGAAGGGGTAACAGATCTAGATTCTGCTAACCTCGAGTATTTTTCATTTCCTAGTGGTGTTTTTTTATGTTTGATTTTGGTTCCATTAACTATAAACTTTGGCATCCGTGCAACCGGTGGTGTCTCCACTACGCCACTAGCGTCCATATTGTCATGATGTGGAGTATGGCTAACTATCACAGTGTTACATATCGCAAGCACTAATAAGAATTCCCTAACACACTGTGGCTGACTTCCAGTCTCAATAACACCCGAATTAAGTTCTTCAAGCAACTGAGAGTTGACTGCTATAGGTGTAGAGGGATCAGATGAATTGGTGACTGGAGATCCCATGGGATGATCACTCCTTTCCGGTGGAGTATGATTGTAGTCCACCCCATTGATAGCACATCTCCTGAAGACCATCTTGTTTTCTGTTAATGTCCCAGTCTTATCACTGAATATATACTCCACTTGACCCAGCTCTTCTGTGATGTTGAGTGCCCGACATTCTATTCTTTTGTCAGTTACTGGATCATACAAGTCTACATTATTGTGGATGTGATATATTTGAACTATCTTGGTCATCTCTATCGTGACATATAAAGAAAGAGGAATCATAACCTGAAATAATAAGGAAATACGTCAATAATTTTGCTACAGAGTAAAATGTTCCAAAATGCAAATCTCAAGATATAATGAAATATAATCGAAGAACTAATAATTATAATTAATGTATATGTTTGTTACCTGTAAAATTATAATAAAAGTCCAAAAACTAAGAAGCCCTTCATAAGCTGGTTCCCAGGCATATGGAATGTAAGGAGGTAGAGGTCTAGAAGGGGACAATGGCAGCCCTAGGCCAGGCCTACCCACCCCGATGCCCGAGCTACCCCCGGGAGTTGGAGTAGGTGGTGGAGCAGGTGCTTGCTTATCCAACCACAACTTGCAGCCTACAGCGCCTGCGAAGCACATCACTAACAGCATCAGCACGCAGTATATAACATCTGTATTCATCTGCCTCTCCAGCTTAGAACGTTTATACCGAGGACCTCCATTGTTCAACATAGCCTTTGTTTCATGGCCTGGAAATAAAGAAGTATATCATTAACTATAAAACACGAAAAATAAAAACTGGTACTTTCTTCAGGAATTTTAGATAAACAGATTTTATAAAATTTTATTTTTACTGTCAAAGCCTCGGACGGGTTTTTTTTATAGAAAAGAAGACACAGCAATTTTCTATTAAATAAAGGTGTATCCCTTCAATTGGACAACTGATTTTCAATGACATTGAACAATTGTACAAAAACAGTCATGAAAAGAAATAATTTGATCTACGATTGTGCTGATACAACTAAGTCATTGTACATCAAATAAATTTAAAGTGTTGAAATTTTAGAAGATATAAATATACCTGCATAAACAACAATCCCCTCGATATAGTCGGTATTCTTGACTCTGCATTCCCTTAAGAGTAGATTGTCTGAAGACAGAGGAACTCTTCTGCCACACGGATGCACCACAGCTCCATGGAACCTGTAGATCTTTGTGGAAGGAGCGTCCACCTCTACTACACTCACAAACTTGCCAGCTGTAAAAGATTCTTGCTGCAATAAAGAAAAAGCACATCTTAGTACTGTATTACACTTGTTATAAATATTTTTTTCATAAAAGTTGAAATAGTTAAAGAGATGACCTTCCAAAATCCAGGGTAATGCATATAAATCGGTTATTCAAGGGAAACAAGTCACACTGACCAAATTTTTCAAGAGAGACTAGAAAAAACAATGTTTTTTTATAAAATGACCCAAGAATCTTTCGAGTCAGTGGAAACGTTAGAACCAATAGAAGCGATGAAATTGTCTTATCAAATATGGAAGGCATTATTGGTAGATGTGATTCCTGGCATTTAAGTTTCATTTAAAGAATGTTCAGATGGTTCAAGCGATTGGCAATTCTTTACTTGGCTGAACAAAATGAATCCATCTGAGCTCCCATTAGGTAGGTACATATACGTGCGCGGACCATACACTGCCCCATTCATTAGTAGTTATTATGTTGCTATAACCATTATTCAATAGATAGTATGTAATATGATCGCTCCAATACGCACGGTGGTATTTATACTACAGACCTTTCATCTCAACACTTTATTTGAGGAGGTTACGTTTAATTGGTAACCTGATAGCAACAATCACGTACGCCAATTTATCACATAGAAATGTATACACGGCATAATTGGTACGAAAGCTTCTATTTGATAGAATGCAGGTGGAAAATAATATGAGAAAACAGCAAAGACACGAAGAAGCACACATCTAAAAGTGAATGAACATTAAAACTGGGTTAGTTGCAAGACATCGCATTCTAGCGATTAACTTACCCTCTGTACATTGAATTTCACAACTGATATTTTTATGATACTTTGTATTGATGTGAAATATTGTGACCAATGTAAAGTGAAGAGTAAAAAAAAATAAAAATGATAAAAGTTGTTTCAAGTGTGACAAGATCGAAACCATAAATTCTTAATTCTCTCTAAATTGATCATGATTTCCAAAATCGTTCAATCTCTTTCGGAGGTTTCGCATCCTTGGACGCCATTTCCAAAACAATCTCGAGACTTGACATAATTACTTAGGCGTAAGTATAAAAAATTAAACAGCATACGTATTATTAAACCTGGTAACAAATCTCTCAAGAGAAATATCTATATGGATGCATTGTATGGTTCGTGTTTATCTACGCACTACTTAAATGGTGTAGCTGCAGAGAGAATGGCAGACTAATACAAATGTATTTATCTACCTACAGTAGTGCTCTACTGGAATCAGTCGATCGTGAAAGAACTCTTGTACAATAATAATATCGTACTTGTTCACATTGTATTGCATGGGCTCGTGCCTCTGATGAAAAGTGTTCCTGTATTTGAGTAGTAGGTATAGTTTGCCAGACGGTAAAGTGGAAAGTATGAAACGGCGACGCAATCTCAATAAAGGAAACACAGACAGACGTGATTTCAGAATGAAAGCTTTTTAAAGTAGATATCCCTGTAACACGACATAATAATAATAATATGTACAAATATATTATATCCATATATGTACAATGTAAAGGCAGAGAAGTAGCAATAACTATTCATATCATGCTTTCAGATATTTTCACACTACGCAAATTGAGCCAGAGTCGCACACTCCATAGACAACGGATTGCTTTTCCATAATAAATACATTAGTATAAAACCTCTGTTACGAACTGAATCAATAGGAAATGGTTTAAATACAACAATAAAAAATTGAGTGAATTTATAAGATAAAACAAAAGCGGTCCTTTATCCAGAAATGTGAAAAAGCAAGAATATCGAAAATAGAGAATTACACTTTCATAAAAGTTAATGTTTCGATTTTAATCCGACAACATAGCATTTATAACATTCAGAAATGAGGTATATATTATATTGTCATCCTGAATATCCTAACTTCTATTAGCGCGGAGAAGTAGACTTGCATGTTTATTACACACAGTTAGTCTGTTGACTACCACGTTTGTAGGAATTGCCTGAACGGTATGAATGAATGAAGACACATTCCCAAACATTTACGCTCCGGTCTCTCGAACAACATGCACGCGCCATCATTGTTCCATCTATCACAAGTAGCGAAATACAAAACAGCAAGCAATACATGTATGATGTATGTACCTACAGTATTACACATTGCACACAGCACATGTTGTGTATTATTACAATGTTACACACATACAATACGTTACACAATCACAATAATGCAACACATTGTTGTGACCCGCCAGACTAGAAACACCTTACTTACGTTCAGTGACGGGATTTAGGTTTTCAAATTATTTTATTGAGATGCCTTCATTACAATAAAAGGGTCAATTGACTAAGACAAAGCGATGTGAAACGACTATCTTGCTATAATCAAAGAAGCCTGGTTCTAAGTACCCTGGAAAACTTTGGTATTAAAAAAATACGGATGCATGCATAAGACGAACTGTATAAGTGAATGCAGTAGATGCAGCATGCTCAAGACAGAAAATTGTGGAAAATTAAACGAGAAGCCTAAGTCCAAGAATGGAGAGATGAAGACTTGAGATGACTGCATGATGATTGACACGGTGAACCCTGCACATCCTACATATATTAGTAATTTTCTATTATTTTTCCGAGAAAAAAAATTATCGAGAGCATATACCTAGAATGTCTTACCTATTTGTTATAACCCGAAGAGAAGTGTTCGCATTAATTAATACATGCAGTTAATCCTCTTGTAAGAGATACCGTGATGATTTAGAACAAGCGGCGTGTTTTCCGTACAAACCATATCGTTCCGCTTACTCAAGAGTCTATCTTTCTCTATCTTCATTCTAAACCATGGGTGGCCAACCTTTTCAGCAGCCGGGCCAAATTTTAGAATGAGATTTCCTACCGGGCCGCACAACTACATATATGGAACATTTAATAATTTTACTTTACCTTAAAATTTCTACCCCCCCCCCAAATTTTCAAAATGGTATAGGAATTTGAAATGTTTCAAAACTCCTCGGTTTTCTTCAAAAAAGTAACGGGTAGGTACTTGTACCACAATCAGGCACCCCGCGGGCCACGTGGCCACGATTGTGGTACAAGTACCTACCCGTTACTTTTTTGAAGAAAACCGAGAAGTTTTGAAACATTTCAAATTCCTATACCATTTTGAAAATTTGGGGGGGGGTAGAAATTTTAAGGTAAAGTAAAATTATTAAATGTTCCATATATGTAGTTGTGCGGCCCGGTAGGAAATCTCATTCTAAAATTTGGCCCGGCTGCTGAAAAGGTTGGCCACCCATGGTTTAGAATGAAGATAGAGAAAGATAGACTCTTGAGTAAGCGGAACGATATGGTTTGTACGGAAAACACGCCGCTGATTACAACTACGTGAATATGTAATGCAGATACAGCTATTATATAAATAATTCATCTATAATTTGTCTGGAGCAATCTCCGCCGTAATCTCAAACAACACTCATCTTTAATTACATCGCGTTACATCATGGAATTATCTTCCTCAAACGAATATCGTCCATATTAATAGCATCATGTATCGTTATATTGAATCATCCACCCGTTTGTATAACAATGATCTCGTGATAACCGACAGAGTTCACGAACGATTTTCAGTACAAAATAGAATCCTCATTAGACTATCGAAATTTCTGAAGTAGGTACTACTATACTTTACCCTCACGCCATGTCCCAGGAGGGGTAGGCAGAGAGAACGGAACGACATATAGATCTATCCTTACATACTTCTTTCGCTTCCTCTACATTCATCCAGTTTCTCATACATACACGCGGATTTTTCTTACTCAACACGCGTCCGTCCTTAAGAATTTGGTCCACGTGATCAAGCCACGTAGTTCTTGGACGTCCGCGCTTCCTCACACCCCTTATTTCAGATAAATACATCCTCTTCGTCATCCTTTCATCTTGCATTCGCTCAACATGTCCAAACCATCTCAACTTGTTTACACGCATTCTGTCTACAACACTCCACTCACATCCGCTCATTTTTCTGATATCCTCATTCATATCCTCATATCCTTATTCTTCAATTTCTGAAGTGATTCCTTTTATATGCTTTATTATAAGATGACTATTACAATGGAAAAGAGGAGCATTTTTTAGGTTTCACTAGCACTCAAAATTTTAACCCCCCACCGTCGCCAGATTTTCGATCTGGCATAGGAATTTGGAATGTTTCATCACGATCTCTTCCATTTCGTTAAAGAATATTTTCAAAGTATCACGAATTTGGTATTTTTTGTCGATTATTCAAAAATTTGCAGTTTTGATTCCACGCAAAATTTCTAGCCCCCACCAGATTTTTTATTTGGTACAGGAATTTGAAATATTTCAAGATCTACTGGATTTGTTAAGAAATATTTAACAAGTTTACCACACAAGTGACATCCATACAGATATTAATCGATAAGGAGAACAGAACCTACAATAGGAGGATGATTTGTTCACCTTATATATTATTCAAAATCTTTATGCATGATTTGCAATGACCACGAAATTGAATTCCCAACTCGACAAGATGCCCAACGCCCAGAGTTAACATCTTGATAAAAAATACGCACAATGAATTTTGAAAAAAAAATCCAACCAGACTAAGAATTTAAGTGTTCCGTGCAAATGCTATAGAAGCAAACCCTGAAATGCGGTGAAAAATCGAATGAATGCAATTTTGTAGTCTTTACAGAACAGGAAAAAGAGAACGATTTACAACAATAATTTGAATAATGTATTCTGTGTACAATTTCTTGTAATCAGTTTGCATTAAAAATATATATATAGGGGAAGTCGGGGCAAGACGGTAACGTTAAGCTAAAATGTCAAAAAACACGTTTCTTTATAAATTATTTCTTTAAAAAAGTCTATTGTCACAAACTTTGATCTTAAATCTAGCAAATGAATCACATAAACGTTAAGAAATAATAAATACTTCAATTTTAAAAAAAGCTTAGAATATTAATCAATTAATTAATTAATTAAGTAACTAACCATATTTTTTCCAGTTAATAATCGAATATCTTCCCTTAAAATTCAATATTTAAATCTTGTTTATCAAATGTCAAACAATCTGAATCACGATATTCTTTCTTTTTATTTATTTTATTTATTTATTTATTATTGGATAACTTATATTGCGCTGTTTTTGTAATGAAATCACTTCAAGAGCGCATTCACAATATTATTTGTCACTTTAATTTATTTTTATTACTTTTAAAATACAAATCATGTTAACTATTTTTAGTGTCACAAATTTAGGTATCAGATTTAATTTTATTAAAATTTATCACTTAATTTTAAGAAACAAACACAAAAAACAAAACTATCAAATAAAAAAACACTTTATTTTGGTCGGAAAATAAAAATAAATAAAAAGTTAATCGATAAACTATTATAATTTAATTAAAAAATTGGAGAAGTCAGAGTTCAGTCAGCTACAAGAGCGCCATCTACCCAAAAACTTGAATGAAACTATCGACAAAATTAAGTAAAATAACGTGAAATATGCGAAAAACACGTTTAGTATCACAGCATCACGAAGCGAGCAACCACTGCTGATGTAACCTTGTTACTAGTGGGGGGTCCGAAGAGAGCATCTAATGTCATCCAGCGTTCAGGGCTACTCGGCACGGTTCCACTTTTATCCCAGTGCACATCTTACCCCACTATCCCGTCTTGCCCCTAGTTCCTCTAAATAAATAATTAACTTGCAAAAAAGTTGAAGTGATTGACAGCTTGTATAATGGAATATATTATATTAATTTACTTGCAATGATCCGGAACTTTTCGCTTCATAATATTAAATATACGAGTAAAAGCCGCTATTCAATATCAGTTAATAACATTATGTACGTATTTACAGAGTGGAAACGTGTCAATGTAATCCATCGTTGTACATGAACTAATTGCAAAGCATGATGCAATTTGAAGATACGAACGGTAAAACTGACAAAACAGCAAATTGCCTGCCAACTACCTACTACAACTACTACCATATCATCAATTCATATCCCACAAGTGAGGAATCTAGCAGAACGTGTTCCAAAACTAATAATTATAAAATAGTATTTTACTCCATAGCTAATAGTATCTTTCCTACTTATACTTGAGTATTACATATGTTGTTTGAAATAAGCCATAAAATGACCCCTAAAATAAATTTAAAAAAAAAAAACAATCAATGTAATATTGAAAAAAACACAGTAAGTATGTGGTTAACTTCCAAATGACTTTTATGAAGTTAATAAAAGTCGTTTAGAAGTAAACGACATACTGTGTTTTTTTTTCAATTTTGTCTTGAAATGGACTTCCAACAAGTACCTTCGGTCAGTAACATCAAGATTTTAACAATCAATGTCTTTCAAGCCTTGCATCATCAACGTGTTTTGTCGCATATTTTGTTTGATCGCACTACCAATTTATGCTTTCAATCTCTAGTCCGAATAATATAGGTTGGTGGCTATTACCTGATATTGCATATTAATCACTCGACACTTATTTTACATTTTATCGAGTGTAATGTTGTACGACATCGGAATTTCCCCTCACTTGAATGACAAACCGGAATAATAGCCTTAACCTTCATATGTACAATGGCGAACATCATAATTTTGACCATCCTATTATCATGTTAAAAAATATAACTAAATTTCAAAATCAGTTGGATCACGACCACCTTTTGGTACTCTTCAAATATCGAAGAAAAAGTTACCAAGGCGTCATGAGGAATATTTTTTATTTGAGCAATGACACAAGATGCATGTCCAAAGACGTAAATTATTTGCAACAAACGCAAAAAACAGACATCGTGGCTACTAATATACGAGACTGAAACGGAATGAGAGGTGTGGAGTTGTTTCGGACAGGACTAAGAAGCCTATGCCAGAAAAATCGTCAACGTCGGGGGGACCTGAAAGGGCACTCAAAGAACCATAATTTAGATTTGTGCTAAACCAAAATTTACAACTACTGACAAAATATGTTAAACAAAGAACAATAATTTGACTTATATTTTGAAAACAATTATCACACATTTTGAAAATTAATGCCTCCCAACCATTTTTACAGTTCATAGTCTACTACTTCTACTACTCACCATCACGGCATATCCCACAAGTGAGGTGATCAGCAGTCCTCTCAGTGCCAACAAAAATTTTGACATGGGATGGGTGGTAAACCTCATTGCCGAATTTAAGATGTAATATTTCTTTAATATTCGACACCTCTATTTTACAGTACGCTCGAAAACTTACAGAACAGTTCGTAGTACATTTTCCAAATCAGATAAATAATTACATATTTTTACCATGATCAAAGACAACCATTTGGAGAATTCTACTTAAAAAGGAATAAATAAACCTTAATGATATTATGCATAAACATTATTTAGAAAACACAAAATAATAGGTAAAATAAAATTTAGACAGTTAAACAGATTATGATTACAAAGGAAACTTTGTACAATTTTATTTTTCATTCAAATTTTATATAAAGTGTAGAATTTTGTTATGCTTTGTTGATCGACATCATTGAATTCAAAATAATATGAATATTCAGGAAGTAAATTTTCTCACGAGAACGGCTGCGTTTTTCTCGAATATTCGCAAATACACTTCAAAATAAAATAATAAGGGAAATCAGAGAATATTATATTCAAATGACAATAAACTATAGGTACTGTCGTATTGACAAGAAGTTGGCATAATTCTATGTAATAAAGCAATCATATTGTGAATCAGTTAATAAAGCAAATAACAATTCTATTGTACCTTCATGCGGTATTGTATGATAGAAAGTCCGTCTTTATTTTATTAAAACTAGCTATTTTCCTAGCATTATTGGTGTATGCTGTACCATAAATCCAGCGTATTATTCATACTTAAACTTACGTGGTATGAGAAGGGTCGCTCCCCATAATATACATAGCTCTACGGAAAGTATAAATTTCGACACTAATACTTGTAACAACTTTCCCATTCTACGTCCAAATATTGAGATATCGGTAGATATTGTATCTTACATCCTATTCATTTTGGCGACCAAGAAATAACTTCCTTTATAGTTTTAGAACTGTATATTAGCTCCACTATACCTAAATACTTTCGTTTGACACTCGTACGTGTGCTGAAGTTGGTATTGCAGAATTAAATATGATAATATAAACACGTTTATTTATATGTTCAAAAAGATAATACTAATAATATATTTATATATTGTGTGTAATAACAGAGCTATTCAGTAATCTATTATTTATCATTTTTATAGATAGATAGCCGTTGCAACATAATATCGTGATTTTTACACAGCTGATGATTTATCGTCTTTCTGCTGATAAACTGTCCTATCTGCGAAATCGTAACGACAATACAAAAATATTTCTTCTTGAATCGCATTGACTTACTGCTGTAATATTTCCAGCAAGATATGTCTTGTTGCATATTATAAAATAATATATGATTTAAATAATACTTTATGACAACGATTTTGTTCGCAAATAGGGATGTCAACGAATTTTTTTTTTGTTAAAAATGCAGACGTTTTCAAATATCACAGATGTGATGCTAGCCCGGTTGCCAAAATAATCGGTCTACGTGAAAATCCATAAAATACATATGACCTGCAATGTGTCTAATTATCCCATTATAGGTAATTACCGAGAGCAATTGTATTTAATGTATTAATTAGCTGTGTTGGTGTACGAGTGAAAAAGTAATATAGGATAAATAAAAAGGCACAAGCTTTTAAAATTTGATTCAAGAGTAGCTTTCCGCCTTGTTAGGACATTCTCAGTCGTAATTAGTGTACGAAACAACCAATATTCTTATGAGTGACATACAAAACGACAATATATACAATGTATGCGTTAAACTGCATTTGAACTCCATATAAGGTATAACTATAAAGATAAAGGTAAATATATTGTATCACACATCGTGATATTATGATAAGTTGACATATAATATATAACAATGTTAATACCATAACCATCAACCTATGTGTATAGACTAGAAATTTAAAGGAATTAAAAAGATGCCAATCAAATTGTGGGGCCAAAATCATTACATATCAAACGAGCGTTAGTTTAAACTTTTATATTCACTATCCCTAGTTGCTGAAAGAAAACTACGAAAAGTTTTTTTGATACAAAATATATCTCTATATTATGAAATTATTTAATCACAAATAATTACATTGATACTCCACATATTAGAAGTGCACTTTTTGATAGCAATTGTCGTTTTGTGTTTATATAATAATATATAATAATTAATTAGTAAACGACATCAGGTTTTTTTTATTGTAAGGGTGATTTGATCGCGGTGTCAGGAATAAAGAATGTCCAATACTTTAGCATTAGTAGAAAAGAAACCATTAGCATATTAATGTTATGGAGTGAAACAATATTATGATTTTTAACTTTTCATATTATTTTTATAACATGCTCTCTCAGAAAATTTGCACTGCATTACTAGTCTATACATAATAGGTTAATGGTTCAGACTAATAAAGTTACGACATATTGTTACAATATACAGCAATACAATATAGTACAATATGCGATTACACAATCATCCAGCTAATACTGATACATAGTTATATTATATTACCGATTATTGCAAATCAAATAAAACATAGCTATAGGTTTATAAAGATATCATCGTAAGCTATTGCATGCTGACAATGCAGAACGTCTTTGTAATAAAACAATATTCAATGAGAGAACAATGTACCTACTTTTGTGTCGACTGCATAAGCATAGTTGACAGAGTTATAAAAAGCCACGTGTTTTGACTACGTGGACACAATTATCAGACGGCCACAAGGCATGCCGTGTAAGAGGGAAAATAGGTTGGAAAAGCCTGTATTGATTATGTTTAAGTGTATAAGGAGATCAGGACCATCGTGTGTATCTTATGTCACGCACAGATACTGCAGATCTTTATAAATTGGTTTTAATTTCTATTTTGAGATTAGCCACTTCAAATCATGAAGAGTATAAAACAAACCCTGTTTTTGGTTAAATTATTTACGTACCTACTAACAATACTCTTTCTATCATTTTCTTGCATTTTAAATATAGACAAAGAGAGAGACTAAACTACTTTTTATGCCTTTCTTATTTACAAAGGAAGGAAGAGAAATATATTATCAATTCGTTCGTAGACTCTCGCTATTAGCCAGGTCCGTGTTTATAGGAGCAATAGTCTGAACGAATGTCCTCTTTCTCTCCTCCCATTGTAAAAATAGAGAAAAAATCTTCAATATCTTTCATCTTCCATATTTATAAAGGAAAGGAAAGGAATAAAAACATTCGTTTTTCGTTGTTTGGACGCGTCTATTATCTAACGATTTCAGTCAACTTCTTCTAATCAACCTGGGTAGTCTTATATATTATGTCATATGACATATTATGACACAGAATGTAATTAGGGACTAAATGACACTGTAATCACGGCGATCACCGATATTCGAAATGATTCAGTCATTACGAATTTACGATCCGCACCTCAATAAAATTATATCATTTACGATTCGTTCCATAAAAGTAATACTTGGTTGTATAAAAAGCGAGCATGAACAATATTTCTGTAGGTGTGTTTCTAAATAATATTAATAAATTCTCGAATAGTATACAAGATGGGAAACACAAATTTTTACTTCGGTGTAATAATCTCGCCACCACATATCATCACATTTTTTCTTATGTAAACTGATTTGTAGATTTTGTTATGTGAATGATGATGTGAAAGAAGAATAAAATAAATAAATAAATAATTATTATTACAATATATTCCTAAAAATAACACCCTGCACTGAGACCATAACAGCTTTCGGCCAAGCCAATCTCAGCAGGAAAAATGAAAAAAAACAAATTTAAAAAAAAAACACAAAAAAGACATTAAAAAAAACACAAAAAAGACATTATTAAAAAGAAACAACAGAAACAAAGGAGTCTCTATCCTGGCGATAAAGTCATTGTATGTTATGTTGAAATTATCAATATAAACATTCAAATCACTCAATACATAACTTATAGTCTTGCCGACAGGAGAGTTGGAACACCATTTTAACAAACGTTTATATATACCCAAATTCAGAAATAATAATTGAAAAACCACAATGAGTAAGTCCTTTATAAGCTTAAAGGTATTCTCTCTCTCTGGTTTCAATCCTGGGATTGGTTTGCAGCAATTATCTCTTTAATTCTTCTCCTCCACTCCTCCCTGTCTTGTGCGGTTCTTTTGAATTCTGGATATGATGAGCAGCGCATGTCCACCAACAGGTCCTCCAGGTACTCTCGGCGTGGGCGTCCCCTAGAGTTTGTCCCCTCGGTCATACCCTCCATTAAGGCATGCAAGAGGCCTTCTTGTCGCATTACATGGCCGATCCACCTTGCACGCCTTTCTGACAAGATCTTGAGCAGGTGCCTTCCTCCTTCGATTCTTTGAAGAACTTCTTCAAAGAATCGAAGAATCAACTTCTTCAAAGAACGCAACAACAGATGAGAGTAGTGATATCGGGAATACCACTAAAGAACACCAAGGAGTTTGTATACCTCGGGAGCAAAATAACATGGGACGGTCGGTCTAAGAGTGAGGTCGACAGCCGTATACATCAGGCTAGACTTGCATTTAATAAAAAGTCGAAAATAATATAATCAAACAATATAGACCTGAGACTGAGAATACTCCTCATCAAGACCTATGTATGGAGTATCCTGATGTACGGCTGTGAGACATGGTGCCTATCTGAAAGAGATAAAAGAAGACTAGAGGCGTTTGAGATGTGGACCTATAGAAGACTATTAGGAATTTCCTGGAGAGACCACATCACAAACGAAGAAGTTCTTCAAAGAATCGAAAAGGTATTATTTCTACAGAATTTAACACTAACAGAGAGGTAGCATATGTTCCTACGCTAATATAATAACATTGGGTAATAAAAACTAGTACGTAATAATGGTCATAATCAAAGTAACTGAGTAACACTAAAAATAGAACCGTCACCTTGTAAAATGTTACGTCATTTCGCTCTCCGAAACAAAAGAATTTGGAGATATTTTTTTATTTATTCAGTACCTAAGTACAAGACTCTCTTCAGTTTCAGGTTCTTTAATTTAAAAGTATCAAAAAATATTAATAAAACGTTTCAAATTATTTTTTTCATTATATCTAGAGATTGGCAATAGCGTATTACACGTGTAAAAGAAAGGTTTAAAATGCCTACCCTTACATACAAAGGTTTTGCCTATTATACAATTTAATTTCAATTTCGAAGTGGAAAAATAGAAGTAAATAATACGTTTACTTAAATAAGTATAAATGTGAAAAACCAAAAAAACAAAAAGTGTATGCAAACGTTTTTATTTTTACCTTATCTTGGAACCCCGCGACAACCTGCCTGGGCTTCAGGTTGGACTCCCCGTCCAGATTACAAGTGTCCAGGAAGCACACCCCTGAAGGATCCGAGGATCTAAGCAGCACCACATCCGCAGGCACCACTTCATTGTTGGAGAGATGAACCAGGTCTCCAACGCGTAGATCTTTCCATAATACGCTCTTGTACCGGTCTGCCGAGCTGAAATTAAAGGAAAGCAAAAGATGAACAAAGAAACATCCATAAAAATAAATTGAAAGACTATTTTCACAGTACAACGATCTAATGACAACGATATCAGCGAGCGTTGATAGTGTCTTGAAAATAGGTCACACTGCTGGCATAAAATGGATATGTATTTCCTTTTTGTACAGAAACAATACGACTAAGTTGTAAAAAAAATATAATAATAATGAAATCTGAAATGTTTTAATAAAAACCACATACAATAGACGTGTTTTTTGACCGGAGGCAATCTCTTCTAACAAAGCTGTATATAGATGTGGCATTGTTTTACAACAACAGAGAATCAATAATCAATTTTAAAAAATATAGCAAGGAACATATAAATTGTATCAAAATTGAATTAAATAATGTTCACGCATAACATCCATTCACATCGATCGTTATTTTTATGTTTGGTTTATACATAAGTATATTTTTATTGCAAGAAAAATAATTTAGTAGATACGTACTTTCTAACAAATGAACATGAGAGCTTTTTGAGTCCTCATTTTCGATATATTATTATTGTTATTATTGAAAAGTTATCTTATTCTACTGAGACCATTACAGCTTTCGAGCAATGCGATCCCAGATCTCAGTTGGTCTGAAGGGAGACCCACCTCACAACCGAATATCTCAATAGTCGTAGACCCCTATTTCTTCGCACATTCAAGGCAAAATTGTCCTCAAGGATGGGGCATTGAGCAAACAAAAAGTACAGTTGGTCTGCTGGCTACCCCACGTGTGATAAAAAGATTGGGGACCACTGCATATTAGACTACCTAATAGGCAAGCAATATTTTTCAAATATTGAACATAATGATATAATCATTTTTTTATTTTTTATTTTATTTTATTGGCACATCTACAGGTTTTATACAAATATAATATATTACAATATACAAACATATTAACCCATTTACAGATTGCACATTTGTATTCGAATGTGTTTACATAGCTAAAAGAAAGATTAAGTAATAATAAAAAACAAAATACTAAAATACAAAAGAAGAATAACAAAACGACAACAAAAGAAGTTACTTAAAAAAATAGACACGACACGATTCCCCAGAGCATCATTTTATATTATTTCAATCAATGTATCTATTTTTAATCCCACATCTGGTTTGGAGATACCCATACTAATAATTGATAAGGTGACTTTGGCGTTACTCTAGGATAAACGGCTAAACAATTCATCAATAGGTGGAACAAAAAATATAATATTATCTAGTCATTTATTGATACTATATAGTCGAACAAAGCGCTGCATAAAAACTTGTTCTATTTGTGCAGAGTGGAAGATATAGCTCCATTTACTTATTTAGGTACATAAATATCGTAATATACTCAACGGATAAAATCCTTAATATCAAACATCAGGCGTTCTATGATAATGATAAGGACAAGTAGTACTCTTGCGAAATAGCACATCCCCTCAAATATACAAAGTAAAATACGTAGAAAATCAAATAGGGCGAGGTATTACGAAATGAAAGTAGTGTTACAGAACAACAACAAACACAAGAAAGTGTGTCATGAAAATACAAAAGTACTGATAACGAATTTTCCAGAACAATCTCTCCCAGTTCGATAAGCTTGCCTGGTTTGGGCGATGTAAGTATGAGTAGGTACAATATGAACAGTTCTACAAAATTCTACTTCACTCGTAGAGGCGTAAACCGCCTACGTTCAAGTTGTTGTTGTTGTTGATACTATACATTTAAAGTTTCATCGCTCCTCCAATGAAGGCTGAATAATTGAAATAGTTCACGTTTCCCATTACAGACACCTGTAAAATGCGCTTGGTATATATGAAATAATTTAATTATTTATTAATAAATATAATAACGAATGCCGACACTCGCATGTTTGTGACGTGTTGAGTAAACAATGTTTTGAGTTTTGTTGATATTGATATCGTTAGCGCTTGCTTGCTTGCTTATTATTACCAACACATAGAAACATTTATGTAATTAGCGGACCTTAATAAATAATTAACGCAGGCGTCGAACGTAACTCGTGGAAACGCAGTTACGCACTTTTCAAAGCGTCTAAACCATTCGTAGTACCCATCTTGTAGCGTAGAATTTGATTAATGATATTTCAACATTAACCAATTATTAGGCGTCCGATAGGTGTTCCGATATTGGTTCTGACGATTGTCCGGTAGTCCAATTACACGATTTTTGAGCTTAATTTCTGCATCCAAGTTCTTGTCTTCACTGCACAAACATATTGCTAACTGGAAAGGTGTATTTGTCATATTTTAAATAACACACAAGACTTGGGTTATTTATTTATTCAGATATTCACGGCCGAAGCCTTTTACATGTAAAAAACTAGTATACATACAATACATGCATATAAAAAATATATTTTTTTTTTTAAAAGACACAAAATAATTAATTAGACACAAAACAAGAGTACAATTAAATAATAGAACAACGTTGACTCAATTTAAAAATAAATAAAAAATAAAATTTGGTCAAGAAATAAAATTCAAAAAAATAATTTTAAAATTGAAATGATATAAATATTAAATGTCAAACAGAAAAACAAATGGTCAGTTAGTTAAAAAAATCACAAATTAAGGTCAAATAATTTTATATATATACAGCAAATTATAATTATGAAAAATATTAATTGGTGGAATCGGTAAAGTGCACTCAAACCAGCCTAAGCCGATGCGTAAGTATAGAGACATCGTCACTGTTTCGCACTTATGTGAATTTGCACAATCTGCTGACTGTGCAGATTATGTGTCTGTTGAGTAATATTCTTAAAATCTGAACTCACACAGTAAAATGCGAAAACTATGTTTAACGCTAGTCTATTTTATAAATCCAAAGATTTCAATTTTTTTATATATTTGTATGTTAAGAAATTGAACTAGAATACACACATATATAAATTAATGAATTAATAAATGAATTAAAATTAAAACGTAAAATTAAATTACACTGAAGATAGAAGGCAAAACGAATCACCTCGAAAATCTCATGACCGCGCCGCATCGACATTTACCAAATACGTCGCGTCGGCAGTACATTATGATGATATCATATCACCTTCAATAATATGGGAGATTTATTCTGGAGATCTTGAAGACCTTCAGAACAATTCGTTATGTTACATAACTAACCATAAATAACAAACATAATAATATGACAGATGTGCGCTCTCAAACACACAATGTCACATCCATGAAAATGATATACCAATGAATTCACACAATGGTAGATTCACTAAATCCTACAAAATATACTGTTTAGTCCATTCTAAAATAGACTTTATGTTCGTTTATCGTAATTGTATTTACCGAGCAAGCAATGGAGAAACCAGTGTCTTCTACGCAAACTTGCATCCTTTGAGCATGATCATGACAATGAAATAATGAAATTGTATAAACTAACAAAAATATTAGCGACAATAAGTAGGCATACGAAATATTTACATATCGTAAGAAAATAAATAAATAAATAATACTTTATTGACATAATATAGTGTGCAAGTGTGTTATAATGATTATATATACCTATACAGCAACATTGCATTTGTTGATTGAATACTAATGTATGTAGGTACATAGTTATGTATGCTTATTTTTTGCTATTATTGATTGTGTTAAAGGTCTTCTGTTCCACACTACACGAATAAAACTCTGGAGTGATGTTAATTATTTATTCGTATTATTTTATTCAATCGCAAACACAGATGCTATAGTATTACAGGTATGATTATGTATTGGAGATGTGTGATAGTAGCTGGAGCGGACTGTGCGCTCTAAGATGTATGATGGAAAATGGTCTCAAAGATTTTGTCTGCATATCGGTTTTATGCAATTTGAAATATGTGGGTGTGTCAATTGGTGCCACCCTTATTTGATAATGGCCAATAACAAGGTTTGCTAACTCTTAAAATTTAACCAATGAAATACTAGAAAATGTTATAATAATTATAGTTACACCCCCTTGTATTATTTATTTATTCCTTGGAAACAATTATTGTGCAAGAATAAGCTTTCTCTTCTATTGTAAGGTGTTAGCCTTTACTCTTTTGTGTTATTTACACAATAGCTTGCAGGTGTTCAAAGAATTTAACCAAACAATATTAATTGTTAAGGTTCTTGTTGCATCAATATTTATAGTGGTCTTCAAGGACAATATCAACATTTGTCTATTCAATACTATAGACAATTACCAACTCTAAACTATTTAAAAATATAATTTCAAAAGAATTTCATCCTTTTCAATTTAGTCTTATTGTTACAATTTAATTTATTAGTTTCATCTGCCACCTATTGTAATCTACTCGTTGGTACTTAACACCTCCCTCATCAAGTTGAGTTATCGGAGAAACAAAAGATAACTCAACACTCACATATCTCCAATATCACAAATAATTACAATTTAGAAATGATTCCAATTCTTAAATTGCTACTTACAATGTATGTATTTTCCTAATGCATTGGTTACTTGCAGTTGGGATAAATGACCTTTATTGGCAAGTAACACCCGCTTACAATACTAAAATTTAATGCAATTCAGCATAATCTACATTTTTATGCAAATAAACATACAGTTTTTAGTAAGTATTCAATTCTTAATTCCTAGATACAATATTCCTATCGCGTTGTTCATTCGCAGTGGGGATAACAACCCTTTATTGGCGAATAATTTACGCGTTACATGATTACAACATTAAAATTATAATAATTAATTTATGAGTTGTATCAAATTTACAATTAATAATTGATATTTAAATTTTTACTTCCTAATTACAATTTTCAAGATATTATGTAATTATCATAGGAGTAAAACCATATGGGACAAGACCCTAAAACAACATTTCAATTTAAGTACTTACAATTTACAAAGCTTTTAATAAATCTTTATATTAAATACAATATTAATAAGGTCTGACAATGGTCAGATGGGTAAATTATGTTTTATTGGACAGTGTCATAAAAGACAGACAGTATTACTCTCACATCAATTATAAATGCATAAGTTAAATCAATGAATCTGAACAATTATTACAATGTTCGTAAATATAACATAAATTATACCTATTACACAATTGGTTAAGGTATTAACTCGTAATAACTTTATATATATAAAATACAAAAGGTATTTCATCGCACATATATTTCTAAAGTAAGAAATCAGTGTGACTTATTGTTACTTTAAAGTCATTAGGTAAATATTAAATTTTTTTTACGCAAATAATATCGCGATAATGCACCATACAATTTATGTTGTAATAATTAATTTTAGTGCATGTTAAAGTTCTAAATAGAACATATTAATTACCTTTAATTTATAATTTAGAACAATATATCGTTAAATAAACGTGAAAATGAATATCAAATGGATAAGATTTTGATACTTCTAATTTCAAAGATTAATTATCATTTATTCAATCTTTTCGTTATTGAAACAAATATCTTACCATGGATAATCAACAAAAATGCTCAATGTTTACAAGCATAATAATTATACATTATTTTTTATATAAAACCCATTAGGTACAAGCTTATGTTTTAATTTTAAAGTTTTGTATTCATTTATTTAATTCAAATTTTCCTTTCATTTACAAAACAATACTTCAATGTTTATAATTCAAACCAACCATATCAAATGATCGAAAATAATTCAAATAATTTAACTTAGAATATGTGACAACATAATAATGCATTACAATGGCAATTTAAGGTATAGAATATGCATGAATTATTAATAAGATTTCACTAACATGGTAATACAAAGAATAGTTTATCACAATTTCAATACATTGAATTTTTAGTTCTTTTTGCAGTGTTATTCACTAATTTAATCCTGATGCAATTTCAAAGATTTTGTATTATTTTTATTATTTTATTTTTTATATATTTCACCTTATATTTACACACATATAGTTACAATTACATAATATTCACAAGTTTCTGTTTCTTTTAACTCTCTTTTCTCTACAGGAGCAAAATTTACATGATCAACAAAAATGTTCCATTACACATTCATTTACAATAATCTTGTTCAAGACAGCAAGGAGTTGAACCTGATTTAATTTATTTCATTGGCAAGGGCTCCATTAATTTACAATAATTTAAACAAATATTACAGTACGTAATACAAATATCATTTTTAAAAGTAGGTAAAAGTTACCAAATACGAATTATAACTTCCATTATCTTCAGATATCCTTCTTACTCGTCCCTTATAATGCCAGAATTTTATACTTTATGTTCACTTAAAAATTTACCCTTTCCAAATTTAAATTTAAATATTTCTTAATATCTAGAAATTTCTTTCTAATATTAATATATATAATTTGGAAACTTGCAATTCCCAGCAAGGAGTCACAGTACATGGTGTTTCAAATAAGTATTGTGGTGATTAATTATTTATAAAAAAAATCAATAACCTTTTCGAACATAACATTACAAATTATTTAATTGCTCAAAGGTTACAACTAAAACAATATTTAAATAAAATCGATTATTGCCGTGTCAGAAATACACGTTAATACAAAGTTATTATGATGTAAAATACTTGTACAATATATTTTAAAATAAGAAACATTTATAATGTCTATAACATCTCAATATCAGTAAAATTATGGAATTGATAAGTATGATTTCCGTTTTATCAGAAATAGAAATTGATCTAAGAAGGTATGATTTTCTTCCGAATCAAGTAAAAAGAACATATAATTACTTTAAGTATTTTGTTTACCTGAACAATTTCATCAAAGATAATAAAGTATTACTTTCACATCTTTTTAACATTTAATGTTTTTATTTTTAATTAACATTAGCATTACGACAAAATGCTTAAAACATCAATTTCATTCAATTCCCTCAAATGATGAAGGTTTCA
This sequence comes from Athripsodes cinereus, assembly GCA_947579605.1. NCBI lineage: Eukaryota > Metazoa > Arthropoda > Insecta > Trichoptera > Leptoceridae > Athripsodes > Athripsodes cinereus. The sequence goes on along the minus strand of OX388310.1, from coordinate 29,293,348 downwards.
TTCATCACATTCATTATCAAGTATCAAAATATATTAGAGATCAATCAATTCATTCCATTCACTTCCTCAAGTGATGAAGATTTTATTTATATTTTATTTCATGCACTTTCCTCAAAGTCATGAAGATTTTATTTATCAAATTCATTATTAAGATATCAAGTACAATAAAAATCAATTAATTTATTTCATTCACTTTCCACAAAATGATGATAATCAAATTTATAAGTGTCGAATATATTCAATAATTTTATATTGCAAATATATAATATATTACACATAAGGTAATTTGTTCCTTTCACCCACATCAAAGTGATAAGGTTTTTTTCATATTAAATAATTTCCATGTCCCTCAATTTGGAAAACATTTTATTTTTACATATTAGTAAATATTTAGGTATATGTTTTTAATTTAATGTCCTCACAAGTAATTTTATAAAATTTTAAATCATTTTTCCTTTCACTTCCCTCAAGGTGATAAGGTTTTTATATTGTATCATTTTCCAATTCCCTCAAAGTGGAAAAGATTTTTATTAATATTATTTTTATTTCATGCATGCATTAGTATATACTTTATTGCCTTCATAAAGTAATTCAAATCCATTACAAAGCAATGTACATAAGTCAACATTAAACATCAGCAGTTCCACCAACAGCTTATACAAAAACAAATCGGCTATCAAACGCCTACAATATTTCAAATCAGCCATTTTATTAATCGGCTTACACAACAACAAATCGGCAATCAATGCCTACAATATTTCAAATCAGCCATTCTTCAAATAGCCTACAACATCACAAATCGGCTTCCATAGCCTACAAAACAAATCAGCCATTCTTCAAATAGCCTACAACATCACAAATCGGCTTCCATAGCCTACAATAACAAATCAGCCATTCTTCAAATAGCCTACAACATCACAAATCGGCTTCCATAGCCTACAAAAACAAATCAGCCATTCTTCAAATAGCCTACAACATCACAAATCGGCTTCCATAGCCTACAATAACAAATCAGCCATTCTTCAAATAGCCTACAACATCACAAATCGGCTTCCATAGCCTACAATAATACAAATCAGCCATTCTTCAAATAGGCTTACATACACAACAAATCGGCTTGCAAAAGCTTACATCAACAAATCAGCTTGCAAAAGCTTACATCAACAAATCAGCTTGCAAAAGCTTACATCAACAAATCAGCTTGCCAAAGCTTACATCAACAAATCAGCTTGCAAAAGCTTACAATATTACAAATCAGCTGTTCCATTAATCAGCTTACAATATTACAAATCAGCTGTTCCACTAATCAGCTTACAATACTACAAATCAGCTGTTCCATTAATCAGCTTACAATATTACAAATCAGCTGTTTTATTAATCAGCTTACAATATTACAAATCAGCTGTTTTATTAATCAGCTTACAATACCCCTGGACGAATCAAATCCACTTTACCAATTTACAGTGTACATAAAAAGGGTATACCAATCTTTTCGTCCCTTTCTAATGAATTGTATCATAAATTTTATTAAATACGTGTATCATATTACAACCGTTTATTTGATCAGTTAAGGTAATTTATTTTTTATTTATTTTTTTAAATGGCAAATTAACCTTGGAAAACAATTGTGAACATCTAATTTATTTATTACAAGTACGTTTTTAAGTTATCTCATTAATCACATTTCTTGGTTAGGTTCTTTCTTAATTTATTTTAAGTTCCTTTCTGTTTTATTTCTCAAAGTGTAACAATCATTTTTAGTGTGACCTAATTTTTTACAATAATTACACGTAATACTTGATTTGAAATTTATTTGTTTCATAAGCATCACGTTATTAGATTTACAAGTATTATTTTTAAATGTATTTTCATTTACCTGTTCATTTGTAGATTCACTAAGACGTTTGCGCTTCTAAAATTAATTCGTCTAGTGATCTTACAGGAGAAAAATAATCTTTAAGAATTTCTTTAAGACTTTGCCAAGTTGGCGTAACTTTAATTGATACCATTATTTTAGCACGTCCAGTTAATTGTTTTCGAGCAAACGCCAATAAAATTGGTCGCTGATCTTCGGTTGCTAGTTCGAATGCAGCATCCGTATTAACTATAAATTTGTTCAATTTTAATCTGGACCCATCGTAAATGTCTATCCAACGGAAAAGTGTGGATAGGCTGTAAAGAGGTTGTTTTCCTCCAATTTCCATGTTCAAATCATCTGAATGTACAGATTCATTTACCTTAGACATCTTCGCAAATTAACGAATTAAATAATGTGCTTAGAAAATAACGATAATAAAGAGAATTTATGTTATGAGAAAATAATTTATGTTACAAAATTTTTAGTGAAAAAATTTAACTGTGTTTAGAAATATTGATATTTTGTATATTGAAATATATATATTGATATTGATAGATATTATTATACAATAATTATTTATTTGTAAATTCAAAATTTCAATTGACTTGATTTAGACGATAAATGAATTTATATATGTATATATAAGGAGTAAGTTAAGTATGCAATAATTTCAACAACACACAATATCAGTTGAAGCAATTCAAATAATGTCAACATAATTTGATAATTAATCGATATATAATTGCAATTTGGCCTATTCGGTTTTCAACACGATAATAATGAAATAACAGTCTAATGCTTTAAAATGTTATAACTTAAGTTTTAATCGATTAATTAACAATTTTACAATTTCTCATCAAATCTGTGATTCACAGTTCACATATTCAGCATTTGGTTCATGCTTCTCTGATATAATATTTTACACAAACAATAAAATTATACCACTGAGTATTTACTCGTATTAGCAATATTTCCTTTTTTCAATTAAAACAATATAAACAATATTTGTCAAGCATAAACAATATTTCTTTTTGTCTCAGAACTACGTTTTGATTTAATTTTGTAATAGTATAAATTTCAATATGTATATCTACATACTAATAAAATAACTAGGTAATCTACAGAACCGAGTTTAAATGCTCGTTTTAATTTTCTGAACCAAGTTATGCACTTGTTTTAATTTCACAATTAAGTATGAGTTTTAATTTCAATTATTTAGAACCTCATACGTATTTATTAAATTCCCAATTAAATGCCTGTTATATATTATATTTTTTCAATTATTTGAAGGTTATAATTTTTGATTTTTTTATTACCCAATTTAAATATGTTGAAAATCACAAAAATCTAAAAATAGGTGCTGTTCCTGACATATGTATTAACGCACCTTACAACCATATGCCAGTTTTGACGGAATCCCTTTTCCAACCTGGAATATTTCCAGTTTTAATGTGATTTTAACAATTGCGCTACCTGATATAAGTATTTTATGCGCGAATAACCTTATACCAGTTTTAATTAGAGATCCCTCAGATATGAGACATTAATTATCCCTCTGATTTAAATTTAGATATTATCTGAATAAAATTCAGAAATTTATATTATTAATTAAAATTTTACATTCAATATATCATTACCTAATGCTCAATCTGTTAAATTTGAGGTGTTACATGAATAAAATTCCTCAAAGGTTTATTTTGAATTGAAATTTTACATCCAACATGGAATGGGCTATAAAAACAATTCAAAATATACTACTATCTAATATGCGTTTATCATTAGTAGTCAACGTGGAATGAGCTACTGTCGATAAAGCATATTACGAAATAAAAATCTTACCTTATACATAATATCTGCGATGTGCCTCGTCGCTGATCAGGCGATTCTGCGGTGGTACAGGAAGTCCAACAACGTGACTTGAACAACAAGACTAGCGTAGGAATCTTGATCTGCTCGAGCCTCTTCCAAGATGAACCCGGTCTCGTCAACCGTGGAGGAAAATCTTGGGCTGGATTCCCGGTGTGTGGTGCAACCTCTCGAATTCTCTGGACCTGCTGGATCCTTGGACGTCTCCTTGGAGTCTGCTGATCTTCAGAGAGAGTATGGGTGTTTCTCTCAAACCGATGGACCGTTTTATGTGTATCAGTGTGTTTATCGCACGTTTTAGATAACTTGATGTGGTAAATTACTGCGCGACGATACTCCTATGTCGTTTTTCCAGGTAACTTGGAAAGATGTAATTTGAGTAATTAATTACACAGCAAAAAGTTCAATCTAACGCGATAATTAACTTGCACGCAATAAAACGTAGAGGTTATCCCGTCGCTGCCACCAGTGTTAAAGGTCTTCTGTTCCACACTACACGAATAAAACTCTGGAGTGATGTTAATTATTTATTCGTATTATTTTATTCAATCGCAAACACAGATGCTATAGTATTACAGGTATGATTATGTATTGGAGATGTGTGATAGTAGCTGGAGCGGACTGTGCGCTCTAAGATGTATGATGGAAAATGGTCTCAAAGATTTTGTCTGCATATCGGTTTTATGCAATTTGAAATATGTGGGTGTGTCAATTGGTGCCACCCTTATTTGATAATGGCCAATAACAAGGTTTGCTAACTCTTAAAATTTAACCAATGAAATACTAGAAAATGTTATAATAATTATAGTTACACCCCCTTGTATTATTTATTTATTCCTTGGAAACAATTATTGTGCAAGAATAAGCTTTCTCTTCTATTGTAAGGTGTTAGCCTTTACTCTTTTGTGTTATTTACACAATAGCTTGCAGGTGTTCAAAGAATTTAACCAAACAATATTAATTGTTAAGGTTCTTGTTGCATCAATATTTATAGTGGTCTTCAAGGACAATATCAACATTTGTCTATTCAATACTATAGACAATTACCAACTCTAAACTATTTAAAAATATAATTTCAAAAGAATTTCATCCTTTTCAATTTAGTCTTATTGTTACAATTTAATTTATTAGTTTCATCTGCCACCTATTGTAATCTACTCGTTGGTACTTAACAATTGACTTAATATTTTATTATTGAAGACTGTATAATTTTCAATATTGAATGGCAAAAAGGCGTAAGCTGTACATTTCATGGATAAATAAATGATTAAAATGAAACACCATTACCGGAAAAAATAAAAAAATGTACCAAATACAAAAATGAAAAAAGATATAAATTAAACAAGGCAATAATACAGAATATAATAAACATATTTAAAGCACACATAGAACATGATAAGAAAGGGAAAAGAAATAGAGGAAAAGGAGAGGGTCGGTGTAGGTAATAATTGACACGAAGAAGACAAAACATGTGTTATAAGGAAAATCATAATTATTTTCAGTCTTACGATCAATTTATATGATTTTTTCTGCGGATATGGATATTCAATCGCAAAATTGTCAAAACTTTAATTTTGACAATTTTAAAATCAAAATTAAAATTTTGCCAATTTTCTGATACTACGGTACCTTAAACGTTTTTCGAGGCACCTTACACCAACATTCTTTTTTATTTTGTGTTCAGTTTGATTGCGTGAGCGGAGCCGTATTAATAGCTAGTACTACATATCGTGTAGATTTATCTATGCAGCGGCTTCATTTATTTGTTGTAAGTAGGAACCCGATATCCAGTTGGAATATTTAAAAAAAATGTCCTTGAATCGTTCTTAGCGAATCTACAGTATGTTATTGTTGATCATCTGTAATGTTATTTTTTGCCTCTGCTCGGGACGGGATAAACAATAGTAATGTACTCTTCATTTTTATCGAGCGCTAAAAACGAGTTAGAAATATTATGAAATAGTACATCTGGACGTTGTTACTTTTATTTTACACTTGCATTTAAACTTTATTTTATATAAAAGTGAAAAATATCTACTTATTATTTTTGCACATCATTAATGCACATCAACCTTACTGGTACGCGGCCCCTTATTTATTGACTTATTATTTTTTTACTGCACATTGCATTACAGAAATGCATTTAAATTAAATACAATCAATATACAGAGGGTGAGTTTATCGCAAACGCGCAATATCTTAAAATTAAACTAAAAACACGATTATGAAACAGTGATAAAACAAAGTGAAAAACCAAATATTAAATGGCGAGATTATCACCATGCAGTATTTTTTTTCATCTCACCACAATTATCAGTAACATACAAAGCTTTGTGGTTTAAATTGATAACTAAATTATTTGTAACTACGACAATATCACCAATACCTAATATTGTCATATCAATGTATTCTGAGATATAAATATATCATAGTTTTTTAACGAATCAGGATTTTATTATAAATGCACCCTGAAACCCTCACAAAAAGCAATAACTTCATGAGGGTACAATAGGAGATTTATTTAGCTTTCCACGAAACCTGGAACGAACTCTCAGCATCTTTTACTACTAGTAACCACGCATCATCTCACTTAGCTATTTCTTCTAATTTGTCCATCTAAATCCAACAACGACCCAGCAATCATAACAATTGAAAATTGCTTGCAAAATTTAAAAATATGCAGGTATCATAACGCAGTTGCAAAACAAAAACGATGTTAATAGTAAAACAATATCATAACTGTTTCTAAATGCAGAATATTCTCTATATCACATCTGCACGACAGCGCCAAAATCCTAATATTATTAAACTAAAATGGCAATGTTTACCACTTACGGTTCAAGCTGAATTAAGACTCTTACAACGCACTTAAGTGGCACATAAACATGATTGACCTACATACAGAATGAAGGAATATAAAGATACGAAAAAGTAATATTATAGTTCACTGTTCACCCCAAAACAGCTTCCTATAATGTGACTCAATAAAATAACAATTAAAAAAGATCTTATACAATGAGATTAATCATTCATCAAGTGTTTTATTATCAACACAAGTATTTGTTCGTTTCAGAACAGCAAAATGTATCAAAAGCCGTATTATTCTAGTGATTCTTAGGAGAAAGGCATTAATAACATTTGAATTAGATGTTTTTTTACCCTTTGTAATATACAGAACAAATCGTTAAAAAAACATTTTCAACACTATTACACAAAGAAAAAGTAATAATATTAAATGTTAAAAACAGAGCAGATTTGCAAAGGCATTAAAACTTGTAATTTATTTTCACATACCTATAACGTTAATTTGTAAAATATACATATCGATAAATTAGTACGCCGCCATCACAGAATATAAAAGCAATTAGCTGGTGCCATATAATCCATTTTGATTAAGGTAAGTTTTCGTATAAAAGCTTTCGCAATAATAAACATTAATACTGCAGTTGTGCCGCCTCTACCTCTATATAATATTGTTGACATTAATCTGCTGAGTGCTGCTTCAATATAATAATAATAATATCAAATGTCACAGTCGCAAGAGTAATAATATGGAACCTACTAATAAAATAAATACCTCAGTATACAATATAGCCTCCAATACAAACAGAATTGTGAAGCAAAAGCAATTCAGTATTATAAAGGATTCGAATTATTAAGGTGTGCCCAGATCACTCGTTACCGAGTCGATGGCTTCTAACCGTAGAATAGAATAAATATTTATATGAGATCCATGAAAAAAGCTCGAAAACATTTTTTTCAGTTCCCAGCCTAGTACCTATAGTAAGTACTAACTTATACATAAATCATACAAACCCTAATCGTTCACTTCCTTATACCATACAGCAAGGCACGTACATATTGAATTATGTAGCTACTCATTACTTGTATTATTTATCGAAGGTGTGAGTGGTATCGGGAAATGAAATGAAATGAAATAAAGTGCGTGTACTACATGAAAGGGCTACAACACAACACTACTAAGTGATTTCGATTTTATCTCAATAATATATTTCCTTTTTCTGTAATGAAAATACCTTCAGTGATAATCGTGATGTCGCTACGTAGCATTTTTCACACCATGAAATTTACATTTGCCACTTATCAAATACTCAAATCTTACCAATCTCCAGATAAACATTTTTATCTGATTACGAGTAGGTAGGTAAATGTAAATATTTCCAACTAAAATAACCAAACAAACTGCTTGAATTTACTCTTGAAATAACTTGAATGAAACCAAAGTGAGTTCGTCGGTAGCCTGGAGGTAGAGTCTCGGCCTCGTGAACAGGGGGTCCGTGGTTCGATCCCAGGTGCCGGCAAACTCCCCTTTCACGACACAAGCTTTTAGCTTACTGTGAAAGGTGTATAGGGTTGTATTTGGGTTTATAACAAAACCCAGATATATCTTTTTAAAAAAAAAAAAAAAAAAAAAAAAAAAAAAAAAAAAAAAAAAAAAAAAAAAAAAAAAAAAAAAAAAAAAAAAAAAAAAAAAAAAAAAAAAAAACTCAATGAAACTTTTTGAAATCTCTCGAGCATATGTCTGGATGAATATCTCATTCTTCATATTTTTTCCAAACTGTGTATTGATTGAAGCCGGAATAGTTTATAATAATATAAAGCCGATACCTATGGTCCAAAGCATACTGTATGTAGTTTAAAAAAAATAATATTCCGTTTAGATTATGAAATCGCTCAGTTTGAAACCAAAAATCTTGTTCGCCGATCGGTATCCAATATTAAGTAAACACATCGCCTAAGTGTGAAAAGATTCTTAGGTATATTTTTTCAAAGCTTATTTTTTGTAAATAAATAGTATGTAAAATTAATATGTATTAAGTTCTAGAACTCTTAATAACAAACACGAGAAGTGGGCGTTTCCTAATTTGTTGTATTAAAAAAAGTACAAGTTAAGTATACAGGCCGTGACCTATTCCAATAATTTATTTATGTTGCTCCATTTAACGTGATACGAATTTGTTTATTCAATAATATTATATATTAGTTAATATTATTTCCTCTATATACCTACTTGTTTATTATTTATTTAACCAAAGTATTAAAACTACACACATACTGCTCAAGCTTCAAAATATTTACGTTACAATTTGATAGGTACAAACTTTGCGAATGAAATATAATTTTGTTATTTTTCATTACCTTAAGATATTAGTGCCATGTCTCTTTTCTTTGATTGGAAATTAATGTATAGTTCAAAACTTATGATTTGAAAATAGCTTTACAAAATTAGTAACTGATACCTTCCCGATTCGAGGTCCGAGTTTGTACTGTTTAAAAATCAATGCTGCGAAGACGAATGTCAGCGTTCGAAACAGTATGTAAAAGAACGACTTTTGAAATAAATGTTGGTGACAAATGTTTAGAGCAAGTGAGTAGGTATGTGTGAGCATGTCTATATTTGAGAAGATTGTTTGCGAGGGATGGAGAATAACATGCTGGTACCGACATTTCTGTATGGATGTAAAACTTGGACGTGGTTGAAGAAGGATTAAATTGGAATAAGGGCGATCGCTGAGAAGAATGATTGAGAAAAATAAAAACGCTGAGAAAAATAAGCGGATGCGATAGATGTGTTGTGGATAAAGTGCGTGTAAATAGACTGCGATAGTTTGGACATGTGGAGGGAGACCAAAGAATACCTGGATGACACAATGCGATATAATCCTGCGGATAAATGACCTGGATGAAGATGGTATAAGAAATAGAAGCATGTATAACCTCAGAACGAGAGGATCCGACCCCAACAGCCTTCAGCGGCAATAAGTTGGGACAGTGCCAGGAAGAAGAAGAAGTTTGGACACGTGGAACGAAAGGATGATGAAAGGTTGAGGAAGAGAATGTATTTATCAGAAAGATGGGGTATGAGAAAGTGCGTGAAGTCTGCATGCGTGTATGAGAAATTTGTGAACGTAGAAAAAGCGAAAAGAGTAAGTAGGGATAGAGCTGCGTAGCGTTCCTTCCTCTCTGCCTACCCTTCAAAAAACAAATTTGATAATGTCCAAGTGTTAAGGGCTAAGATTATAATTATAAACTAATGTAATAGGGTCTTACTACTCGCACAAGTATAAATGAAAGACTAACAGCTTATAGATATGTAAGTAATCTCCTAATCTGTGGCCCAGACCAATTAATCAGATTATAGTTATAAGACTTTAATCCGATCACCCACAAGTTTGAGGTATTTAAATTGAGACACTTGCTTAAGACATGGTCTGAACATTGTTATTAACTGAAATATACTGATATAGTGTGCTTTTTCTCAGACATTTCTAGCGATATTTTCTATTTTATTTATTTATTTATTTATTTATTTTATTCTCCACTGTACATTGTTTACAATAACACAAATTTACATAGAAAATATCATTTATACAATTCAATGTACAGAGGGCGAGTTTATCGCTAAAATGCGATGTCTTCCAACTAATCCAACTTCCAACTATCCATAATGAGTTTAAAAAAAACAATTAAAACGATTAGAGATATTTCATTAAAAAAAAGTAAGTATTTAATTCACGAGTTGTAAAAATTATTCTAATGAACAAAAAATGTGTCAACACCGGGAATATAACTACACTCTTCGAAAGGTTGAGAATGAAATCCGTCAGATTAAAATATTAACAAACTGATAAAAATTAGCATTTTATTGTAACGTTTAAAATGACAAATACATCTTCTGATACCTAGATATAACTTGCAGTATACCATAATAACGTTTAACAAAAAGATAAATAGTCGTAAAATAATTTTGTATAATAGTCCTGAAATTATTTTTTATAATGACATCACATCCACACTTCACCTATATAGAGTATAAAAGTTAGTAGGTAGGTACACATACTCTATTTTCCTTCATAATATAATATGAGTAATTCATTTTATGTACCCACTGAGAACATAAATACATTGTTAATAGTAATACCACTAACAAAATACATACGAGTGTATTGAGTTGAATGAAAAGCTATTTCCCGTCATTAAAACCCATTCACACCCTCACCAAGGCCGTCCTTTATCCTTATAATGAGACTACATTATGAACAAAATATACAAACCAAATCCAAACCTCATCACTATTAGTTACATTGTCTATAGTAAAAATTAAGGGATATTATTATTTTTCACACCGTGAAACTATCATCTAGATTTTCAGAACCTCGCAGTTTGTCACCGAATTTTTTGGTACATACATTTTATTATGATCGATTTGAAGAGATCGACACTGTTCTTAAACGCATATTGATATCGGACATTTTATGGTACATAATATAAATTGTCGTCCAGCATATAGAATACGAATATTTTTTTCTCAATATTTACTGAAAAGTATCAAACTATTGTAGTTCCTAAGGGCGTTTCTCGTCTGAAAATTGGCTTCACCTAAGTAACAGAGCACTTGAACAAATTAATTCACTGTCGTTTACCTATTGCGAAGAAATTGAAGAAGCTATTTGGTATTCGACTTAAATATCCATGAATGAAAATGCTTAAGTAAATCATTACTATCTGTCACTCAATCGCTTCAAAATGGCTTAAAAAACTGTAGATAATTGTAGGTAAACACAAGTAACTTAATTGTACAAAATTTTCACAATAAATAGAATACAAATAATGATAAACTACAATCTATGTGCTGGAAAAAACATAATAATACAACCATACATATTTAATGATATTTTTTACATATTGTACTATGTTTTCGACAAACTTTATCATCAAATATTTATATAGATAAATAATAGTCACATTACAATGTTATTGTAAAGAGTTTTGAATCGGAAGGCCGCAGTTAACCAGTAAAGAGGCATTGTGAACTTTCCAAACTTCCAACTTATTAATAATGCAAAAACACACGACAAACCTTTAGAAAACATACCTACCCTCATATTATACAATTGACATTAGTCATGGGCAAATTTAATACCATTCTGTTATTGACATTCAACAAATCGTCTTTACTATTTTACTATAGCTAAGGTTTTAATATGTAAAAACTTGTTATACATTTTGTTAACTATTTATTTCATATAGTGAAATGTAATTTTCAGTGACACAAATCAGTAATCACGCGGTCGAGGGTGAACTGCCGTAATTTAATAGTTCCTATTAATAATCGATTTCTGATACTAAAACCAAGAAAAACACAAAACAGTGAATTTATAAGTATTGATAGTTTGAAAGAATGATAAGAAATAAAATAATTAAGTTGTATCTGAAAAGATACAGAAAAAGAGAAATATCTGAGAACGCAAATGGAAGCGTATTGAACTGTAATAAATTTGGAGCCCATGCATTTAAAAATATTGTGCTAAATGTTTCAGAAATAAAAAGTTGTATTCTTAGATCTTAAGAGTTAAAGATTCCGTAATTTTTCTTAATATCCGTCCAAGATAGATGCCGCGAACTAGCTGTCATGGCGAAGTGTTTTATAAATATTATGGTTAGCTATATTGTTATATGTTTAATATTTGAAAGCAATACGGTAAGTGTTATAATATTACCGTAGCTACTAACGAATAGATATGCGTCGGTCAGGTGATGTCATTTGGTAATGATAAATATTTTGGTGATACTCTATCTATCAAAGTGCCGGGGGAGGTCAATAGTATTTACCTGTACTGTACATAATATATTGTACCTATCTTGTAGTCCAACACCTCTAAATATAATACATGGTGATGTACGCATTGTTTACCTTGACTGTTTTAATGGATGTAGGTGATATGAATATTGTGTAACTATTTCATTCGAATCACTTCGATGAGGAGTTAATTCTTTAATATATCTAGACTAAAGTGTGTTGACGTGAATTTATTTTTGTCTACTTCGTATCCTCAAGACCAAGGTAACGTAAACATTTAACTTTGTTTATTGTATTATGGTCTATTTACTATACCTCTTTTCTAGTATACCAAGTTAAATTAATATACATTCAACCGATATTATATGAACTATATTAATCGATTGTAACATAACTTCTGTAATTAATTTCAAGAGAGAATATTTATAATTCAACGATCAACATAATATTACTTCTTTATCTCCACAAATTTTATAAATAGACGTTAGATGAGATTTCGGTAGTCTTCTAAATAAGAAACATACAATCCGAAGACTATAAATAATTCAAGTGATGTATTATGATGTAGGTATATTATTACTTTCACAGAAGTGGTTGTTTTCATATTTTATTTGAAGAAATCATTTAGCAGTTGAAAAACCTGACACAAACTCCAAACATCCTTCATAAAACCGTCTACTTAAGATAACTTGCATACTTTAAGAAGGGAAATTAATTTATAGGTCTAATGATGACGCCCAATCTGAAAACGTAGGCGGTCTCGAGTCGTAAAATGTTTATGCTTTCAATTTTAAGAATCGGATATGATAGTTATTATTATAGCCATGTATTAGAATAATACTATGGGATATTAATACTAATATTTACTATGATAAAAGAAGATTTGTTCGTGAATTGATGATGAACTAAATGCATGGGATGTAGATGAAATAAATAATAAAACAAACAGAGCGTGACGGACGGTAGACAGATTGAACTAACTTTTAATTTAATATTTAAGATGATAAATAAAATCTGTAAACATATACTTAGGTATACAGTGTCCGTGCAAAGAATACCATACCACACACACACACATTTTGATAAAGAAATAAAACAATATAAAGCTTTTTAAAATTATTAGGGTTTGAAATTTCTTATCTTGGACACATTCTGCAAGAGAATAATTATGAAATCCTAAAACTCATAATGAAAAACGACGTGGTACTGGTAGAACCAGAACAAATCTTATGGGTATGCAAATTAAAATAGTGTAAGTACTGAAGTCAGACGTGTGAAGAAACTCTTCCGAGTGGGGCAGAAAAGGGGTGTTTAACAAGATCTAACGTTGGGGAAATCCAATATGATCTAAAGAAACAATTTGGATCCTGAAATATAATATTGTAATAAAATACTAATTACTTTTAAGGCTTAACAAACATAAATATTTCATTGCGATTCTAATAAAGCAAAACAATTTAATATTTCAATAAGCTAATGTAAAAATATCAAAGGTTAAAAAATTGTAAGAATATTATAACCTAATGTAATACTCAAGAACATTATTACAAATTCATATTATTAATCTAAAGGATAACAAAATAAAATGGTAAGGGTAGGTTGGGTACAAAAAATCTAATAATTTCGGTGGGCGCCGATGTGGGTGAACCTAAAAAACATTTCCAACGTTTACCTTTAAACGTTACCTATTTTTATAATACCTATTTTCTCTGGCAGCTTTTTAAGGACTAAATTCTTTGGCGTAACGTAGAGGTGACCTTCAACCTCTACATGTATAAACTTTTCCGCACAGATAATATGTTTGATATCTAATTTGAAAACGGTATTTATGTAAACGACCACGTCTCTGTTATATTTAGAAATCATTACGCCACTCTAGTGATTCAATTTAGAACTTGACTAATAAGGCGAAAAGAGATCTATCAACGTTTACACCGCCGTATGAAAATAAATATACCTACAGCTGAATAAAGCTAAATAAACACTTACACGTAGGCAAAAGCACACAAATACACGCAAATACATTATGTAATATTAAGATTTAATTAATAAACCTTATTAAAGATTGTAAAAAAAGTCAACGATTATCGTTATCAATATCTGCAAACGTGTTGTAATTTAAAATTGGCCGCTAATTTCATACATAATACCATCACGGCATTTCCCACCAGTGGGGAAGCCAGCAGACTACAATAAAAACATACAAGTCGTTCTCTCCGTATAAACAATCGTCCAAAATCCGGATTGGTGGCATAAGACTGAAGATGATTAATATCTTTAACAAACACATCGCCGCTAATTTCAATACATTAATTATTTATTTTAATCAATATACTATAAGAATTGCATAATATCCTTTAGTCTTACTGCCATCTAACTAGAAATCATCTACTTACAATAAAACTCTTTGTTTGAAAGGGAATATTATGGAATGCAAATGCTACTCTCAAATTTGGCTACACAGCTGTATATTTTGCATGGTGCGATGCGGCTTTAGTTAGGTAATAAAATGTCAAATTATTATTGTTTATAAACGCGGATTTTCTGGTTATGGAAAATAAAAATAAATCATGAGAATAATAATGTGCATCAACTATTCTCAAACGAGAAGGAATATAAATAAATAAAGCGTTTTACAAAGCAAAGAGAGAAAATGCAACAAGATAAAAATAATATAGGTCAAAGATGTAATAGCCGGAATATAAGATCAGATGGATCTACTGCATTATGCATATTAGAATGGGATAGATACCTATTACTGATGAGAATAGTTTTCTCTCTATAACACAAGTAGCTGCCACACAAAACATAAAGCGTTTGGAGAATGCAGAGATATTAAGACGCACAAATATAATATAATCAGCAATTAAAAATAAATTATGGTAGCTTGTAATTTATGGATGTATTCAGAGTACTGGTATGTAAGAAATTTAGAACTAATAGTTTTTAAATTATACATCCCCTTTTCCGTTCCAGATATTAAACTAATAAACTTGGCGACCGGTGTGGCGCCGAGGCTAACGCACTTGCCTTTGAGTCACGAGGTCCCGGGTTCGATTCCTGGCCAGGGCGAAATGAAGAATGACCTTTTTCAGATTGTCCTGGGTCTGGGTGTTACATGTATATGTGTTTAGTGCATTGTGTATGTGTATCGCCGTGTTAGTACCCATAATACAAGATTCATATCTTAGTTTGGGACTAACTCGGTCTGTGTAAATTGTCTATACATGTTATGTTATGTTAAAAACTATTGGTTTTTAATATCAATATTTATTTTTTCGACGTAAATAATAATTATTTATTTATTTACAACATACCGCTTGAGCCTTTAACATGTTTGAAGTATATTTATTTATTTTATTCTTTACTTACATTGGTTACAATATTTCAAATCAATACAAAGTATCATAGAAATATCAGCTATACAATTCAATGTACAGAGGGCGAGTTTATCGCTAGAATGCGATATACAGAGGGCGAGTTTATCGCTAGAATGCGATATACAGACAGGCAGCAAAATCAGATTAAATCAAAACAAGCGATAAACATGAAAAATTAATAATAAAAAAACAGAAATTATATATTGTGTTTCATTTTATAAATTAGAAATATTAAGAGTGTTTGACATTAGTTGTCAACAACTAAAAGAAGGCACAGAAGAACGATTAATAGATTTCAAAATTTGCTGGTTGAGGTTTATTGTATTTTTTTTTTATATAATTAAAATAAACTATTCTAATTCTGTGTTTATTGGTTTGCTGCCGATTGTGTGTTGGATAGTCATCCTACGTTTTGTATCACCTACTGGGGACATCTTCACCACGATAACCTATAAACTTATTCTTTAAGTTTTTTCACTATAC
Organism: Athripsodes cinereus; assembly: GCA_947579605.1. Lineage (NCBI taxonomy): Eukaryota > Metazoa > Arthropoda > Insecta > Trichoptera > Leptoceridae > Athripsodes > Athripsodes cinereus. The sequence goes on along the minus strand of OX388310.1, from coordinate 29,277,159 downwards.
ATTGCCTACAACGCAAATCATTACCTAAACAGTATTAAACATTATCAGTTATACAATTCAATGCGCAAAGGGCGAGTTTATCGCTGAATTGCAATATCTTCCAACTAAACCGTATCAACAAACCGAAATACTTAGTCAATATTCATTTTACAATAAACAAGTACAAAAATTCAAGTTATCATTCAAATATATTCAATATTTTTATATGTGAAAACTACTACAAAAGTATATTGTGTACAAAGTATATTTCAATTTAAATATTCTAGTATGTATGTATGTATGTAAGTAAGTAAGTATAATGAAGGTATCGTAAAACCTTAGGTACATATTGAACGAATTGCAAACTTTAATAACATACTTATAAATTACTCAAGAATAATAATGCTTGGCAGACATACAAGGTAAACTTACAGATTTTCGACCGCTGTCTTCAAAATAGCATACCTAGTTTTTATTCGATCTAAAAATATTCATACATATATTTTTTTAACTATTACAAGAAAATCGTCTTGATCATCTTCATTGGCGCTACAACCCGCTGTGGGTCTTGGCTTCCTCAACAAGACACTTCCACCTTCCCATCTCCATCACCTCTCTTCACCAGTTGGTCACGATTTTCAAGATTATGGCTCTCTATCTGATATGAGAATTGGTAAAAGCCTTAAGAGAGTAAAGTCAAATAAAAAATTGAAAAAAAAATTTAATACCTACATATGTTTTATTGCAACTGATTTTTTACAAAATTTACATTGCAGACATTTTAAAACAAGCAAACTTCAAAATAGGCCACTCATTATCAATAATTGTATCTAGCAAATCGATATAAAAAAAACTTCGGAAATCGCAAGACCATGACCATGAGCACATTATGTAAACATTACACACACAAAGAACGATATGTTTTGATATATTCTATACAATTTGCCAGTGTTTTAATTTGTACTGGTCAGTTAGATTAAAGTTTACCTTATTTAAGTACTGATTTAAATCGGCCGACGAACTCTTTTGAAGACAAAAATTTGACCCAAAAAAAGTGTATCGGAGGGAACAAAACAGTGAAACACACGCCACCCTCAGATTATCTAACCTAAGTACCCAAGTATGTACTGATACAAATAGTATAATAAGTAGTGTGCGCTTGTAAAAGAAAGCGAAACCGTGATATTGATCTATGTATATGGAGATTGTATCTACAACAAAAAATGAAAAGCTCGTTGTATTGTAAACATCCATTAGACCTAAGTATGTACTTATTGTATATTACAAGTGAACAATAATTACTGCTTCCTGTTTTCCTTACATCAAGTACAAGAATTAGCACATTTCTGCCAATTTAGATAAATCGGGAATATTTAACAGGAAGTTTATCATTTATACATTATTTCGTAATTATACCTGTAGTATTTTAATTTTAGAAGAGGTATTTATTATTATTCAGCGATTAGGCACCACCCATCCCGAATGTCTTATTTTACGCTGGATACCCCGTATGTGGGATATGCCGTGATGGTATAGTATATTATTATTATTATTTGTTTTATTTTACAAAACGACTAGTACAGTCCTATGCAAGTTGGAATGAATGTTATAAGTAAACTGGAAAAACGTTATATGTAAATCCTTACGTAAGATATTTGACGTAGATTGTTTAAATAATAGTATATCTAAAGGCTGTATATATCATCCATTAATATGATTGAATGGCAAATGAAATTCATAAGCACACTATTTAGCAATGATAATCAGGATACTATGTTAAAACTTTTATTTTTTATTTACACTCAAGTCAACAACAATAACATGTAAAACTACATAAGTAAAGGTCGTCCAAAGTCAAGTTGTCATTAAATAACGTGCATCACAGTGAAGGATCATTTAGAATTATTTATATCTACTTAACAATATAAATTTTACAGCACCACGGGACGCTTAAAACATTAGTCACATAAAAACTAGTACAAGTATTAGATTAAAGAATTAAGTACGTTATGTATCGTTTTGTGAATATACATTAACTTAGGAAGTAGTGCATTAGTAAGTATAGCTATGTAAGTACAATCATATTAGGGAAAATCACGCAATTATTGTAAACCCATATGATTTATATGGAGTAATGAAATGAGCTCGCACTAAAGCCGTAAAGTTTAAGTATAATAATGAGCATTATAGTAATGACATGATATGCTACAATTTCATGTCCTCTTTCAAATATACGTTTATTATTAACAGTGTCCGAATACAAAGATGTCTACTTGGATTTCAGCATAATTGAAAAGTAGGTATGTAAAATAGATATTGTCCTATTTTATGACATAAATTTACATAATATTACATGGGCTGTGAATAAATTACATAAATTTTGGTGTTTTACCTGTCAATGAGGTTTTTTGATATTAAATTTCATAACTTTAAGTTGATGTGACTACATTAAAGTACTGAATGAATTCATTTAGGTTTTTATTGCATAAATATAAAAATATATTGAAATATAATAAATATAGGTATATACAAAAGATTGACCGGTATCCTAATGGTGGAATCTGTGCCATTCAAACGAAAGATTCTGGAGACGAATATTCCACCTCCTCCACTTTCCTGGCAAAATAATTTTGGGTGTATTTGAACGTATTTCGAATTTAAATTGTTTTTATAACGTAAGTTAACAAGTCAACAAATATGATAAACAGGACGCTTACATAATAAATGAGAATCTAAAATCGACGCTCTAATTCGCTAATCAATTTTCTAACTACATATACTTTTATTTACTCCACCTTCATAGCAAAAGGTATTTGGGTATGTTTGAATATATTTCGAATTCAGATTGTTTTTATAACGTAAGTTAACAAGTTGACAAATATGATAAACAGGATAGTATAGCATAGGACGAATAGTATAGTAACAGTACGTTTACATAATAATTGAGAATTTAAAACCGACGCTCTAATTCGCTAATCAATTTTTCTAACGGCATATACAAACTGAAGTAAAGTGAAGAGGTATTATCCAAATATAAAAAAATCAATATAATAAAATTAAAGACCGTGAAAGTGTGCAATAACAACATAAATGACTGATAACACAATAAACTTGCATACTCGAGGACAAAATAATGTAGATATGTATTTCAACCATTTGAGTTTGCATGTGGAAACGATTGATTGTACCGAAAGTGAAATGCTCAAGTAGTTATGGTATGGGTATGTATGTATTGCAATGACAGGACTAGGTCGCGATAAGTAGGTACCCGCCAATGTCATATTATGCTAGTGAGAAGGTATATCGCCTGCCTGCCTGCCCGTCCTCTACATCAACTAGCTGATAACACTCAATTATATGGAAAATCACTTTATAGATTATAGTAATATAAAGTATTTCAATATACTTTGTTATGTTTGGTTTTTCAAACTAAAATATACAAAGAATAAAAAAAACTCTATAACCAAGTTTTTATCCTAGTAAAATCCTGAACATCTTAATTTTTGTAGGAACAGAGAGGACAATTGGTATGTTTATTGCAAGCAGCTACTCTGTTGGCTTCACCACTTGTGGGATATGTCGTAAGAGTATAGTAATATAAGTAGTAGTAAAATGTTACAGTAACACAATCACGCACGTTTACGGGACTATACAAAATTTTGGGTTAAAAAAAATTGATCATACACAGATCCCCTGCATAAATTATTTTGAAAACCTATATTATTTCAGGAAGCGCAGGCAAGGACCAACTATCACAAACATTCTATTTCGCCTTCACATTCTCGGAAATAAATTCAATAATTTAATAGACTTGTTCCATGATCCAATCCACATACTAAAGTTTAATCTATTTGCACATTACAATCACATTTATATGGGCAATAATCAGGAATCAACATCTTAGCAGGAACCCTTCCTCCTTTATATACCTACCCATGTTTTTTATATATGTTTGTAATATTGATTTATTAATATTGTGTTTGGTACCTATGTTTTGTTTTGTTATGATATTGTAAAAAAAAATATTGTGTAAAAGGCTACGATATTATTTTAAATTTATAAGGCAGGAGGGTGGTAACCATTTTTTTTTAAATATAAATTTCATCAACCTTCTGAAATACAAATACTGTATTATATTTGGTACAAATCAATGTGTACAAAGAAGCAAATCAAATATTTTGAGCAGATTTAATAATTAATTACAAACGGTTGCACAATAAAACAATACGTTCAGACAGGGCACGAGGTAACAATGTATAAATTATGTCATAGCTGTAATTAGAATACCTGGAACATGAAATATCCATTCGAACAATGTTGCATTATATTACAAAACAGGAATATTACAACAAAGAGCATTAGCACAATGCAAATCATCGTCACATAATACGGACACAAGATAATTATATCACTAGAACAAATTACTACCTCATGGAATACTTTAGCAGTGTGTGTTTCTAAACAATGTAACTTTTAAAGAAATATGCATTTTAGAATCTTAAAAATGTATCGAAACAAAAACACCGTTTATTTTTCATATTAATGATTATATGCTAGAGCGCTTTAGTCAAGCTATCTTGACATTATCAAGGGAACATATTTATATAGTTTTATTGATAATGTCAAGACGAAAGCGCTCGAGCATATAATCATAGATTTATTTTTATTTATTTACAAAAACACACGGCGCAGGCCTTTTTTTACATGCTTGGATACAGTTGGAATCGTATAAGAATATGAGAAATCGCTGTAATTTTTCTTTGGCACAAAGAGGACAATCTGCACGTTTATTATATTCAGTATGACCGCTGGCTCTCCTACTGGAAGTGCAAAAATTCAAAAATGGTATGAATTAATGAATTTGATAATATTGCAAATGCAATAAATTTGTCTTTTGACTTTTGACATTCGTACATCGTTGTCTAGTCATTAATTTGGTTGAAAAAATGCCACACATTCCACGATACAAAACTTCCATTCAGATATTTCAAGATCTTTCCTGCTTCATGATATCTAAGTTTCAGGACAATAATAGTAGAAATATTTTCCTAATTAATGCTATGAAACAAAGAAAATAACAAATCGTGAATATAGCTATAAATAAACCATTGGAAAGTCAACCACCACGTGCTCTAATAGGTACCTACTGCTAATTATTATCAACTACAAAGACGTTCATCAAAACAGTATTAAACCACAACTAATGCCAGGTTCAATAATAATATTCTTGAGCGTTAATTGAAGAAACAACATTCAAACCGGTAGTCTTTTCAATACATTCATCACGATAACTTTTGACCTCTTCACCAACCTGCCGCTCTGAGATTCTCAAACTATATTAATTCTGCTCCCCACATAAATGCTGAAGTCATTTCATACCTTTATTTACGCTAATTTAACATATTACGAGGATACGAGTCTCTAACTGAATCAAAAACAAATGTAGTTGACCTGTAGCAGCACAAATTTCAAAGAAAAAAATTATTGTCCAAAACAATCATATTTAATATCAAATAATTAAAAAAAAAGTTCCTTTTTGAAATTCGGTTGGCAATTTATGTTAACCTAACAAAAAATTCAATCCTTTTGAGATAGGCAGAGAGATCTGTTACATCAGGTAGCCTATGCAACTTTCTCCGCTTCCGTTTTATAAATAGTTGGTACCCTTTTACATTAAAAAAGGAGAAAATAAAATATTATTTTTACGAAGTACCTGAACAGACTAATGGTGGAGGTGACCAGGTATTTAAATAACCAGCAGAGGTTGGACTTTTAGGATGGGGAGGACTGAGCTGCGACTGCGGGGAAATGCAGAATGATTCTCATGTCCGCTGATGCGAAATGCACGTAATGTGAAGGGATGGCAAACGTCTGTTTGGTCCGTCGAAGTCTTGACCCGAAAAGAAAGTATTTCTAAACACACGAATCCTAAAGGGTTCCCTTCCACAAAAATATTAAAAAATGACACATAATTCTTACTAGAAAATTCCTCATCACAGACGACATATTTGACACCACAGTATAAGGTGCTTTGTGATAGAGCAATTAACTTATTAGCGAGTCACGTGTCCCACACTCTAGTAACATTTCTGCTACATTCACGTGGACACATTACACAGTACATGAGGTACCTATTAAGATGTAACATTATGATAATAAAATGGTATCGCATGTTGTGCGATGCTTTCTTGCCTGTAATACATGATGATGTACCTACATAGTACTTCATGTACCAGTTTCACATCAACCTCGGTCAATCCACTAACATTGGCTGACAATTCATTTTGCACGATTAATTCATGCCCTAAGCAAACATGTAATAAAAAAAACGTGAATGATTGAAAATCAAATGTTTTACTGAAATTTCATATTCGGGAATAAAACAGGTATTTTAAGATACAGTATAGCGTTTCGTTCGCTTTGTCTACCCCTCTTGGGATACGGCGTGAGGGTCTAATAAAGTAGTGTAGTAGTATGCGACATTGTGATATCAAACAGACGACCTCCATCGAATAATATACCGGCCATAAATGTTTTCAAAATTTCGTCGGGAAAAAAAATTCAAATCATAATTTAATGAAATATTTCTTGTGAATTAATTCGACATGGAGACTTTGAATTCCATCTTGCTAACTTCACCTGTATTACGTGTATTCCGTGGAGCGTCCGACAAATAATTGGTCTCCAACTCTTACTTTGAATTCCATCTTGCTAACTTCACCTGTATTAAGTGTATTCCGTGGAGCGTCCGACAAATAATTGGTCTCCAACTCATACCCGTAGGTAAGTTTTCTATGTCCTTTAAAAGGCATGTGTTCAAAAACTAAAGCCATTTTTACATCTTGAATTCAGCTATGAGGTTTACCATATATCCCGAATGTTTCGATTTTCTTTGACACAGACAGCACAGCTTGCATGATTATCAAATGCAATCGATCCACCGGCAATCCCACTTGTGTGATGATAAAATGGTAGTAGTTGTTGTCTACATTTGTAGATATTGTGTGACTTAAGAGAAACCTAATCTGCATAATATGTACAATCTGAATTGGTACATAAATATTAATTAAAATACATAATGGCGGTGTCATAGGTGATTATGCTGCAACTGCCGGAACAGATTGACCACAGACTGAATCGAGAGAGAATCAGTCCACCACCATGCTTAGAACCAAGTTAATGATGCTGCTGTTCGGGAGAAGTCATGGCGCCCTTGAGATGGTCACGGACCATTAAACGGCGCCACATAAAAATGATCCAATATTATTATTATCAACGTTCCGTCTATAAACATATTACATAATGTAGGTATATTATGTACCTACTTAGATTATAAATTAGACTATACAATTAATAAACATTCCTATATTAGTACACATCGCAAGAAATAAGGAAAAGGCTAAAGGAAAAACCCTATTATATTTAACGCGACAATCACGTGACTTTTTGTATTTGTCACTAGTAACTGTTGAGTCATGTTTCAAATAGAAGACGATTTATTTTACGTACGCAAATTAGGAATGATCATAATAAAAAAAAAGTGTAAACATTTAGAAAATTGGCGTTGAAGGTGTTGAGAAGACTCAACCAAGAAAATTTAACAAAGTTATCAAGGTGAATTAATCAAGTAAATACAAAATATATTTATGGATTGTTTGATGAATTGGTACAATATTCATTTAAGCATTTCGAGTTGATGTTCAATGCTCATGAAATATCACAAAAATATAACATGAATAAAATTTACTTCACATATGGTTTCAAGTATATACTTACAAATACAATACTCGCAATGTAAACATGAATGTACCTACTTGAAACACAGGAAAGTGATTGTAGTACGTGTGAGTGCTTATATGACAAATATATTGAAAAAACAATCAGCATGCCTCGTATTATTTTACAAGTGCAATCTGATGATGTGTGCTTGTTAAAACCAGTGTCCTGCAACTCTGAACAATGCAACAATGTTCTCGGAAAACTTCCTGGAAGGATAAAACAATTGCATATCAGATTAATCATCGCAATTTGAACAGATCTCCAACCTCTGCGTATTACATGTACAATGGTCATCAAACATAGTTTACACACTCGAGATCCTGAATTACTACGTCGTGGAATATGCAGGAAGAATTTTGTCCTAGAACTATTCTTCTAGAAGACTTGATAGACCCAAAAAGACACATTGAGTAATATTTATTGCATAAATAAATGTTTCCTGTTTACGGTGGTATAGGTTTTCTGTATAGCAAGGATGCTCACTGACAAATATTAATAGTAATAATAATAACTAGAAAACTTTTTTTTAAGATGCGCCGTTTTGTGGCAAAACCACCGCAAGGACGCATTCAAGGATCATAACACTTCCTGATAAAAAATTCTAGAAGATAATTTACATTATGAAACTATGAGATATACATAGAACCCCACTCTATTTGGTCATCAGCATCCTAATATAGGTGAGTAGATATTGTTAAAATTATTTACAAAAACAGACCATATCAACTTAAATCCTTTTCGACCAAGGTTGTCTTGATAGTAAAAATTTAATACATTTTGCACAACAAACAGTAAAACATTGTTGCATATCATATTGTTATGCTCTACTTTCAAAATAATATTTCATGTTCATAAAATGAAATGCTGCTTTGCAATACTCGTATATTAATATAGCTATTACTGATTACAATACCACATACATACGTCTTTATCACACTTTAGGTTTTATAGAAGAATACATGCATAATATGAATAAGTAGGAAAATCTATAGGATTACAGTGTTAGATTGAACAAGTTTCAAGAACTTTAAAAACCTTGAAAAATAATTACATGATAATCTTGCAAACATTGCATCGCACTAACAAAGAAATTATACAAAAGAAAATAAGTAAAACAATGACACTTCTATAGTGAGGTACTTGAACTCGTGACGGAATCGAAATCTGTTTAATTTTATCTTTAACACATTACAAGATGGTCTTCATAGCTATGTTCTCATGTGAAAACGATCAGTCGACGATTGTTAAGCTATGTTATATAGGTATGCATTGCTATATTTTAATTCTAGACTATGTACATGAATATTAGGGTGGAACACTTTTGTATGAAAAAAAATTTTTTTTCGAATATCGAATTGGAATACCAGGCAAAAGTTGCCTTATGTGATTGTTAATAACACCCACTAATTTGGAAGTTCTAGCTCAACAGCAAGAGGTCCCGCCATAGACTTGAAATTTCAATTTTTAAGTTTTTACAGACGCTTTGTTAAGTACACCCTATTAACAAAATATTAACTAAATATAATATGTTATGCATTTATATGATAAGATAAAAGTATATTTTAGTTAATAGAATCATTTATTTTAAAAATATACACAGTTTCAGAAAGTTGTGTCGGTATGAATAACGTCATTTTTCATAACAAAAATCCTTTTTCGTCTCAAACTTTGGCATGAGATTTCGAGACGCTACATTAGATTTTACAAAACCCTATCTTCTCGTCTTATCGCATACACGTAGAGCTGCTTCTATCACATCTTTTACTGATCTTTTCACAGCCTGGGTGTGGTAAGGCAGTCTCATTAACTCCAAAACCGATTCTCCTCCATTTTCAATAAGATGTTGTAACTGCTTATCGGAAATATTCATCAGTATTGAGTTTTCGTATTTATTTTGTTGCCAGTTTATCAAGTGTATGTAAGAACTTGCATTTAAGTCCACTTTTGGCACCTCAAACATGCACGAAACAGATTTTTTTTTTCACTTGACGAGCTTTTAAAATGCGTCTGGCAGCTAGTTCTCTAATGTGCTTACGCGCATCTGTTATCGTACTCAACAACAAGTTTTCTAGATGAGCAAAGTAACTGTTCCGAAATAAAACAGGGTCCACAATCGCTAACAATTCGTTCGACAAATAACTAGTGCTGTTAATGAGCTTCCATAAATGTTTTGAACCATCTTTAATGCTATACCAATTTGACCTGCAAATGATTTAGATCCTGCTATAGGGCTATCCAAATAGGAAAACAAAGCATCAATAGCAACTCATTGGCGTATAAGAGACAAATTATCCAATGCAATGGTTGAGATAGTCTATTTTACAAAAAAAAATCACGCCTCCCACATTCCCTGTATTTGTGGTTGTTCCATTACATCCAACAGTCATTATACTCTCTGGTGATATATTTTCAGTCGTCAAAAAGCCGTGGATAGCTCTTTCAATATTTCTCGCACTGCCCGATGTTGGAAACACATACCCAACATAAACAGAACCTGGTTCTTTAATAATCGAAACATGTTCCTCTTATACAATCACTTTAAATCTCTTCGATCTTTTTAAAACAGTTTTAGCCGTCTGAATTTTCCTTCCATCAAAATATAAGGCAGGAATTTCTGTTACTCTTTCTTCTGTTAAAATTTGCTCGAAAACTTTCTGTCTTATTCTTCTGAGTTTCATCCTGCCCACGACGTTAGTCGACTGCGTCTCAGAGTCAGCATCAGAAGCAGAATATAGAACATTTATGACACGATAACCGCCGCAGCTCGGTCTGATACTCTATCGCTATCGATATCTATCGCATATGTACAATCGTCAAACTATGAAGACTGGCATCCGTGAGCTTTATAGGCTTTTGATCCACTTTGTTCGCGGTGTCAAGACCATCTGCGGCCGCCGAACAAGAAGGAAGGTCAACATTAGAACTTACTTCAGATCTATTTAGCCTATATAAAGAAAAGGAAATTTCTTTAATTCTTGTATTTGAATTATGCCTGATTTCTTGTTTAAGAGCACGTAATCTTCTTTTCTGCAATTTTTTACTCTAGATAAGATCCGTTCTTCCTAAAACCATTTGTCTATTAGTGCGTTGGTCTTCTAAAAATATTTGTTCCTCTTTTGGCACTTTATTTTCTCTCAAACAAGTACAGTTTACAAATTCTTTACATTTACATGCAGCTATGTCAAAAAGCTTTCCACTTTGTACTCTGAATTTTCTTTAGTTTCTTCATAGACTTTTTCAAATTTCAAACAAAATCAAACAAATCAAATCAAAACATTTTGAGTGATATTTTTTAAGTAACTGTAAAACTCGTTTGTGTGTAACAATTGAAATAGAAGATTTTATTCATACGTAATTCTTCAATTTTTGTTTCAACTGTTTTGGTACTTTTCCAAAAATGTAGGTTATTTTGTTGTGTTGTTCTTTATTTTTAAGTCTTGTCGAACCCATTCAAAGAATTTCATCACATTCTCATACGTAAGTAGTATATTCTCCTCGAACTCTGCACTTTCACCAAATATCGTACATTTTAACTTTTGTCTTGTAGAAGTCATATTTATACACTTAAAAAACGTAGGTACATCAACTAGTACCTACTGGTGAAAATAATTGACGGGCTACCTTCCACCTTGAGACAATATTATCGACACTAGTTGAAACGAAACACTGCAAATTCGTAGATCGAAGCGTGCTGCCCCCGCTTTGTCCCGCACTTTGCTCAACTGTCCCAGTACCAAAGTATATTAAAATGATGAAATATTTGATTGCAACTGCTAGTTAACTATATTTGAATATGTTTTTAGAATAAAATAAACCTATTTTAATGCGTTCTGTATTGTTTTGTAGGCCGCGCAAATAGCCCCTAAATTGTCCTTTTTGTAAATATTCGATGTCTTGTCGGGGGCTCTTACCGTTGTCTGATAATTTTTATATTTTTAACGCAGGCAATTGATGGCAAAAGGCAACTAAATACAACTATTCCAAATCAAAATTCGAGAAAAAAAAAATTCGTTCCACCCTAATGAATATACCTAAACCAAATCGGGTTTTAGCAACTATTAAGGTTTCGCTTCAATTTCTAGTAACATCTTCAATGCAATAGAAATGCAACGGCGTCGCTTGCACCGATCAGTAAACATAAACCAGACGACATAGTTTTCTCGAAAAACGTCGTCATTACCTATTCATGTAACGAACTTAATTTCTCTAAAATAACTTAATTTGTCACGTTTTCACAGACAACTTCGTTAACAGAGTTTTCACATATTACGTGAAATTTTGTTAAACAAATGTTCATATTTACCTATTTGTTTGCAGTAATCCACTTAATACCTTCGTGAGTTTTAAATAATAACACATATCGTAAAACAATACAGTTCAATGTCTTTATAATAGACAACTTCGTTAGTTTGCATGTATGACTATTCGTCTTGTTACAAGATTCGCCTTTTTTCAAATAAGTATTATAAACACTTACAAGACTTTTATAGTGTACGTATTACCAAACTCTAACTTAGATTCAAGTTTACACAAAAGTCTCGGATTAGAAAAATAAATTCCGAAAAATAGATGAAAAATGATCTGGAATAAATATCTACAATTATAAGGAAAATAAACTAACGATCCATATACATGACTTGACCTACGTAAAGATGATCTATTATTATTTTTGATGCACATAATGTGATGTACTATTTTCATGGTTTTTTTTTAAATTGTTTTAATTTATTGTTTTCAAGTGTTCATGTTAAATTTTTGTTTTTATGGTATTGCCAAAGAACATCCCTTGGTCTAGTGGGGCAACATATTCCATATCTTTTGCTTGTTTGTATTTATTGTTTTGGAATAAATCAATTAAAAATTAATAAAAACAAGAACGTTGGGTTATGTCATTAATAATTGTGTGCTCTGTATTCTCAAGAGAAGTGTTTTAGAGCAAAAAGAAAGAAGTACGTATAGAAAAATATAATAATTCTTTAGTTGCGCAAATTTGTTTGCAATAATTAGGTGTCTTTTCTAGTTAATGTTATTATTACTTGATGTTTATAGACGGTAGGTCACAGTGGAAGTAGTAATAGTAACCTAGTAGGTATTAGTCGTAAAAGTAAGTACTACGAGTATCTAATACATAGTTATATTACTATTCCACACGACATACTGTCTGACACGGAACATTATCACGATCCACAGACCACAGTATAATAAACTTTTTAACACTATTTATTGTACCAACGAAGATTCCTGCGCCAAATCTCATTAGTTCAAATATTATAATCAGACCACAAATTCACTAACAAAATTAATGGTCGGCATTGTGGGTGTCAATTCTAAACAAAAGAAATGTTACACAAATTAACAGCACTGAACTACACTTGTCATAGAAATTTTATGGAACGATTCGGATTATTCAAAGTGAAATTCAAAAACCTACATTTTTTAGTAACTTCTGAATTTATATTTTTAGACCTTTAAAACAGCTAATAATAATTTGACAAAGATTATTTGTACGAAAAATTTATTAGCCACTAATACATTTCCATATGTACACGAAACTACGTATCCAACAAGTAGGGTAGCCAGCGGACTAACTGTAAATCATAAACATGCAGATTGTCCTCTACGTGTCAATAAAAATTTGAAATTCGGGGTGGATGGCATGCGTCATCACTAAATTATAGATGTTGTTTGTCTTATACGTAAGGTTTTAAGAACACCTGTCTTTTATAGGGCACTCAAAAACTTACAGAAGAGAGTGGGAGACTTATTTTTACTAGCCACTGCACTAAAAATGTTAGTATTATATATTATCTTTAAATTATTTTGTTAAAAGGTTTTTGGGTAGATGGCGCTCTTGTAGCTGACTGAACCCATAACTTCTCCAATTTTTTATTAAATATAATTGTTTATCGATTAAGTTTTTATTTTATTTTTTTATTTTCCGATTAAAATAAAGTGTTTTTTATTTGATAGTTTTGTTTTTTGTGTTTGTTTCTTAAAATTAAATGATAAATTTTAATAAAATCAAATCTAATACCTACAATTTGTGACAATAAAAATAGTTACCATGATTTGTATTTTAAATAAAAATTTGTATAGAAAAATAAATTAAAGTGACAAATAATATTGTAAATGCGCTCTTGAGGTGATTTAATTACAAAAACAGCCCAATATATATATATAAGTGATCCAATAATAATAATACATAATTTAATTTCAAGGTTTTCAATACCAAATCTACAAAAAATGATATAAATCTTAGTTGATATTTATCTTACTGTTAGACTTGTGCGAAAATATTGTATCTATTATAGTAGCGGATATAACAGCGTGTTTTTTTTTTATTATCGACGTACGCAGAATAAATAATACAAGTGTCTTATAGTGTTTAATAATTATTTAAGTGTCTTATCTGTGTACTCGTGCGTGTTAAAAAATGTGCACAACTTTTTTTTATCAAAGTAATCACGTTCTTGACTCCACAACTGTACTCAAAAGATCGTTACATCCAAACTATAATATTGAAAATATTAACACTTTTGTTCCACATTCCCGAACAAAATGGATGTGACAGATTTTACGTATTTTACACAACTAAATTTAAATACAATTTCATGCAATATCCTCCTTTTGAAAAATATTTGGAAAAAATGTTAAGAGTATTAAATGCTATGGAATTGCTTAGAATGTTTTCATTTTTTTATTGAATATCTGAATTTGGGCACAACGCGAATATGACAAAACCAATCAAACATATCGATTGGAGAATCATGTTTACCCAATGTAACATTGTCTAAAATGTAATCGGAAAAAGTGGGAAAACAACAATCGATAAAGTACCTAATAAACATATTTGTTCTGACGCCATTTATCAGAAGAATGGAAGCATTACCCCGAATGACAGGACAGCACAACACCGACTAGAGCCAATTCGTAAGCGTTGAGACGCCTTTCTCACTTCTTAAGATTAGATTTTACAAACATGATTCTCCAATCGAGATGCTAATCGGTTTTTACCTAGATACTTACCTATACCTACAGTATTATCCCTGTCTTGTAGTCTGACAAGCCTCGTAGGTATGTATAAAAATAATTTATTTACCAAAAAAATATTTACAGAACAAAGTATAACAATTTTTTACTATTTAAATTCACATTTATGCACTCAATATTACCTCATTCGATTTGCACTGTTTTATTTTATTTGTATGCCTGTTATATTTTGTCGTCTTTGGGCCCACTTTCATAATCATTCAATAAGAGCGTTGTATTATAATGGGATACATACATTTTTTTTAAATTTAATATTACCTTGATTGTATAAAGATATTTGCGCTAATTAAAACTTTATTATACTCCACAAACAAATTCCATACCTACAACTTATATATTGGAATATGTATTATCTTTTTATGTAGTTGTGTTATAATTATTATATAATGGCGTGCATAATCAAAAGAGACATGGTGCGTAAACAAACTGTCAAACAGTTTACACAGACTGGCTCAGCTGGTACACAACATACGTGAAGCAGAACACACACACTATGTATTGCTTCAATATTATGATAATTAGGTTAGAGTCGACCTTCTGATGTTATTGCAGATGGCTGAACAACTGGTGAAGTATGATAATGTTCTGATAGTTCACTGCGATAGCAACAACGAACCACTGACAAGTGACAACATACATTACCTAACCACGGATGATAATATAATAAATTTTAATCCATCGCTCTTACTATAACTGTTAGTGTAAGCAAGGAGGTTGAAACGTCAGATGAGTTCATGATTTCACAACTTGAAATCCCTGAAAATTTAAGACGATACCCATAGTACGATAAAGAAAACCTAACAATACAAGAGCAAAAATTAACGTAGCGACATAGTTAAAAAAAATCCAGGTCAATAACTTTTACGAAATTCTAAAATAGCTTTTTTGTAGCGTGCACTTTTGAAGTCAAAAACGAACCCATATGTGCAAAACTGTACTCGGCATTATCAATATGTATTTGAAAATAAATTTATATAAGTAATTAAAATGATACCGGAACAATATGAAGAGAGGAAACAGATAAAACCATAGACACAACAACTCATTAATTAAGTTAATTATAGAAATAGAATATGAGTAGTACATATAAATAGTAAAGAAGCGAGATGAGTGTAGTAATTTGCAGTAAGCATGCGATATTCTGTAGTGTGTATGTGTTATATAACGGGGGAATAGCCGAGACATTATTGTGAAGTATTATGTATTATTAGGAATGAAGAGACCGCTAGTTAGTTACGGTGATTAACTGTTCTAACTTAAGTCGCATGTTGATAAGACAATGAATATACTCTCAACACTATTACTATAAGTGTACCACTCTTAAAACGGTGGACGGTCACAATATAAACTGAAATCTGTTCACCGAAATGCATTTAGACATGGATTATTATTTTCCACGTTTTATATGAAAATAGGGTAATCCACGATTCAACCAAAATTTTACTCATAAAACAATTAATTCACTGGTTCACCTACTCAATAATATTATACCATCAATACAATTTTTTTACTAATATATTTTTTGTTCCATAATATCATTTAAAGATGTATTACAAGATTTAAACTGTGCGTATTCGACCAAACTACAAGCAAAAATATGTTTTCAAATATATTTTTAAATTGTATAGTTATGTTGAACCTGTTGACATTATGACTGTACATAATACATAGGTAAAAACGGGATGACGATAATCTTTAAAGAATATTACTCAACAGACACCTCATATGCACAAACAACAGATTTTGCAAACTTCTTTAAATAGGAAACAAAAGGTATCCCGATGTTGACGATAAGCTAGAGCCGCTTTAAGTGCACTTAACCCATGACACGGTAACGTTTACGACGCTAATCCATGTTTGTGAATAACGTATCACTAAGGCAGACATAAGAGTTGGAATAGTAGAATAGAAATTCTTTGTTTACGAGTACAGGTGCATGATTGTTTGAAGCGATACTAGATACCGGGTACTTTGCTGATAATAATAAATGATGATACTATGTGACGTACTTACCGATTACCTAGAGCTGGTACAATATTATCTGATGATTACAAGAGTATTTACTTACTCGTATGAGAACAATGACCCGACTACCTCAATCTTACGATTAACAGGAGTTCAAGAGCAGGTGGAATTGCTATTGTTATATTTACTAGAACAGATAACAAATATACCTATTACTGTGTACTCGACACCCAACTCTGTATTACAAAAATAGCGGTTTCAATGAATGAGGTGTGTTTCTTGAAATACTTTCATTGAGTAACATACATACCATCACGCTGCTTCTCTCGCGGGGTAGGCAGAAAGGATCGAGCGCCACTTCCTTCTATCCTTGCATACATCTTTCGCTTCCGTCACATGCATTCTCATGAGTAATGACGTAATAATTATAAAAGGATTGATATAAATTAATTCATCATTGAAAGCACTCATATCCCCATTACTAGCAGTCAAAATATAGTGATAAAAAATATATGATACGTCCCTCACAGAGATTGGCGTTGTTCTGACCTAATTTCTGTTAAAAAAAAATTATTCCAGACTGGTCACGTTAGGATTTCTTTACAGTGCAGTACCCGGGAAAGAATTGGTCTCCCACTCTTTTCCTGTAGTTTTAGACTGTCAAAGAAAAATGTAAAAAATTAAGACATTTTACATCTTAAATCCAGCGATGAGATTAGCCACCAATCCCTAATGTCTTATTTTTTTGTTAGCACGGAGAGGACAGTTTTCATATCTATTAAATGCAATTGCTCTGCTGGCTACCCCACTTGTGGGATATGCCGTGATGATATAGTGAAAGTACCTAATAATAGCAATTGTTTTTGATGCAATTTAACCATAGAATAACAGTTTCATTTGAAAAATAAAAAGTGGCAAAAAAATCAAAATTAATACTGTTTATAGTAATTTTCTTCATAATATCAATTGAATAGATATACCAGAGAATAAACTGCTTTGTGAACTAGGTTTGAATTTAAATAGGGATAACTCTGTTGACATAATACACATGGTTAACGACACAAGTCAAATAATATAAATTTGTATGAGTACTGGTGAGTACGACCGTAACTTTGTAGTGATGGTTAGATACTACATACCTTATCATAATATTATGTGTAAAGTAGATACGAGGTTTACATAATTATACAATTTTTTATCAGTGGCGAGACTAGATTTTTTATTTGTCATGTTTTGTTAAGGTTTTTTTCAATTATTTCCAAAACTAGCACAGAAAGAAAACCCGACATTTCAATTATATAATGAATAAAATAAATATTATACGTAATTTTTCTATCTTTAGTAAACAGGTTTGGGAAAATATTTTTGTTAATGTTTATTATACGTACACTATAACTGTTTGCTTCTCTCGGCTGGAGAGGCATCGAATGAGTGTAGTCAAAAGATTCCACACACGGGGATATTTCGGCCGGCCGGCCCTTCAGACTACTCACTATGGCACCTCAAATGTGGACAATATTTGTTATGTGTAGAATTTCGGATAAATAGAAGTCCTCACACTTCTGTGTTTTTTAAATTTATTTTTTAAATTATACACCCTCCCCAACCCCGTCGCCGTTAAATTTGGTGTAGGAGTTTGAGATATTTTACGATCTCATCGTTTTTATAGAACACTTACAGACATAATCCAACTCTTTTGCTAGACATGCGGTGCTTATTTGCGTATATGGAATGCACGCCACTGTTTTTTACCTATCCACATTATACAAAAGTTGATTTCACATTTATTATGACTTTTAACATTATGAGTCACCCATTATGAATCATGACCAAATCAATATCGATTTGTATTATAGTAAACAAATACGTAGATCAATTTCATCACGCAAGGCAATTACCATACATGTACAATAGTATTGTCAATGTCTATGAGTTCCAGATGTATATCTCTTCTGGAAAGGGCAAAAGGCTTTATTCTTTAACATAGTAATCATACTACGTGTAGGTACGCTGTTGATAGGCGCTGTGTTTGTGTCTGATTGACTTCTGTAAATAATTAATATGAAATCTATATTATGACAAAACTTCTGCCTTTTTCGTTTTACCAGAATAGCTATAGGTATTATAAAGGTTTGGGTACAGCCAAACAGGATAAGGACGGAACGTGGATGCTGGAACTACTTACTGTGGACTACTCTGGAGGTAGGGAAAAAAAATCGTGACGGGACGATGAAGATGATGGTGATGATGATAATATTATCCAAAAAATGAACTGCTGCGGAAATCATAGACGATATATCAAGTGAAATTTTATTTCGTTTTTTGTTAATTGAATATCGGATGAAGTAGATAAGTTCCTTGCAGCGCCCGGCAAAGTATTGTTCTCCCACTCTCTTCCGAAAGTTTTCGAGTGCCCTGTAAAAGGCTAGAGTTTTAAAAATAAAGACATCTTGAATTCACCGACGAGGTTTGCCACCCATCCTGAATAACTTAATATTTGTTAGCAAGGAGAGGACAGCTTGCATGTCTATTATATGCGACTGGTCTGCTGGCTTCCCCACTTGTGGGATATGCCGTGATGGTATAGTAGTAGATAGCACTAGCAGTAGCAACATCGGAAATTTATTAAATATTAAATAATAAACTATGTATGGTCATTAAAATATTTAGACAAAGCTGACAAAAAACGTGAAATCACATGAAATAATACGTTACGCACACAAACAAAACCAATATGCAAAGAAACAATAAACGTGGAAACCCATCAAGAGCACTTAGCTTCCATACAACATTCGTATGGTACATACTTCGTACGTCTTTGTTACACGTAGATACCTATATTATTATATTATATTCATTACATACGTCAAACATGCCTTGTATTATTTTTCTTCGCTACCGTATTTAAAAATGACTATACATTCACAATTAAACATTATCATACACATTCATCACTGCCATTGTTTTTAAAAGTAACCTTAATTTATTTTGTAATGTTTGAAAACAACAGCTGTCATTATTTGGAACGTTGTAAAACTAAACGTGTTCGCTATTTAAAATCCAATTAATATTTGATTTTATGCAAAGTTTTTCTCATTCAGTACAATACGATCATTTTCATATATCATGGAGTCCTGATGTAAAAAGTTGAAAATTTGTTCACTACATAAATAATTAAGGATATAATGGCCATAAAGTCACGAACATTCATTCAACAAATCAATCCCAGGTTCCAATCCATGATCAAAGCTGTACTAAATAAAAATTCGTTTATAATCTGTTTTTTGAAAAAATATATATCACTAAACAAAAAAGGAAAACGAGCTTAACACTGAACCAAAACGTAATCTTTTAAATAATCGTATTATATTAAAAACAATACAGTGGAACCTCTCATAACGAGTACCTCTCATAACGAGTAATTCGCATAACGAGCAAAAAAATGTGAAAAGTTGCTCCCATAACGAGCGATATTTCGCATAACGAGTTACAGAGAAAGGGTAGGTAAGTCCCTTTTTCACGACATTCACCTGTGACCTTGTGAGCCGGGACTTCCGCGCCAGTACATATCAGTCTGTGTTTAGCACTCGCTCCGTTAGCGCCTTGGTTTCGCAAGTGATCACCCATTCTTCCAAAATTTGCATTGATATTATTAGTATTTTTTTAATGTGCAAAGTATTATAATCCGTTCAAAATTGTCCTCGAAGAAAAAAACACAAGAAGACAGTCAGAAGAGAATAAAAACAACTGTTGAAATGAAACGTAAAATCATTGAAAAGCGAGAACAAGGTGTGAGCGTGGCATATTTAGCGCGCACATACGCGCATATACTACCGGTCAACATCAACGATCTGCACTATTCTCAAGAACAAAGATAAAATTAAGAAGATGGATGCTTCAAAGGGAGTGTCAAGAATGTCTACGAAACGATTAAGTTTACGGTTAGTTCTCTAGTTAAAAATGGTTAATTATTTGTTATAAATTCACATTTTTATAAAGGTACGTTTTTTTCCTAATCTAAATTGTATTACAAGTTGTTACACTCTTTTATAAGTAATTTTATTTGAATAAACGTTAATAAAAAAAATCATTAAGGTCTCCAAGAATACTTATACTTTCGGCATGGAACGCATTATCGTATTTTACATTGATTTGTATAGAAAAAAATGTTTCGCATAACGAGTGTTTCGCATAACGAGTAAGAGTCTGGAACGAATTAAACTCGTTATGAGAGGTTCCACTGTATATAAATAAATTCAAACAATATTTTTAACATATAAACATAAAGTATTCGAAACATTAATTAAAATTGTTTCATAAACTTTCACATTGCTCTCCTCATTTCCCACAAACTACAACAATCCCGTTAAAGGAATTCTAAGATTTATGTGGTTAAGCTACAGCGAACATCGCTGGATGTAACTACATAACTAGATATACATTTTCACTTATTCGCTACTAATGTAGTATTTCTACGTAGGACTCATGTTTCGGTACCAGAAGATTTATTTTTTCCAGGATAAAATTTTACGTACTTTTTAATTATTTACCAATACCATCGCGACATTTCTCAGAAATAATTAACTGCAAACAGCAGACTTACTGCACGTACTAATATAAATTGAAATATTCAGGGTGGGTAGCATGCCTCACGAATTGATATTCTCAAATAAACAATGACTATCTATCTCACAATACTTATTCACTATTAATCGTACAATGTTGCACTGTGCAAACATGGTTCTACAATCGAAATATCTGATTAGTTTTGTAATTTGCGCGTTACGTTCAAACCCATAACACGCAAAAAATTAACTTTAATATTTACAATCATTTCTCTGTTCGATAGAACCTGAAGCCCGGTAAAAATAAGAAATATCTAGTTTTAATGAAAATATATAGTTCTAGAAAGACCAATAATTATTTATCTACAACGCAGTAAATAAACGGACAGCAAACCTGTAAATGTTAAAGGAGAAGTATGTAACAGCATTTCAGTATATTGTATACTCGTACAACGCAAACAAACATTAAGTCAATAGGTTTTACTTATTAGAATAAATTGTATATTAGTTGCGGGGGTAGTGATGAATGAACCTACATACCTACAATTACATATTTAATACACATGGCGACCTGTTGCATGCCAGTCATATCGGCTGACCTTACAGGGCTAAATAGCAATTGTGTACAATGTACTACTGATTGCTATTGCTACACGGGTGATATATTGATTATACTGCTCCCCAACACATGGTGACCACAGTAGATGACAGATAACCATCATACTAGAATACATACATCGTTTGTAAGGGTGGAAAAACACTTTGCATAATCATCGACGTCCGTATATTATTGCATGTTTGAATGAAAGCAGCTATTTAAATTTAATATTTTACGATTGTACGTGAATATAAATCCCACTTATTCGTATTCGAAACTACTGTTGTCACAGATAAGAAGACAATAAACATCTAAAATGAAGCGATGAGGCACACTAGCTATCCTGAATATCTCACATGCTGAAGATGTCATCATGTGGTGGATGGATTGATGCTCCAAAATACGATAAAATTCTATGGACAGTTGGAAATAACAAAGATAGTTAGTAAACCATCATAAATTGAAACTATAGACTTATAAACAACACACGCTTTTAAGTTTCTACGTAAATGTACAAAATCTACGTCCTGCGTAATATTCACACCTACGATAATGTACATTTTCCAAGGAATATTTAATATTTACGTACACGAGTTTGATATAAATAAATGATAAGGTTGTGCGTTTAAAGAGGCGTACAGTTTTTTTAAACGAAGGCACAAGTTACATTCCCTAGGCTAATCACCCATTAATCGTCCATTAAACATGCATTACTCGGGGTGTCCATATTCCTCAACTAATGACATATTTTTATTATTATTTGACAATTCAACTTATTTATTATTTATATCGGTAAAATATTACTCAATGAAAGGACTAACACTGTAATGACATACATATGTATGTAGAATGAATGGGCATTGGAGGTTAAGTTAGGCTGTGGAAATGTCGCCTCTGCCTCACACGATTCTATCAAATTCTAATCGGTGACCTACTGTGCAGGTAGGTAGGTATTAACTACAAGTAAATCGAAAGCGACATTTATGATAAACATTTTCCAAACGGAAATTCGTTTCTACATATTATTGTATTACGTCATTTCCTACCAAAGGTTAAGGATATATAGTTAAAACGCGTGTATTAATCTAAGAGTAATTCTAATACAGAATATTGATTGTTATTGATATGTTATCATCATTGCAATATTGTATCTATTTTAATTTCTTGAAAACTCTTGCATGAGATTATCCTACAAATTGAGTAAATAGTATTTTAATACAATTTTCATATTTAAAACAATAAAAAACAAAATATTAAAAACATCAAATCTATATTCCCATTCCCTCCCAAAAAAGCCACAACCGAGAGGTTGCAGAGAGCAAGAGATTACAGCTCCCCCCAGATAAGTTCGCCCCACGAACTCCTCCCGGTGACACTGACCGGGAGCCATTGGACATGTAAGGAAGTGCTCGTTGTTTTGTTCCTCTCAATAGTAAATTTACGTTTTGTATTTGTCTTTCTACTTGCATCTTAACATGACATTTATTTCTCTTTAAATGCGTTCGAGTCTTCTACATCCATACTGAGATGAAAAAAAATCTCACAGAATTGATATTTAGGTATTTAAACAAATATTATATAAAACTATAAAAATTAAACAAAGGACGATGTATATAAGTAAATTCGGAATAGACGCCAGGAGAATTTTAATTACATGGAGGTAGTTCATTTTTAATCCCACGAAAAAGTACCTAATAATGGTACATGAATATTAAATGCCTTAACCGTATTATGATCTAAATAAAGAAATAAATATATTACGTGATGTGCGAAATATGCGTCGCATAAAGCCTTCATGTATGTATGTAATAACGGTACTCAAATTCGAGAGATTAGCTGCTGTGAATATCTAATAAGGGAACTGACATTTATCCGATACCTAAATTTAAAACTCTAAAACATTTTTTCCTCGGCTCGACAGATAATACAATAATTAATGAGATGCTCCATATAATATTGCGAATATAATTCCATTCCGGTTAAATTAGATATGTATGTATGGATAAAAAAAGTACTTTAAATCATTCCCAATATATGTACATTTTCAGATAAAATAATCGTACTGTTATTGTGTTTCATTCAATTCAATATGCTACATTTTGCTGGTGATCGAGAAATTAGCTATGTTCAATAATCCTAAGATTCGCGCGAATTTTCGTGCGTTTTAGGTTAATTCACACGAGTCTTGAAATTAATGGAACAGAAGATTAATCTTAATTTTGATTTGTATTCCAACACGCTGTCATCTAGCAATCAATTATTTATTATCAAGTCAATAAGTAAGAAACGCCCGTAGTAATTTCTTGTCATATATCAAATTAATTTTTTTTAGAACAAATCCGATTAGAATAGAATGTTGGTAATTATTTACAATAAGTGCATCGTAGTCAAATACGATCTATGAATTTCGTATTAGTTTCGTATAGTATTTAATTTACAAAATTAATTATTTTCATTTTTCATGCATAACGCTATAGCATAAAATGACACCAGACCTAACCTAACTTATCCTACAATCAGTCAAACGTAAAAATAATAGTCAATAAATGTATTGTAGCATAAACTAACATCAGACCAACCCTAACCAGTCAAATCTACGAATCAGTCAAACGAAAAAATGTAAGTATACTTGAAACGTGTCAAAAAATGGAAAAAAATGTTTTTGTACTCAAAAAATCAACACAGCTACTTCGGAAGAGTTATTCCTGAGATGGAATAGGTTCTTTATATCTACATTAAAATACTTATATAGAAATGACGTTAAGCCTTGATGTAACTGTGATAAATTAATTCCAAAATGTTGAATAATTAAAAATGGATAAACAGTAGGTACATACGCGAATCTGTTAACTTACACCGACATCAAAACATGGCAACTAGGTCAGATGTTTGCGTATTTGCGCTTGTTATTACAAAGTTAATGTAGAATGAATCTCTTCGGGCTACGTTTAAATATTGGCGTACCAACCCAACGAACTACATTCATACACTACAAGATAAGCACTTACTTCTATAGACAAATCAATGTACGGATGACGAAGCCTCAATCCAACGAGGTTACGGATATAATGACGTCATCACATTTCTTTGTACCGAGCCTTAAAATAAACAAAAAGGCGTATAAGATTAAATAGTAACAATATTTATTTGGCATTACTCACTGAACGCCGCTTTTCCACCCACAGGTTATCGACAGTCTGGATAACTTTCATTCGCAGTAAATCGCTTCCATGGAAGTGATATCCGAGATTTGAGAATGACGTAGAAAGGGCAGTATATTTGGATAAATCGAAGTGAATAGCGGAGGTAAACTTTCTCTCAATTTTCTCAAAAGTAAATAACACATTTTAAAAACCATATCCTAAAAGCAAAAGGGGAAGGATCATACAAAAAATCGAGCGTATTGTTGAAGGATTATATTAAATATGTACATATTATTACTTGCGCGTATTAAGTGCTTAAAAAAGTCAATGACAACAAATTCTATCTCAGCCTTTCAGTTTAAATACAATTTATTATTAACCATTCGTTCAATATATTTTACAATTAATACAGTGTTTTCATCATGTGCTCATTTACAATTCCACATATCGTACGACATTAAGGTTGTCATGAAATATTTTCTAAAAAAACATAATTTAAGCATTAAGAGTCAGTGAGACAGGTAAATTTTCATAATATAATTATTCTTTTTAATACAAAAACAAATGTATTTTTAGTCTCCGAATCGATTTACAAAGGGAAACGATATTCTTTCCTTTACAGGAACTCCTGTAGTACGAAATAATATGTGTGAGCAATGTTTTATATAAGGAATCACGTCACAAACAAAAAAATATTAGGTAGACGAAAAACCACGAGAAGTTTTCCCCAAATATACTTTTGCTCGTCATAAGAGATTATCCAGCTCTGTAAGCAATGATGAGATTTGTTCCCTGCCAACCCAATATCATTACAACATACAAAAACAGGTACAGTAATGTTCGCTCCAGAAATGGAATATTATTATTCGTCGTGTGATACAAAGTTAGAAAGATTAGACTTAATGTAGGCCAAACCGCAAACATATCTCACAATGAATGAGGGGAATTTTCAATATTTTACTATATCTTCACATTGGAGATACGTAATTGAGAATTGTAGATATAGGATTCAGAGTTGATAATACATACGATGTATTTATTGTCCCGTGTCGTCACCGATAATGAATAGTTTTGTAGTGTACTGAAAAAGTCAGGTGATTGTAAAACCTCATATATCAGACAATACACATCTTTAATTCAGCGGTGAGACATACTACCCATCTTGAATGTCTAATTTTTGAGGCGCGAAGAGGAAAATCTACGCGTTTATTACGTACTGTTATTCCGCTGGCTACCCAAGATATGTCGTGATGTTATTACATAGCAAGTCATTGTATTTATAATTAGCACCATTTTCTATCGTTTAACTAAAATGATAACAAAATTAGGAAATTTTGTATTTGGTGCCGTTTAATGATCCGCAACCATCTGAAGGACGCCGTGACTTCGCCGATACATCGTAAATTCAATCACGTTGTATTGAAAGATTAATTTGATGATCATTTCTAGAGGAAAGGATCGAAAGCTACTATTTACAATATATTCGTAGATGTCATTTCATTAATAATGATAACATAAAAAAATACTGAATGAATATTTCATTTAGAGTAAGTATTACAAGAGAAAACACTTCATTTTTATAGTCTAAGAAAAAAAAGAAGTTTATAAATTTGCATATTATTAAGACATTGATATGTAAATTAAATAGTATATCTATACGTTTTACATTATATTTGTGGTCTAACTACATTCATAATGTTTGTATTGATATGCCGTTCACATGGACTTCTTATATGACATTTAGCGTTGACCTTGATACACTTTTTATTGAAAAGGTAAATGGGTTTATTGAAACTCGACTATGTGATTCAGGTTTGATTTATTAACATAAACACGTTTTCGTACAACTCGTTTTCAGAATCTAAAGTTTCCAGAATCAAATCTGCCTACTTGTCTATGCCATTTGGGTATTTCTCAAAAGTAGAACAATCAATCAAACAGAATCAATCAAACAGAATCAAAATCAATAAATAGTAGACACATTTGATATTGAACTCCCTTGTTCGGAACCTCGGGTTATATAATATGAGAAATAAAAATAAACTTTTTAAAGGTTTTCAAGTTCAGGAATAGTATAAAAAAAATTGTTGTGTGGAGTAAATTTTACTCACAATTGAGTACAAAAAAGACACAAGAACGAGAGGACATTACTTAACGTAATAAATAAGAACACTGAATTGTCAATATATTATATAACGAGTTTTTTTGGCAAACGATACGCGTAATTAGGGGAAAACTTGATATTATTAAAGATGGGGCTAAACAGACATTATTCCTCTGATGATTTGAAATTAATCAATACGGTTCCTAATGAGCAAAATCAGATTATAATACTAGTTGTTTAACTCAGAGTTCCTTACTGAAAAATGGCACAAGTGTGAAAAAATAGTCTTAAAGCGCAGACCAGTTCAATTTATGTACATATACCAATCCAAACCAAATTTCTCAGTTTCTTACAGTTCTTCATCCCTACAGAACTACATAATATTATATTATAAGTTTTTTCATATTGTGATTCAAGTAGAATCGTGTCTTAAAAGATTACATTATCTTAATAACGACAAAAAATAATACAATAATGATAACCAATGAATCCCCGTGATAACAAACCTACATACTTCATTTATTCTGATTTTGATAGTGTGCTGTTGTTTATTATTGCTCCATTTATACATTTATATACTCGTAAACTGATAATAGTTAATTGTTAGGGTGTTATTGATTACCTTTTTACACCCACGGACTCTCTTGTTGTTATAGACACTTTATCTGCGCTGTGTCATGGAGTACCTAAACTTAATCTATTGGATTTTAATTGACGTCACCTGGTTGTACCATGCTGCTGCAGGATGTTTCATAAGGAGATAATTAAACTAATAATATATGCATATCAATTAAATACAGCGTTATCAAAGATATATTTATACAGTCCCTATTTACTTCTCAATTTATTTAACAACCGAAACAATTTTATTACTTTTTTATTTATCATTTTACAGTAGTTGACTCTATAACAATTTCAATCCATATTTGGTTACCATTTTCGAATATGTACCATGTAAAGTTTAATTTATCGACCGACGGTTCTTGGTGGAAGTTCATATTAATAATTTTAAAATGAAACACGATATTTAGTTATTCCACTATTGACCTTATTTATTTTTGCGAGCCGGCTTTCAAGAGCTTCCGCTCTCATCGTCTCAAGAAATTTACTTTTGCCTGACGATGAGAGCGGAAGCTCTTGAAAGCCGGCTCGCAAAAATAAATAAAGTCAATAGTGGAATAGCTAAATATCGTGTTTCATTTTAAAAAATTTTAAAAATTATGTACCATGTATGTATTATTGTAATTTTACTAATTTTACAGCTAACCGTATTATGAGTTTATGATTTAAAAAGACCTCAATAAAGCTCTTTTTAAAACTACAACGAATTAATGCACAATAAATGTTACATCACATCTATATTATAGACCTTGACATAAATCTCCAATCATGATATTTTCAATAAAAGCACATAACATATTTTTATATTGGTGCAATATTTGCTACGTTGAAAAAACCCCCACACACCCCACATATCTCAAGAGTCAAGGACTCCTATTTATCCGCACTAATATTTGCTAAAATTACAAAATTGTTTTATCCAAAGCGAAATCACATATCGTATAAATCCATATCATTACGGCATTTCCCACAAGCTAGGTAACGAGCGGAACAAGTACATATAATAAACTTACGGGCCGTCCTCTCCATGAATATAAAAATTAAAACATTTATGATGGGTGGCATACCTCGTCGTTGAACCAAAGATGTAATATGTCTTGAATATGATGTTTTACGAATGTCTGCCATTACAGGACATTCGAAAACTTACAGAATACAGTGGGAGACCTATTCTTACAAGAAAATAATAAAAATAAGAACACTTTATTGATCAGAAAAAAAATCATGAGCAATTGGCGAGCTTATTGCCTGGAGGCAATATCTTCCAGCTAACCAAAATAATGTGTGATACTATGTTGACAATGATCAGTTAATACTAAATTTAATTATAACTAATTACATTCTTAGTCCTAAGTAGAACATTATATATGTCATGTTTCCTCTAATAAATACTATAAAATGAAGGATAAAGGCACGGGGAGGAACTTTTTAGGATAAGTCTATGGATTTTAGGTTATTCTTAAAAACGTGTAGCGTAGAGGAATTTCTAATATTGCAAGGTAGATTATTCCACATTCTAATTGCATGGGTCGTAAATGATAAACTGAAGAATGTTGTGGTGTGGGCAGGGACGGCAAGTAACTGGTTATTCTGAGATCTCAGAGGACGTCCATGTGAAGACAGGTATTCAAAACGCTTAAAAAGGTATTGAGGGGAATTGTGCTTTAGGATGTTGTACAGAAAGTAGAGTATATGTAGATCGCGGGATTGTTTGTATGTTGGCCATTTAAGTTCTGCTCGAAATTTGGAAATATGGTCATATTTTTTTAAACCATACACAAATCGTATACATGCATTCTGCAACCTATCCAATTTACCATTGAGTTCCTCAGAGGTATCAGAAAGGGTACAGTCTGCGTAGTATAGGATTGGAAGGAGAAATGTTTGAGCTATCATGCGTTTTGTATTTTGAGGAAGAAATGATTGGAGTCTTTTGAATGAGTGCAGTCTCGCGAAAATTTTACTGCTCACGTTTTTCACGTGGGGTAACCAAGAAAGATTTTGATCAAATGTGACTCCGAGATTCTTTACGGTTTTAGTTAGCGGCACAACTAAATTGCCAAGAGAAAGGGGAGGCACATCATTATGTGAAAGTTTATCTGTTTTGCGCTTAGTGCCTAATTAGAAAATCCATGGGGTAGTAAAAATTTTCGTATAAGTTCTCTATCAATAAAGTACAGTGACTTTAAATGTTTCAGTGTTGGCAATATAAATATCTAGGAACAAAAAATACTATCATAACTTCTGTCGTACATGGAGGAGGTACCTATTTTACCTTACAAATATAATGAACTACTATTACATTAATTGCATCCAATCATGGCTGCATAAATGTCAACTCAACTTTTGATATCGCCATATTAAGAGTTTTATGGACATATCATAATATTATTTATTTTCCTGACAATCGTTCAACAGCAAGTAACTAGAGATGTAACGAAGAGTAGTTTGACCGAATACCGAATATTAAACGAGATTCTATACCGGAGGACCAGATATTCAACCATTATTATGACGTATTTCGCCCAGAGGGAGTTATCTTGGGTGAAGTATGATGATATTTTTTTATTATCAGTGATTTAGTAAAAACATTTTGCTGCTCCTACTATACCGTCATGGCATATCCCACAAATAGCATAATGAACATGCAAGGTGTAAAAAAATAACGCTCAGGATGGGTGGCATACTTGAAAAAAACGGGAGACCAATTCTTTGCCGTGTGCTCCACGGAGAGTTTCTGTCAATGAATTTTTACAACGTACGTTCATTATCTGAATCAGGGATGTTGCGGATGTCGATTTTTACACATCCGCGGATGTGAATGAGGATGCGGATTTTTGAAGACTCACATCCGCGGATGCGGATGCGGATGTTTAAGATATTATAGAAAAAACTATCTTAGTTGGTAGGCCCCACTGTCAAATATGTGAAGAAATTTTCGCTACAATAATATTATGTATTTTTTGGCGAATTTTTTTTTCTTCTTTGTTATTTGCAAAAATAAAATAAAACCGGCAAAAATAAAAACGCGTCGGATCTTGTCACCATTATTTTCGTTCCCATTGGTTAATGTCAAGTGCAAACGGCACGTGCCTTTCGCCGGCCCCGCCCCATTTCTTTCTTGTCGCAAATTGTCTTACATCCGCATCCGCAATAACATCCGTACACATGCGGAAGCTCCGCATTTGCGGATGCGGATGCGAATATTCGCAACATCCCTGATCTGAATTAACTAACTATAGGTACTATTTATACGTCATCGGCATCGACTTTTTCCTTTGCTTAATGCTACGTTCCAAGTTCACTCTACATATTTTTTTTTACTCCCGCCCGATTTGATTATACACAAGACACATTTATGTCTCACTGCATCTCTTTTGATAACTAGATATTGTTCACTATCCGGTCGGATTATACAACTAAGCCGGATAAATAACATAACCTCGAATAGTTCTCGGATATCTATTTCATCTATGGTAATAAATACTATCATATGATTCATAATACATACACTGACTGCTACGCGATATAAACATGTGAGTGGATAGAAATAATAAAAAAAATATCATAATACGAAATCACTTATTCAAAGGCCAATCCACTTTTCATATTGATTTTCAATCATTCAACGTATAATAAATGTAACATTATATTACAACAAGCTTAAGTATATTTTATTAACAAAGCAAGGATTTCCTATGATAAAATCATAAGCAACACATAGAGATAGAAAATAATTAGTGTAATAATTTCAAATAAATTAACTATACTCTGCCATCTTAGGTATGTCAGTTTATAATTTAAAACCCAAAATATTATTTAATCCTTTTATTTCAAAGTATTTTACAAAGCAAATTTTAACAACGTACAAATGTTACTAAAATAGTAAACCAAGTCAATATTCCATCTGATGGCTTAAGCATTATACAACTGCCACAATCTCAATAGAAATATGAAGCAAAATTCTATATTAATTAGATTTAATGAAGTATTACTAGGTACTCGTAAATCGTATGAAAAATATATTCCAAACTAAGAGAGATTGGCAAAGATAGATATTTTGTTAAATGTGGAATACTAAAACGACAACTTTAGAATCTTGTGAATGGCAAAATAGATGTAAAATGAATAAACAACATCATTTTGAAATGATGTTGTCATTTTCAAAAAAGGACAACATCATTCTGAATGAGCGAGAAAAACTTGACATTTCTGTCGTATCCTCGTTATCCAACAAAGGCAAATGTTGAAGATGTTTTTAATTAAGACCATCTTTACATATATCAGACTCACAAATTTATTATAATATGGTTGACCATATCTGATAAGAGCTTATCTCTCGCGGGATAGTTTATGTTTTCAGGTAGCTACATTTATAATAAAACTTCACTTAACATTTGCCTGACGATGAGACCGGAAACTTTCTAAAGCAAGATCGCGAATTAATAAAGTCACCAGTGCAATTACAATATATTATAATTATTATTTTGATACAAAACAGATATTGTTAAAATTCAAATAATCTTAATCTACGCTCACGATTTAATCAAATCAAGTATTTAAACTTTATTGCAACGTTTCCATTATAAATTATTATAATTTAGAATTAGAATTATAGCTATAGAACAACCAGGAAATGCATTGAGATTTCCCGTAATCGGTAATAATCGTACTGAATAATGAATAAAAATCGTAGCCTTGAAAGTATCCTCAGTAGAGTATAATAAAACTTATATATAACACAATTAATTGCCACAATAGATAATATAATATACAATCTTATGGCCCTCATATAGACGGGATAGATAGAACAACGAGATGGCGTTGGCAGAAGGCGAGCGTCATGGCTTGGAAACATTCTCGACAGAAATACAGGTATGCTTTTCAACTTTGTTAAGTATAAAGAGGTATCCCCTAATGGTCAGTTCCAATGACATATTTACTCATTACTGACAGTAAAATTTCTATACATTATACACGACTGATTGTAATGGATAATGAGATTATTGGAACCATCAGTGAGTGATCACTGACTATGGAGCACCTAATATGTCAAAGGAAAAAATAGAAATATATAATTGTAAGAAAATCCATTCCTGACATAAATCTATGAGAGTGTTTTTGTGTACATTTCCAACAAAAGTTCATCTTTTAATTGAATATAATATTTATAATTAAGTATTAAGTTAATTAAATCAACGGTATTAGAATAAATAAACTCCATAATGATTTAATTAATCACGACAATCAAAGTTCTAATTGGAGGAGGCAATGCAGCGTCAAACGGGCTGCAAAATATAATAATTAGCATAAAAAATATATGAGTTTGGTTCCTCGGATTCTTCTTACCATAGTAACAAGGGCATCAGATTTTTGTAAAAACCAGAATAAATCCTAGAAACAGCACAAAACTGCGCTATGGAAAAGAAACATGAATGCACATGTTTGCACCTTAATGAAATAAGAAAAAAGATCAAATCAAAAAAGATCTAGAACAAAAGAAGATAATATGTTTACATAAATAAACTGTAAGAAAAAACAATGATTATAGTGTTTAAAATAGATAGTTACTTAATTAATATAAATATGTGTTTGAAACATTGCCTCTTTTGAGAGGTTAAGTAACAATTATATAAAAAGTGTCGTCCATTCTATCGAACATTCTCGCCCAAAATAGTTTCGGTGTCACCCTGTAAACTTTGTAGTGGTTTGATATCAATAACATAGTTCGTATAACTTAAATTAAATAATATTACAAGTTTGATTACAAATACCCAACAACAACAACAACTACAATAATTATAATAATAATGAATTGATTAACTTAATATCACTCAAACAATGAAAATCTTAATGACTCGTTATACAACGAAGGTAATTCGTCTAATTTTATCGTTTCATTACCTTAAAGTGTTTTATTTTAAGTATTCTCAAAAATTAATTATTCTAATACCTTACTTTATCATTACTAACTACCTACGCAATCAGTTTTACTTGATCAAAAATTTGTTAGGCACAAATTAACACTACAGAGTAGTTAAATACATTATGATAATAATATCATAACAAACAGTGTAATGAGATATATTTGCGACGGGCATCGAAAGGACGACATGCATGTTTATTACATATAGACGATGCCTTTATGATATAGATAAATAATGAATATATTATAATAACCTGTTTGTTATATTTTAAAATTAGACTTTTATCTTTTATGAGTTCGTCGGTAGCGTGGAGGTAGAGTCTCGGCCTTCAGAACAAGGGGTCCGTGGTTCGATTCCGGGTGCCGGCAAACTCCCCTTTCACGGCACAAGCTTTTAGCTTAGTGTGAAAGGTGTATAAGGTTGTATTTGGGTTTATAACAAACCCAGATATATCTTTTTAAAAAAAAAAAAACTTTTACAATTGATAAAGCACACCTCGCGTAAAGGATGGGTTGCGGGTTCAAGTTCCGTCTGGAGAACTACCAATTACGATATCAAATTCGTTTGAATTTACAGATATCAAATGTTCGACTCACAGTCATAGTGTGTGTAGTCAGAAACTTGACTGTACTGTAACAATGGGGTTTATCCTCTAGTCCTAAGTATAAATACGGCTCACAGTGCCAGATAATGAATCATATAGTGGAGTGTCCTCTGCGTGGCTTTAAGTTTGCTAAATGGGACCTACATGAGGCAACCACCTCCTGATTTTTTAATGCATTTGGCAGACCAAAATGCCAAATGCATTAAAAAATCAGGAGCATATCCTGATCAAATCAACATGTTTTGTTTGTTTCTTTTTATTTTAAGTACGCATCGCAAACTTTCTGTGTGTGTATCTATGAAGTAAACAAATAAATTGAAAAAAATATCATGTCTCTGTTTAAACAGTGTGTACGTTAAGTATTGATAAGCATATTTTAATTCAAGCCACCTGACGACATAATACGAAATATTCCGCGATAGATAAATAATAGCAGCTGAGTATGTTTCACGTACATTATTTTATTATAGATAATAACATATAATTATAAACAAAAAGTCAATACGTGTATACATTGTTAAGTGGAAGGAGTAACTAAAATGAAACAAAAAAAAATGTACCTAATAATTTTACTTATCGATATCGAAAAAGGAGACGATTCTGGAGAGACCATGTAGATCGGATGGCTGAAAACAGAATCGTACATATGGCTGCTAAAGAAACACCAGTCGGTTCACGTCCCCGAGGAAGACCACCAAAAAGATGGAAAGACAGCTGGTCTTCAGCATCACGAGAGGCACCAACTTCTGACCAAACAGATCGATGATCTACATTACGAGGAAGAAGAAGATATTATAATCTTTATTAAATTTATAATTCATTCTCGATTGCTATATATGATAAATAATTGTAGAACCTAATAAGTGGGACATTTTACACGACTATAACGATATCATTTTAATATTCTTATTTAACGAGCAGAAACATAATCAAAAACAATATCAATTATTGATAAAATACTACTTAAAATCGCGAAGACATATATGATGGCAATGTTATGTAATGTAATGATTTGAAGGAAGTGAAGTGGAAGTAAAACAGAGTTTTGAAATATTTTATTATTTTGTAACTATCAGTCGAACTCACATACAAAGAATAGCCAACTGTACGAGTTGACTAAGTAACATTTTACTCACAGAGACTGACTTCAAATTTTCCATACAAATATTATTTATAAATATATTAATTAGAATTTCGTGTTTAATATAATAAGTAGGTACAACATAGTAAAGTCAGGGTTAACTTATGACATGTTTAGGAGCCGGTTGTTAAAACATTCAAGACGAAACAAAATCTAAAATATGAGAAAGTTTGTAAGGTACTGGATCTTTGTAATAAAATGATAAAACTGTCAGCTATATTAGTTCTAGCTAAATACAAAAAAAAAACTGTGAAACGGGAAGATAAAATTTCATTAAAATATTGATTCAACGAGAATTACAACCAAGAAAACGTGGTTGTAAACTAAGTTAAAAAGAAAGATATTATAATAATGAAATTAAGTTTTTTTTTTAAACTACTATAGATGACTCGTACACATTGAATTAGCTCAGAAAATGGACATTAATATTTTTGCCTAGTCTGAGGATCGAACCCACGACCCCTCGCTTGCAAGGCGAGTGTGTTAACCACTAGTCCAACCTAATGAATTAGGTACATACTAGTTAGGTATATTATATATACCGTGTGTACGTGGTAGATACATCAATGTGAACTTCCTTAAGGATATCATCTATAGTAGTTTAAAAAAACTTAATTTCATTGACATCCACACTTCTGAGCAAGTGAAAATCCAGCTTTCAACACAACAGACTGTGTTACAATAATCATATTATAAACTAAATAACTATTGGCTAAATAATAATTGAATATTTGAGTTGACCATAAGTAAAACATGTAGTTAGTCTTCTGGCTACCTAACTTGTGGGAGACGCCGCATTAGTACTGATAGACACATAGGTAGACCCTTCGGTGTTTATGTTTGATATTTACATTAAGTGTTGCAGTAACATATTGCATACAATAATTCATCCTTATCGCAACATAGTAATCGAACTAGAATATTATTATTTACACCTTACGTTACTGACGTAATCCTAATGGGTATTGAACGAAAGGTCATCATCATACCCAATATATCACAACGATATAATTATTATACCTACAACTGTACTGTGATATACAGAATGACGGTTGTAATATATTTGTGTGATTGCCGACGACATGCATATTATGAAAATCATAATAATGTTATCGACATGAATTTATTAAAATACGTCA
Source organism: Athripsodes cinereus (assembly GCA_947579605.1). Taxonomy (NCBI): domain Eukaryota; kingdom Metazoa; phylum Arthropoda; class Insecta; order Trichoptera; family Leptoceridae; genus Athripsodes; species Athripsodes cinereus. The sequence continues at coordinate 29,240,544 of OX388310.1, read as the reverse complement.
CGTTTATAGTACCAACCTATAAAATGAATTATCAACAATTTGTCACACAACTAAACTTGCATAACCAGACATTTTGTCAACAAACAAGTGACGTAAATGATTAAAGAAATTATTTCATTCATCTTGTAGTATAGGTACATTCGTCGAAACTGAAAAAATGAAATCAATTACACATAAACACGGTTATTTTATTTTCATTACATAAATAACAACGTTCGTAAAACTTCTTCGCATACGTTACTAGCATTTCATGTATCAAATCTCGGAGCTAATTTTTGATAAACTTTGGCCTTTTCACGACAATAACACATTCGTCAACATTAAATGTACAATCTGTAGTCCCATTATTTATATATAAAAATTGCAGTGACAGAAAAAGTAATTCAATATCTCGATTGTACAACACTGGAAAAAAATATTTACAGAAATATGCATAGTGGCTACTAGTTTGACACTAAAATGACAAGTTCTAATTATAGGTTCAGCTACTAATGGAAAAAAAGAAGTTACCAATTAACAACAGAGTATCGCCTGAACTTTACTTAGCATAGCCTTGTAATGGACATACATATGTACATAGCTCGCGCAATACATATGATACTTTTGCCTTCATTACCAATAATAATAATAATATGTTCAAACGACTCGTTATTCCCTTGATTTACACCTAGTTACATATTGTAAACGTTATCAGTATCAATTAAATTTAATTACAAATAGGATACAAGGAAGTTATAAGTACACATATTATAAGTGAATACATAAACATTAAAATAATAGTGTACATTGTAGGTACATACAAACGGCTGGGACATTGACTCGAAGGTATTAATTATCATTTGTATGAATAATTGAAAAGGCGTTTGAATTATCTGATTACATCAACTATAATTTGTAGGTTAAAGAATAAAAACAATCATTAAATTGTAAAAAAATGTACCTATCTATGTTGTGCTTGCCTATCATTGTTCTCAGTAAATAAATTGACATATATTTTTTTATTAATTAACAATAACTATAGTTTCTTATATTCCCCAGATACAACTAATTAAGTATTCATTATCTACTGTAAATCCACAGCTTTAGTAAATATTTTTTCTATCATTCTTGTGAGCCTGCAACTATGATCTGGAGAAATGTAAATCGGGTTTAAATTAAAATCTTCGAAGTTGAAGCGAAAGCGTAATTTATTCACAGAAGGACAATAATTGATAAAAGAGGCATTTGCATAGATTACGACTGCATATATATTATTATGTGTCACAAATGCAACCATAAACAATTCGTAAGGTAGTATTTATGTTTCAATCTCGTTAAGTTTTTGTTTTGACATTCTATATACATTTTATTTATTGACATATTATCTATTATTATTATATTATTGACATTATATCTATTATTATTATTGTATTATTATTTCCATTATTCTATTTATTTTTATTAACAGTTATCCCATTTATCGTATATTGATTTTATTTATTTTTTAATATTATTATACGAAGGTATATTTTATATTTTAAATTGATTATTGTATTATTATTCACGAATTTGTTTTAATTTGTAATTCAAATTTGAATTCCTTTAATTATTATTATTGTTTTTATCTATTATTATTATTTTATTATTATTATCATATTATAAAATTATTATTGTTATGTGGTTATTGACTTCTTTCATTTTGATTTATTGAATAATTTTAAAATTTATAATGCATCTATTGATTTTATAATGATATTTTTTTATTTTATTTCTTTTGTTTATTATTTCAATTGTTATTATAGTATTCCCTGATTACTGTTTGATCTTCGACACTATAAATTATTTAATATATTGTTATGTCATTGTTGTGTCTACTACATATGTATTTTGTTAACATGTAAAAGGCTTGTTGCCGTGTATGTTTTAAATAAATAAATAAACACTATATTCTTCAATTCTATAGAATCAACTCATAATCTATGACTGATCGATGACTATTGAAATTCGATATTCTGTTTCATTTAGCGTAAGCTGAATCTTCCACCTTCTACACTCGTGGGAGATACGGTGGTGGTGTAGATATATAGGTGTTTAATCTTGAAATTTTATCGACAGGAAGAGAGGTGGAAAAAAATTTGAGATCGGGCTTTGCGATATCTCGTCACCACTCAATATTTTTATTTTAAATTCACAAAGTCATTTATATTCATCCTGCAGAAATACCATCACTCATTTCGCATTCTTCCTTAATAACACGGTTTCCAAGCTGTCCCACATTTTTTATACTTCAGTAATGACGACCAATAACAAGTCAAACCGAAGGCGTATGTATAATCAGCTCATATAGGTACTTCATATAACATATTTTTTCATTTTCCATTCACCCACAGTAACAATATGACATCTCTCAAAGATACTTTGTATTCAGATCGCTTTCATTCCTGAACTATCTCCGAGAATATTATGCCACGACGCAATTTTATACAATATCAATATTCAGTAAAGAACACTTACATAATAACTACTGCCAACCATAGACCTATTACATCAGACCAGAAACTCAAACAAAAAATAGGTATTGGTTCTAATCGAATCATGAATCCAAAATATTTCATATCAATCATAAGCAAACTTTGGTCCAATGCCGTGAAATAGCCTACTATTAGAAATATGGGCATGATATACAAATACAATACACACTATAAGTAAATGTGAAACAGAAATGGTATATTGATGTCATAGAATGAAACTGCGAATGTCTTTTGTGATGATATTAAATTTGGCACCCGAATTCTGAAAGGATATGTACTACGTTTCTGGTCTATTTTTCTATGTCGATGCTGCCAACTAACATTGGTTATTAAAGAAAAAATATAAACATTCGTATCGACATAACTTTCTATCCATAAAGTCTACCTACAATAAATTACATACACAAAACGGGCTTGGCTTTAAAGAATACATGAGTCGTACAACCTGAATACCATAAAGTCAAGGAGATTATTAAGAAAAAATCAAGGTTATTCGCAAATATAATACAAATACTAATATTACTTACTACAATGTCATGTGTGACACATCAAAATAATTTTTAATAACTTAAAATGTCCTATCTTCAGGAAATGTGGTCAGGAAGGGTAACCTGCGGTTGTTAAACCAAAACAATAATAGTAGTAATAATAATAATATGGACTGTCGACAGCAAAAACACAAACTTTATGCCTACACGGATAATGTACTAAGGTCATAGAATATACGTAAAATATACGCATATGACATATATATGGAAAGTAGAGCATCCTGTCTGTTTGTGTTAGTAAGCGAATGACGAAGGAATAGAAACTTTTACTCGTTAAAATGTACCCATTATGACGTAATAAAAATAAGAAATGAATATTTGCAATTGCCACAAATTTTGATTAAGTCAAAATTGTAATGACGATTCTCATGAAACAGGCATACTGAAACCCAAGGCTTATATTAGAATAAATAAGATGCATGTCGGTTTCCTTATATCTATAGTCACTAATACAAATGTAAAAAACGTCACTAATCTCCAAGTGTATTTAGTTGTGAAACATTATTACAAGTAATCCAACTAACATATATAATGACAAAACGATTCACTGAAATATATACGGAAAATTGTATTTACTTATTACACAAATTCGATCATTTTTCATGATTTAATTATACTATTAATAATTAAGATTCAAACTAAAGGTACTGCAAGAGAGGTTGAATAAGTAAATTATGTGATTTATTAGTTGTTTACCAAAAAATAATTAATAATAACGTTAATAGGCAACATTTTTCTTTTATGAACTATTTAAATGTTATTAATTATAATATATAACTTAATCTCTAAATTAATGTCAAGTGAAACAAGAATGAAAAAATGATGGTTTGTTGAATCTCGGCAATAGGAAAATAATCTTAACATAAGGTAATTTCAATTCAGCGCCCTTGAGAAGCTGACTCTAAAACGGCGCCTGTACAAATCATATACAATAAATCATTTAATTTATAGAATGAATGAAAATCTTTTCCTTCTTGGCATTTCCCAAAAATAGCCCGTAAATTAACATGTAACATATGTATTTGCCGTCCTCCTCGTGCCATACAAAATAATAGTATTGCATTGTCATTGATAATGCACAAATATTGTTCGAAAACGTTCTGACGTTTAAATAAAGTGAAGTGGAAGTAAAACAGTGTTTTGTAAAATTTTTATAAATTAATTTTTAAATTTAAGTAATAAAAAATTAAACACCGTATAACATTCGCTAATTTTTATATTGCTTAGAAGCTTTTAGAACCTACTTCTAAGCAATATAATAATTAGTGAAAGTTATACAGTGTTTCATTAGTTTTTTTTTTACCTAAATTTAAAAATGAACTATCATAGTGTTTCCTCTTTTCCGAAAATAAAAAATTTAAAATCATTTTATTATTTAAAAAAAATCAGATATTCGGGAAAGACGACATTCAAAATTAAAAAAAGAGTAAGAGAACTGTTTCATACCACGAAATATAGGATATTCAATGGACATCTTCAAAATCCGAACAATCGGTGAAAATGCCAAAAATTTAATCGATTGACTCAAATGAAACGATAGAGAAATCACAATCCGTGGGCTAAAAAGTAACGACAGAGAGTAAAGAATCAATAAAACGGATAAAACACAAGTATAAAACGTAAATAATTGATTTAGATAATAGAGAAATCATGAGACAACAAAAAGAAAACTAAACCATAAGCCAAACAAATCAAAAAAGTCTATAATATAAGAACCATATCTTAATGACAATAATATACCCAATATTTAGCACGAAGACAATAAACTAGGTGTGACGTAGTTGTACCACTAGATACAATCACAATGATTACTTGTGAAACATAAATTAATTGAGGAACATTATTATTCGTCTCGAAATAAATATATATTCAAGTTCAGATCAATTTCGCGATTGGTGGAGCAAAGCGTGTTGCTATCAGAAGAGGAAAAAAACTAGCGAATATTCAATGTCCTTGGCAATAAACTTAATTTAAAAGGAATAAATAGAGTATTTGCAGGCAAATATATAAATGACAATAACACGGGTTGTGATTGGTCGTAATTATGATTGAAATAAATATAATATGAATACGAAGTTAGTGAATATTCAAAGATAGAAGTAGTGTCTAGTGCAGCGATCCGAAACAATTTGATTAATGATATTTCTATAATATTTTTTAATGTCCTGTCCGCCAACGTCACCAGCGATGATATACTTTATTTATTACTCGGTCAGCGTAAAAATATGCTTCTAACGCGTAAGCTAAGTAATGATAATTAATATTTTTACAAAATATTCCACAATATTTCTAATTACGTCAGTATCAAAATTAATTAATTTATTACTAAGAAATTCAATTCGGCAATTACAAATATTATGTCTGCAAATATAGATAGCAAGAGAGATACATCCAATTAAGACTACATTTTTTTATGTGTATTTCAAATAAATAAATAAACAACGACTTGCGCTTTCATAGTTGCAAGTAGTGTAATCAAATATTGTGTTCTAGAAACTGAACAAACATAATGCCGAAATCGTCAGTTTCCAACTCCTAGAAGTAAACTGCTTCCTAGTATATTGTAGATATATCGTAGAGTATTCTAATGGTGATCAGCGGTCAACAACGATGACACGGGGTTAATTGGTAGAAGAGAACGGCGCTCTAGGCATGACGCGAATCAAACTTAATAACAACAATTACTATGGGCCTACATAATTATCTACGTATATTGTATTGGGTGGGTCACGTTCTGTATGCATACCACATAATAAATAAATAGAAAAGAGAAATGCCAATTAAGAAAGAAAGAAAAAGAATGAAGAGGTCAATTATTAATCAGACGCCTAACAAAGGTCACAGATGTCATGGGTAGCATAGCAAAACTTTTGGCGATGGGTATGTCATGTTGCGAAACAAGACGGTAATGGTAGCTCTAGAGCAGGAAGAATCGATACACCACAAGGTTGACGATTTAATCCCAGTCGGGCAACAAAAATGGATGCAGATGTATAATGGGAAGTAGTGACTCGATTGGCGTAGAATCATTTTGAACGGAGGCGGTTGATTTCTGTTAATCTTTGTATAAGGATGAAAGAAAACTTATACACAACATTCAATGACTATGCGCACATTGTGAAAAAACTTTAGCAACATCTGCACGTATCACCATCTCCAAATCTATAGTTGAAAGAATCACGTATACCACTTATACGTGATGAAAGGTTACAATAATTGAGACAATAAACTTCAACAATCTAGCATGTTTTCAAGCTAATAAAAATATACATATTCTGCCCAGTTTTTTCGCAATTTGGGATTATCCGAAAATTTATTTCACCGTTTTCTAAATTACTACCGGAAGTGTCGTTTCTAAATTATTGCGTGATGTAACCGTTAGCATTAGAGAATACCACGAACAGGGAAATATGAAACGTAATAAGTGTGTAAAGAAACTTCAGTAAAATATTTTCATTCTTCACAACGTATGAATGTTGATATGGATGTAATGTGTATAGAATAATATCTGGAGGGTATTTCATTACACACTGACACCCACTGATTGATGTAGGAATGAATAAAAATGCAATTTTATTCCTGAGCTAATTTTAAAATCATACATATCATCATCGTAAAATTACGTAATATGACCAAATATGACTATGTTTAATATGTACCTATTTTATGTGACATTTTTTAAAATTTAATAACGAACATCCATGTCGAGGGGAGAAAACATTGAAAAATATTTAGATTTATTGACAAGCAAAATAACCCAAAGTTCGTACAACAAATGTTAGAGTCCACTGACAACAAACTGTATAAGATTAAAAGGTATGGAGATCCATTTTTTATGCTTAACCCACAAAAGCTGTTGATCCATAGGAAAGAACAAAATGTGAGATATAGTAAATTCATTTCAGAAAAAAAATTCAAGAAATGAAATGTATAACTGAATAAAATAAAATATTTCGAAATTTATAAATGATAAAATAGTTAATCATTGTTTGCTTACACAATTTATTTATATCAAAGGAAAAACTTAAAGCCGGCTTACTCACCCTAGTATACCTTAACAGTACTATACTATACTATACTATACCCTCACGCCGTGTCCCAAGTGGGGTAGGCAGAGAGAACGGAACGCCAAACAGATCTATCTTTACACACTTCCTTCGCTTCCTCCACATTCATACAGTTCCTCATACACGCACGTCGGTTCCTCTTACTCAACACGCGGCCGTCCTTGAGAATTTGATCCACGTGATCAAGCCACGTGGTTCTCGGACGCCCGCGTTTCCTCACACCCTTTCTTTCAGATAAGTATATCCTCTTTGTCATTCTTTCCTCTTTCATTCGTTCCACATGACCAAACCATCTCAATTTATTTACACGCATTCTGTCCACAACAGTCTTCTTGCATCCGCTCATTCTTCTAATATCCTCATTCTTCACTCTATCACGCAGCGTTTTACCAACCATTCTTCTCAACGATCGCATCTCTACTGCATTTATTCCACTTTCGTCCTTCTTCAACCACGTCCATGTCTCGCTTGCATACGTAAGTGACGGTACCAGAATGGTATTGTGCACCAGCATTTTAGCCATGTTCGACACATTGTCATTGCTGACAATGGGTCGAAGTGCACCGTTTACTCTAGCACCGGCCACTTTCCTTCTTTCAATGTCCCTATCGCATCTTCCATCCCTCGTAAACATACTTCCCAAATATACATACTCACTTACTTGCTCCAAACATTCGTCACCAACTTTAATCTCGCAAATCGTTTTTTCATTCTCTCTTTCAAAAACAAGAACTTTCGTCTTCATAACGTTCATTTTCAAACCATTCAAATTGCAACTATCATACACACACGTAACAATCTCTTGTAAGTCCCTTTCACTCTCAGCCATTAACACCAAATCATCTGCGTACATCAATGCATTCACCCGAAACCCATTCAGCTCGACACCAACATCCATCTCTTTCACAGGTCGCATACAGTAGTCGAAGAATAGGTTGAACAGCCACGGAGACATGACACAACCTTGCTTCACTCCTTTGGTGAGGACAAACCACTCCGAGAGAGTGTTATTTACCCTCACGCAAGCGGAGCTTCCCACGTAAAGTGAAGATATTGCGCGGATCAACCGGCTGCTCACCCCATACTCCGACAACACGCGCCACAACCTTTCCCGGTCCACTCGATCATATGCTTTCTCCAGATCCACGAACGCACAAAAAAGCCTCTGGTGTTTACCCAGAAACTTCTCTATAACCATTCGCAGGGAGAAGATCTGATCGGTGCACCCTCTGCCATTCAAAAAAGCTCCTTGCGCATCCCATATCTTACACTCAGTTATCTTTCGTACTCTCTCAATCAAAATTCTACCATACAGTTTCCCTATTGAGCTCAGCAAGCTAATAGCCCGATAACTCCCGCATTCAAGCCTAGAGCCTTTCCCTTTGTACAAGGGGCAGATGATAGCCCTCTTCCAATCCTCTGGTGTAACACCTTCTCTCCAACAATCGTTGAAAAGCTCCAAACACCACGCGAGAGCCCCCGGTCCACCAGACTTGATGAGCTCAACGGCAACACAATCATACCCTACAGCTTTACCGCACTTCGCTTTTTTTAATGCATTCAAAATCTCATTCATGTCTATCATATCGTTTTCATTCACACTGCTTTCACTGTCGTCATACTCATTTGCATTTGTACCATCACATTCAAACAGATCTTCGAAATATTCCTTCCATCTCTGTAGCACACATTCATCATTCACTAACACACATCCATCCTTGTCTTTTATCCCTTTCATACTGTTCACACTTGAACCCGTCCTCTTTCGTTTCACTTCCTTCCAAAAAATCTTCATATTTTCACTCGCATACGTAGACAATTTCTTACATTCTTCATCTTCAAGCATTTTTTTCTTCATTTTCACAACTTCACGCACTTCCTTCTTGCAAGTCTTGTAAACTTCTTTCTTTCGCTCTTTTTCACATGTGTCACACTGTTTCACACTCAGCAAGTCTTTCCAAGCATTCTTCTTCTTATCTACAGCTTCTTTCACATCATTATCCCACCATGCATCGCCTTTCTTACGTCCAACTTTAGCTTCACCACATGTTTCTTTTGCACTTCCTACAAGCACACTTTTTAAGACATCCCACCTTTCATTCATCGTTAGATCATTCTTTTCGTTCGCACTCAGCTTCTCATTCACAGTTTTTACATATTCATTCTTTACACTCTCATCTTTCAGTTTTTCGACTCTCAATCTCATAGCTGGCGTGGACTTTTGTGTTCTCGAACGCCAACCGGAGAATAGATTTATTCTTGAGACGACAAGAAAATGATCCGTCTCCAGCTCAGCGCCTCGATACACTCTAGTATCCGTGGTCGCCTTCCTGAGACGAGAGTCCACACACACGAGGTCAATCATCGATCTTTCATTCCCTCTCTCCCAGGTATACATGTGGATCTCCTTGTGGGCGAAAAAGGTATTCGCCACAAAGAGATCCATCTCCAAGCACACATCAATTATTCTTTTGCCATTATCGTTCACTCTACTGTCTCCATTCATTCCCAAAACACTTTCAAGTTCATTCCTCCTAACACCCACCCATCCATTCAAATCACCTGCCAAAATCAATCTTTCATTTTCATTTTTATCTTCTGCAATCTTTCTCACGCCATTCCAGAACTCTTCCTTTTCCGTCTCTATGGCATCGTTCCCAGGACCATACCCAACTATGAGTAAGATCCTAGTCATCCCCACTTTGAAACGGATCCAGATTAGCCTGGAGCTTACACATTCATACCCTTTCATACATTCGCTCATTCTTTCCGATAAAAAAGCACCCACACCTTGACATGCGTGTTGTGTGTCTGGAACACCAGACCACAACTCGATCCTTCCATCACTTTCTTTAATACCACACCCTTTCCTCTTCGTTTCGCAGACACACAAAACATCCAAATACTTATCATTCATCATCTCTAAAATTTCGTCCGTCTTTCTCACCATCCCTCCTCTCACATTCAAAACTCCCACCCTGCATTCCGCTCTCCTCTTTGTGCCCTTCACCCACTTTGACGCGGCATGATGGGTGGCAAGCCTCATCGCTGCCATATGCGTCAAAGCGTACTACCTATTGTCTTACATTTATCTTACATTTTACCCCCCACCGCCAAGGAATACGAAAAATCCACCACCCTGTAACCCAACACCAAAACTTACAAGTAAATTAAAAATATAGGATAAAAAGAAAAGAAAAGTAAGAAACCTTAACAGGCAGGTTTCAAATTTCTGCCTTTCAATAAATGACAGTCGGAAAACTTAAAGAAAAGAAGAAAACAAAACAAACAAGTATTTGAAGAGGATTTAAAAACAATTAGAACAAAGAACGTGGAATTTAATTTTAAAAATATATCTAAGAATGTTCCAATAAAACATTATTCGAATTTGTGGCGAACTTATTCATTTGAAATGGAAAGACAAAAATAATCAAAAATACTTATGGAGAAATTCTTTCCATTTCGAAGTTTCTTTGCCCAAAAATATAGGTAGTATTATTTATATTTTGTTCTTTATCGCAAATGTATTGAAGACATTAATTTTACAAATTGAAACCATCTGATCTTACATATCCTAGTAACCTACTCCCGATATGGTCTGGATATACATATAGATAATTATTATAATATCAGAGCTCTGTGAAAAAATAAACAAACTAGTCTTACCAAAAAGGGAAAAAACAAATTAAGCAAGATAACATATAGGTAGGTACGCCTACAACCGACAAATGAAATGAATGCACGATGTTAGAACTAAAATTTATATTCCATTGTTTTTTTCTTACGATAATAACATACTGAGAACAGAATGAGTTGTTTTTATATAATTTTGTTACAGTTATTAATAATATATGCACGTTTTTATAATTACTTTTATTTAGTTTGAACAAACAACGAAAGTGAAAAGTTATAATATTATAAGCAGTGAAATGTGTAGGCCAAGTTCATAAATCAACTTCGCCTTGTATATTTTATTCATGTGTGTATATGCTTTTTGTGTGAATGCAAAATGAAGTTTTATCAAAATGAATATTTAAAAGGTTGTTGTTGTAAATATTTCATTAGCATGTTCAAGCAAAATATTCTGATAATTAAGTATCTAAATACATAGGTACAATATTTTTTTCTATAGAAAGAAAAAATGTTAATGTACGACAGAAAGAATGTATGCTTATAATAAATTGAAAAAAAAACTAAGTACTTCGTGATTATTCCCCCGTACTCTAAATACAAAAAAAATAAGCAAAAAAAATGAAAAATAACTTTTTTTTTTCACAAAATCGTCATAGAATATCAAAAAGATGGAAGTAGATAGAAGTACGATATACAGGTAGGAAAATTTCTATCGGAATTAATGATATAGGTACGTACGTAAATTTAGATTTTTTTTATTATATTTAAATTTGTGGGAAAATATCGCGATTACCATTATAATAATTACTTAAATAAGTGAAAATATTGTAATGCGAATTATCATTAGTATTTACATGAGCACCTACCTACCTACCTGCAACTTGCAGCTCACGCAGAAAAAGGAAATGAATAAGAAACGGACGCAAAACACACATCTGATAACGTGTAATTACTTATTTTAATTGAGGTAATTATTATTAAAATCATATTAAAAATCTGCATTATGTTCATTCATACGATACCCAATTAATAATTCATGGAGCGCATTACTCGATGTTGTATCAGATGACGGGCAGAATATTACCTGTAACAGAGAGAAAACATAAATTATAAACCACAATAAATATTAACAAACAAAATGGTGTATGTATTCGATTTTCATATAAAAATACAGTTAACAAGATATTGCTTTTAAATTTATACGAGTATCCCTAACATATAAATTAGCAATCTATTTTATTGAGTTGACTCTTTTTTTAAACCCCCATATTAATCCACGGAAACAAAATGTTTTGAATTTTACTTTACTTATTTATAGGTTTGATAATAATAACTTGGTTTCGACTTACAAAGCCATTGTTAAAACAGGTTACTTTTATTAAACCTATAAATAAATAAAGTAAAACTTAAAACAAAACAGTTTGTTTGTTACCATAAAACTAATAGGTACCAATACCAACCAAGGAAAATTTAACAAGATATCTATCTTTTATGTTGCATATATACGAAACTGGATTTTTCATTAATAAAATACACATTAGACACTCGCCAACTAACTTGAAGGTGGAGTAGGGCGGCATCAGAATTCGAAATATGAAGGTTTGAGAATTTACCATCAGGCTACCGAACATCTAAATTCTATGTGGATATAGATAATGTCGTGGTAATAAATAAATAATATTCAATATTACTTTTCCTGCAAACCATGTATTTTACTATCAATAAAATAATTATACATTTTTTGTTGAATGTTTAATATATACAAGGCAATTAAAATGCAGATAAACAGAAGGTACAAAACAAACTCATATGAATAAAACATCATTGACGTCAATAAAACATCATCAACGTCACATCATTGATAATTTAAATTATAAGTAAAAAATTTCTGTTTAATTTATTGACATTTTAAATCATTACAGACAATTTGACATTTTAACTATTTATGACATTAATTCGTATGACATTTAAATTATTTGTATTATTTCCATTAGATTAGATTTTTTTTTTCTTCTATCTACATGACATCTCCCACATTATTGCAATTTTGAATCTTGACATATTAAATACTAAACATTTCATTGACATTCTGTACTGACACTCCAATATTTTATGATTTGACTTAAATTATTATTGTTATGAAATAATTCTCTTTTGTGTTTTGTTAATTCTTGTTTTCCAACTGTGTTGTGAATGAGATATTTGATTTGTGTATTATTTATTCTTGAACATGTAAAAGGCTCACGCCGTGGATTGTGAAATAAATAAATCATGAATCTCATTGAAAATTAATAAATTACCAGCACCACCACACATATACAATGTCACAAAACATTAATAATAATGTAATTGAACACAATTCAATAAGTTATCACGACAAAGTGCCATAACTCTGATATAAGTACTCAATATACTCAACAGGTTTCATTTGTCATGGAATTCGCATAAAGGTTTTTGTAAGTCGATATACTCGTATAATGATTGCAGGAATAAAGTCAATGCAAATGTTTTATTTATTATTGCAAATAATTAATCAACAATAAAACGAATTATTGACGGGGGATGTCACTATTGACTCTATTGAATACACTATGTCACTATTGATTGGGGGATGTCACTATTGAATACACTATTGACAAAATGGTCAGTGCTCAAAACATACAAAGGATGCAATTTTACATTATTTTGTTAAGTTGTTGCCGTTACTTCCCTGACAAGGATATTCAGAGAGGACATATCAACAAACATTTATGTGTTTGATGCATTGCATAATGTGTATCACCGCTTTCATGCCCATGACACAAGATTCATAATAAATATGTTAGTTTGAAACAACTCGATTCGTGTGAAATTGTACATATTTATATAAATATTACCTTATATGTTATTTATATTAAAAAATGAACTAAAATATTTATATGAATAAAAGTGGAAAATACGGTGTTTATATATTTTTTTATTTATATAAAATATAGATATTTTACGGTTAAAATATTCATTAGATTAACACAAAAACGTAAGCATAATATCCGCTTAAATGATAAATACAAATAGTGAATTTATATATAAATTTCTATTAGGTACACTTGACGGCGACATTAATCATTAAAGGAAAGGAAATTAATTATAAAAATACTTGATTACTTACATTGTACTGATAAGACATAACTACAAATTAATAAACAACACAGCGTTAATAATAATAATAATGAAGGTGATGATACATAATAATTATGTAGGTAGGTAGATAAATACTAATTTTAAGCACCGTATATAAAATGATCGGTAATAATAGTAGGTAGATATACCTATTATATTTATATGTGTATTCTGATGGTTACATATAACATCACCATAATATGAGTGTGTCCAGTGTCCAATGCGTACAACATTTCTAAGGTGACATCATTCCTGTACAGTTAAATATATATTATAATAATAGTTGGATGTCGGTCTCCTCACATATTCTATCAATACTAAGATACATATGTATGTGATTGTAATGTGTAATTATATACCTACTCTACGTAATCCATTAGAAACTCAATTTCTAATTTCCTTCATTTCATCGATTACAAATCTCCTACTAAGTACTATTACTATACCATAATGGATTATCCCACAAGTGGGATATATACTACTACTACTACAAGCTGTTAAATGTATGAAAATTTTCGAGTCAAAAGCAGGTGTTTGAAAAACTAGAGATATTTTACATCTTAAATTCAGTGGTGAGGTTTGATATCCATCCTAAATGTCAAAATATTTTGTTGACACGAAGAGGACAGTGTGTATGTTTATTACATGCAGCTGATCTGATGACTAACCCACTAGTGGGATGCGTTGTGATGGTGTAGTAACTTATAGAAGTAGTGGTAAATATATGATATTATGTTCAGTATACAGCAGGTATTTTGATTTTTTTAATATTCACTTGAAACACATTTTTTACTGAAACATTGGAAGCAGTGAGTGCCCAAAATCACTCTCAAACGAGTAGATGGCTTTTGAATATAGAAAAAAAGAGTCACTGTAAAAACATTATCAACAAAAATGCAAGCTGTTCAAACAAACTTCTTTTAAAGGAATTTAAATACAAGAGAAATTTATGATATTTGCTAAATTAAGCAAAAAATTAAAACATACAAAAAAGCAAATTTAAAAGATATTAGAGTACGAAATATAAAACGTTGCGTATTTAAATAATCGTATTGTAAACAAAGATGAAACTTAAAAATATATGTTATATAAAACAGAATGAGTTCACAGGAGACTTTCCATTCTTGTAACGTTGTAGGTACTCTTATTAATCAAAACACATAAAGAAATGCATTAGTCACACAAGGCAAGGATAAAGAAAGGTGTATGTTCACAAAGTACAGTTGTAGTACAAAATCGTTGTAAGGAAAAAACATAAAATAAAATATTGTGTAGTCACCAGGATGAATGCAAATAAACTGCATTGTGTTTAACAAGTATTACGACGTGATTGATGGCTGAGTGACGAAGAAAACAAACGAGAATTATTTGTCCTTGCTCAAACCTGATGAATCAGAGATTCAATTGGTTAAATTGTTTGTAACTCATTTCTCTGTATAGACAGTTCTAAAAAACTCAGAACTAAAAATAATAATACCTAATATAATAAGAATCTTTGTTGCATAAAAATAGTATACAATAGAATAAAAAAAAAACATAACAACATTACTACTGAACACATAATTTGTGCAATGGGCGAGTTTATCGCAGAAGTGCGATATCTTTCAACTAACCCCACTACGTCTATATACTCGTAAGTATGATACAACCCAGATTACAATAATTAAACCTGAACATTATACAATAAGCATGATACACACAGAGATTCCCATAAATAAAAAAATACTGAGACAAAATTACCCGTCCCACATGTGCTCTTTATTTAGTAAATATAACAGCAAGTAAATAAATTAAGTCCATCGATCCTAAGTCCTAATTTAATTATGATAAGCAGACAAGACAAATTGACAAAGTTAATATTCAGCAGCTGTCAAATGTAACAGATTATTCTAAACTACGCAGTTTGGTCTCACTACCAACAAATAAATATAACAGTGTCGCGTACCTATATAACGTAACACAACATGAACTACAATGTACAGTAAATAGGTAGTCGTATCTGAAAGAATCGTGACACCTGTGTAAACAGCATTGTATCATTATAAAAGGTTTCATAAAATGCAGACCAGGGTATTAACCATTAACTAACGAGTTAATAAAACTGCGAACTGAAATAATAAATAAAGGTTTATGACTCATAAAAAAATAGCACTCATCCTTGCAACAGTTGAGGAACCACAGAGCACCTGTGGTCCCTCCCTCACGAACTCATCCCCCACGGTGAAATTATTACATGCATCCTATAAAGAAAAGTACCTACAATGGACTAGGAACAATAATGAAAATCGAGGTATTTTGAGCTTCCTGAGAGACAACAACGAACTCCATACCTCAACTTTTCATCTCCAGTTACGGTTAAGATTAGCTAGACACCCACACCAGCCCCAGAGTTTACTTTTTCGTTGATATATTAAAAAGATATTTTTTGAGTAATGGTGTTCAATTCTTGTAACATATTATTATCTCTTTACATATAAAATACATGAAAATACGAGGATAAGTTTCAGCGTAAATGTAATACATCCACTTGAATACTTGGAACAATAATTAACAACTATAACAAGGCAAACCCTTCACAGTAGGTATATTGGTAGCTCGTGTATTATCCATATTATATCGATTTTTTCTGTTTATCGACGGTAACAATAAATTACTTACTTGCAAAAATTACTAATTTTCTAATTACCTCTCTCGTAAATTTCCTCATAAGTCACAATCTCTTGACAAACATACCTACTGCTTTGAGCTATACTCTTCCGTTCTTGCAACTTGTTATTTATAAGAAGATTCTTGCGGACGGAAAGAATTATGTAGAAAACTAATTGAGTCATTAGCAATTGAAGAAAATAACTTGTTTTGCATATTTTATAATGCATATTTTCACGAATGAATGTCACCTGTACGTAGAAACATAAAAATCAAACGTCCAAATTGTACGTAATTTTCCATATTATGTTATTTATTCATACTGAGTTAGTTCGGATATTTCGCAATCTAGTGATAAACTCGCCCTCTGTGCATTGAATGATTTTATGATACTTTGCAATGATTGTAAGAAAGAAAAATAGTTAATTAGTAAATAAATAATAACAGATATTTAAATTATTGAACAACGACTGCTGTGTGGTCCTACATACTGTAATATATTTTATTTATTATTATATGTAACATGAAGTTTCGAGTTATGGTCATAATAATAAAATGTTATTTATGGTTGAGTGAATATGACATGAAAACAAACATGTACGCAGAGCATTGTCTATGTTCATTGATAGTGTCACTAGTCACTACTGAACACAAAAAAGCGTCAACGAAATACGTTTAAATATAACTTCAACATACCATCATGGCATAAACCACAAGCGGGGTAGCCGGCGGACTAAGTGTAAAGATACAAGTCGTCTTTTATGAGACAATAAAAGGTGGAACATTAAAAATGGGCGGCATACCTTATCACTGAGTAAAAGATGTTAAACATTTCAAACAGTAATGTTTTACCTTTTACAGGACACTCGAAAACTACCAGAAAAGAGAGGGAAACATTTTTGTAATAAAATGAATATGTGGATTAGTTTTCTTAACACAACAGAACGAGCATTGTCAATTAATTAGGTAAAAAAAATTACTATAAACGGAAATCATATCCTTTACAAAAACCCCTGTATATTAGAAATTGTTATTCTGTGAAATTCCTGTAACAAGCTGAATCTTTTCGGAAACAGTGGCGATACTTATGCATGAAATTTTGCAACTGAACGGATTTTATTTTGTGATGGTAGAAGCCTAATAGAAAATGAATTTTGGAACTAACGCCTTTAATCATCCGACCCGTAGAAGGAAATGGATAAGGAGATACCGAGATAGGATTTGCGTCTCTAGTCTCTAGTACCGCAACTTTACCAGGAAACGGAAATAATAAACTTAGCGGGGTAGATCGCTTCACCCGAGCCTCCCGCAAAAGTAGGCGGGAAACTCAAGAGGACGACCTGTGCCCCTCCAAAAATAGGTTCGCTTAAAGCAGCATAGCCAAGCGTCACCAAGGCTTAATATTTTCCTTACTCATTAGTTTAAGGCACGAGGAGCGGGTGTATCAACATTTGACCGATCAAAACAACAACACGATTCACTTGTAAGTTCACTTGTACACTAGTGCCATCTGTCGGAGTATTGCATAAACGCAATAAAATAATAATTCAAATAATTATTTTGTAATTGATTTGAATTCAAAAAATTTAAAATGGGCGATATTCACAAAAAAGATATTATGTTATATCACATAACTAAGTTGGACATCAAATTCATTGCCTCTAAGAATAAAACTAACCATTTGATGAACTCTGTAAAAGATTTGAGTATCATTCATAGCAAATAAAAACTTCAAATGGCCCTACTCTTTTCTGGAAAACTCCCATCTATTTATGATTTAACAAAGAATATCACCGACAATACAAACAAGTGAGAGTCGGGGCTAGTGACCCCGATGCATATGGTTGCCAAAGTAATAATTTATTAGAGACAATGACATTAAATAAGACGTTATTAGCAGGCGACAAGTCGGAAGTTGGTTGGTAGCCACTAGCCAGCCGGTGCATTGAGTGTAGGTAGGAACCTAATTATAATACATAATATCAACCTTACACTTGCCAGTTATAATTATGTTGTGTATTATCTGCACTCTGATCAATTAGCAAACAACACTCACAACAATGTATAAATGAATTTAATAATATTATTCAAGGAAGATAGCACTATGTGATATGAAAATTGAAACCCACATAAAACAGAATATAATGGATTAACGTCTCAGCAGAACAACGATAAAAATACGGGGGCCATTTCAATCTCGTCAATAAGGCATCCGTTTCAGACTAAATCTGATATAGTGAAGAAAATAATATGCATGCAATCTCCCCCATTAACCAAGACTATGGCAGAATCTGAATTATAAATTAAAAATATTCAACTTGGTACATATACCTACTAATGACTAATAATAAGAATGTTTATTTACAGTGTACTATACTAACTTACGCTTCTAAAGTGAGATGTCTTCAACGTCTGTCCTCCAAGAGTCGAATTTCGTGGTGATTTCCATAAAAAAGCAGAATTTTACTAATTCTTAAATCAATATGATTCGTAAAAATGCTCTAAAGTTACCAATAACATCTTCTCTTATTCAAGGAGGACAAAAAAGTTGCTGTAAAAGGTGAAAAAGCGTATAATAGCGGTCATTAGAAAAATCGCCTTTTCATGACAAACAATATGTTCCATACACGAAGTTAGTTCACTAGTTACCCCATTTATGGGAGTCGGCGTAATGGTATAGATAAAAATATATTATAATACGTGTACAAAAAAAACAAGCAATTTAGAACTTTGAAAAAAACAATGTCTCTTCCAATGTATGGCACACGAACATGTATTTCAACTACAATTATCTTTAATTCAATTTAGTTTTAACATTTTCTCTTTAATTCGTCGTTCTTAGGGAAAGTAAAAACTATCTTATGATATAAAATCATGCTTATGACTATCTATGACTATATGTGAAAAACACACAATTCTAAACTTTATTGTGGGTTATATAACAAAATTTCCCGAACAGTTAAAATACTCCAGTACAAATTTGTTGTAAATTTAATCTGTCAAGTTAGTTTGTTGAGCGCCCCACCGGGGGGCACACGTTTAGCTTTAGAAGCGTATTATGGAAAAAAAAACATAAATATAAAATACGTAAACGAACATTGAGTTTTGACATTTCTCAATTGATATTTGTATAATTGTATTACAACAATTTATTTGCCGTTTAATCATTTCCACACTGACCATTGTTTTTTGCACCATTGCTTTTCACAAGTGGTTCACAATTATTTATCGAACAATTATCTCTTGACTAAACATAAACATTCTACTGTCATTCATATAGAAGGAACATTGTAATGCCATATTCAAATTTTTTTTTCATAATAAAACACAAATCAAAACATAGATAAATATCTAGAGATCTATATTGTAATATAGTTCCTTGGGAAGATATGTATGTTCAATGAAACATATGGCATCATCTTGCGCGAAATAGGATCTGACATACTTTTAATATGTAATGAAAACAAAAATATCTTTGACTTAAAAAATGACGCAACTTAACGAAATCAAAATATTCCATGAGATCAATATTATCATGTATTGATTTACTTCGCTCATTATTAATATTGCAATGTTCCGAACAAATGTTTTCATGGACATCCAATTCATTCTCCATCCGAACAGCTGTTGTGAAGAGATAAAATATGATTAATAAACATTGACCTATACCTACACTGCAGTAAACATTATCTCAATAAATATGTTCCAAATTTTATAATAATATTAAGCTGTTTCACTCAATGGTTTCACTACATAACATTATGAAGTATCCCAACAATAAAAAAAACAATTAATTTCCTTCAAGTCTGTTACACAAAAAATATTTTGTACCTATATGAACATAATAAAACAAACAATGGCGATTGCTGTAAAAAGGCGCAATTCTAATATAAGGACCATCAATATATTTTGTATGAATAGTAACATTAATAAATGCATCTGCAACGAGGGACTCGAGGTATGATATGAAATTATGTTGGTCGCAAATTTTATTGGACGCATTATCAATTTTTTCTTTGAATTTCCAGTCTATATTAGAGGTAGTTGTTGGTAATAAAATGGTATTATAATAATTTGACCGTGATATTATCTCTTCGTACACACCGCATGGATAATCGTGACTAATTGCTTCCATTCGATTTACACTCGAGTGACAATTGATTTTGATCCTGTCATTGTTAAATGTTATTTCAATGGAAGTCATTCAAACAAGTACCTATTGTTTATTATATACAATACAGGAAACAATATTGTGACCGAGATAAAAAAGACAAAACTTAACAAAAACTTATTATTAATCTTATATCATATTTTTAAGTACTTTACATCATCTTTTCATTTATAAAATCGTATATATTGAGATTATTAGATTATTAGATTATTGATTATAACATTGTATATTATTACACTAAGTAAGTACACTTAATATAAAGATGAGGAAGATGGCATATTTGGGACACGTACTTCGAAATGAGAAATATAGTTTACTCCAACTCATTTTGAAGGGAAAAATTGAGGGTACGGTGTAGGAAGGCGGCAGATGTCCTGGCTGAGAAATATCCGAGAGTGGACCGGAGTTCGGAGGGTGGAGGAGCTGTTTCGGCTAACACAGGACAGAGAGGCATACGCCAGGGTGATAGCCGACTTTGAGAAGAAGAATATTACACTAAAAATATCACCCTGCACGGAGCTGAGACCATAACAGCTTTTGGCCAAGGCGATTTCAGCAGGTATAGTATACAGCGGGTATAGCAAGTATCTCAGGAGAAATACCTAATTCTGATATTTCACTCAAGGTATGCTATCATACGAAGTACTAAATACGATAAGGTTCTTGCATACATACCAATACGATTTTGAAATTATCGAATTGTATTTATCTAACATTTATATGAAAACAATACAATATTGTACACGTATTACATTTTAAGTGCTGTAGAAATGAGTCTGCAACTGATCAAAGGCAAGACTGCGGGTAAAAGAGGTGTTGAAAGTAGGCAAATCTCCTGACTCCGTAATATACACAAGTAGACAGATCGGAGCATCGAGGAGCTGTTTCAGACTGCCCACGATAGACAGCTTCTCACAAGTGATAATCAACGCCGGGGGTACCTGATACTACACATGAAGAAGAAAAAGTGAAGCACATACATGCTTTTAAAATATGCGATATTTTATTAATTACTATTAACAAATAATGTAGGTATTGTTAAACATCGATCAAGCGTAAATACACAATAGCTATTAAGATTTAAACACTTCACATAAGCCATTCATTACAATCTTATACAAGACCATTATTCTGCCTATTACAATTTAGTTAACAGTACAATGATTAACTAAAGTTTCAAATAAAGGTAGGTAGGTACTACTTTATCATTACATCGTTATAATCATTATATGTAGAATACGAAGGGTAAAGAAATTATATATATATTATAAAAATAGCTAAATCAATGGATTATTACCTATTAGTAAACAATTACTTACCACGAATATTATAAAAGAAATGTATCATGAATGGGTAATTAAAAATAATATTCTTACAATACTTGTTTTGATGCTAAGTAAATATTTATTATAATTAGTTTTATACAGTGTATTGAATTGAATATTGCATGTTACGTATCTCTATAGTATCACGGCACATCCCAAAAATGAGGTTATCAGCAAATAAAATCAAAACATATTCAGGATGGGTGGCACACCTCATCACTCAACTGAAGATGTCATAAGTTATTCGTATAGTTAACACTTGCCTTTTGACGTGAACTTGAAAACTTGTGAAACAAAAGTAAGAGATCTATTCTTTATGACTCTTATATTAATAATATTACCTCAGATTTAATTACTCACATTTCTCGTATGAGACACTACTACGTCTGTCTCTCGAGCTTTTACCTTTCATTCTTCTCAATGATCTCATTTCTACTGCATTTATATATCTTTCTTCCATGTCCAAGTCTACCTTGCATTTATATCACTGTTGGCAGTAGGATGGCCAAATGTATTTAACATAAACATACACAATGAACTTTTTGCATCTGATATTATATTTTATTCACACGACATTATATGGATGGTAATATTACTATTATTTTAAACAACGTCTTTTCAATAAATGACAAACAATCGACACAATAAAATAATAGCCGCGATATTCCTCAGGCATTAATTTTCTGTAAAGATAATTATATGCATGACCAGCTGTTTGAATCCAGTGAGCATTACATAATAAAAAATAATATATACATTGGAACAGTGGTCTTCAAAAAGAGATGCGCTTCATTTAGGTGGATATTTGAACTAATTATTCAATATGATTTTTCTACAATTATAAACCGTTTCATAAAAAAAAATATGTACCATCAAAGGTACCTTAAAACGTACTAATTTACGTATTTCGAACGCATATCGATCTGAATTATTTCGGTGATCCAATTCCTAGAGACACATTTTTCAAAATCTAGAGTTTTGGCTTATTATTACGTGTAGAAATGAAATCCTATTTATTCCACGACAAATAATTCTAAAATAAGAACAATTTCCATTCGAAGCACATATTAATTGTTTTGAGTGTTTGGTAGACCGTCGAACTGTTTCAAAACGTGATATATTATATTGGAATATTAGAATTTCGATTTGTTTATTTATGGAATTGGAGAATGGATATTTTTTTTTGTTTTTACTTAAAATTCGTTTTAAACTTTTGAAATCTTCGTTTAATTTTCTCGAGCTCTCAGATAAGACGAGTTGTCTTCTATTCCTTCTTTCTTTCTATTGTTCCTGTTATACTGCTTAGAGCATTTTAAAAATATGGACTAGCAGAAACGTCAAGAAAATGAAGACCAACTCGAATTACCCGAAAACTCAATAACATTCTGCTGCCCTTGAATGTTGACATTGATAGGTTACTTCTATTAGGATTAAGCGTTGTTTTTTTAATACCAGTATCAAAATTTAACACAAACTGAAAAGTGTAAGAATCTTTTTAATCCAGAACTTCATCAGAAAAGTTTTGCCGCCAGTAAAAACACATTTCCGTTGTCATGCGACATTGCACCGTTCAATAATCATGCATCCATTCATTCGTCGAGTACTTAATTCATTGAATGTGTGTATGTGTGTATGTGTGTGTGTTTGTGTACTTGACTCTGACCTTAGAAAAAAGAAACAATAATTAATAAATATATAATGGACAAATAGATAACCAATAATCGCATATAAATAATAATTCATACAACTGGAGTATGTAGTTGTCACATTCTTGTTAAATAAAGGCTAGAGGATACATGGAATATAATGACAGATATTGAAATGCAAGACGATACATAATATTATATTTAATATGCATGCTATTATATAAAAGACATCAAATAGGAAATAAACGGTTGGGCATTTAGACATGTGGTGAAAATCACGTGGTTAATCGTTATATGCATGAACCAAGGGCAAGGAAGGGCATGATATTGTATACAAAATCATTAATTTATACATTCAAACATAGATGCTTGAAACTACGAGTAAGTTTTTGTTAATATTGTCACAGTATACTAGTCCTCAAGATACAAAACTGCATAGAGATCGTCCCTTCTGGGCAGTAAAAAAAAGACTGACTGCCACGTTGGGAGAGATGCATTATTGCTGATTTAAGTCGATATATTAAAATTTTGAAATATACTGTACAATACCGAGCGACTCTTGTGAAATGCTTAAAACATTTAATAAAAACAACATTCTATTAATTTATTATTCAAACATCATCTTTCGAATTTACGCAATGACAGCAATTTATCATTATTATTGGACAAGATTAAAGTGTCTTTTACGTGCCAAAGCACCTCAATATTTATGTACTTAGGTAAGTAAAAAAGTTTGAAAATGAACAATTAAAGATAGCAAGCACGAAGACCATAAACAATTTAAAGAACTATAAAGTTTATTCAAAACAATATGAAAATTTATTCTTATAAGAACTGAATGAGTAGTGAAACCATAGAGCAGAAGATCAGTTAATCTGGTAACACTAGTAACTATCTTCAGGTCCTATCTCTTTTACGGCAAGTAATGTACAGTACTCAATACAGATAATGTAATAACAGCGAATATAAAATCATACATAACTCATAATTTCACTACGGTCACGCATACACGATCAGGCCTCTCATTTGAATTATAATAGTACCTACTAGTAATATACGCTCAAACATTTTTCTACACTACACTTTTTGGACATCTATGATATCTACGCCCTCACTTACAGATGTTTTAAATCATTGATTTTACAAACGAATACTAATGCACGAAAATTAGGTATGTTTATTTGGATTTCATTTTCAAAAATTGACATCAGGTATGTAACAAACCAAAGATTATAAACTGAAAATACTAAAATACTAAACAATTTGCGTCAAATTTGAATGAAGGTTTTCTTGATTCTACGCGGTTTTCATAATTTTAAACTACTGTTGAATATTCCCTATATTTTTCGTTTTCATCGGAATAAAAACTTATTTTATCATCCACAGAAAATTGCATGCAGTTTCTGGTCAATCATTATTATTAAAAACTCGTATTTCGGATGGGCACATAAACATCAACATAAATTAATATTATGTATGCAAATTTATATGTTTGTTTATATACCTAAACAAGTAAATAAATTAATTTAATTGCAGAGAAAGGAAATCGCATTTACCTGCTAATATTATACCTAAAATACAATTACTAAAAAATTTAATTCAAACATTTATAATATTTGTTTTTAACATCGACATCTCAATAAACAATTAAAAGTAGCTACTAAAATTAATTAAATCAAGTTCTAGTAGTATATGAAAAACGTAGAAGGAAGTATTGTACCTAACTGAGATTGAGAAGGAAACATAAAATCTATGAATGGTCATCGTGTAAGTTTGCAGGATATGGCACATATTATATCCAAAGTCATATTATCATTTAATGTCCTCGCTAAGTATTGGATATTGTAGTAAATTTGTTTGAACATTTTAACCAACTTCTACGCAGAGTTAACAAATTGACGTAGTATGATGATAGAAGGTAAAATAATGAACACAGTCCAGTGTTACAATGATATGTCGCAAATAGATACTAAAATAGCAAAACGTGTTAATTCGTTTATTGAACGCATGTGAAATACTTTTAATGTAAGCCTGCCCATATTATACTCGACATTTGTACGTAGTGGTTACCAATAAAATAAACTGTGCAAATGTGATGTGTAAACCAAGACGAAATAAATGATAATAACAATATGACAGCGCGATAAATTGGTCATGTCAACATTGAAACAGTATCGGAGGCGTCACTGGAAAATACTAAATATCTACTAAGCAAAGCCTTCATATCGCGAATATTACAAGTCCATTCATTGCATCAACTTGGTTGCATAGCAATGCAGATCGACTTCAATACTGATGTACTAATACATTACAGTACTATTTAAATAGACAAGAAATATAGGTAACGATAATATTACTATTAGTTTTATACTATATTATTTAGAAGATTTATCTACTTTCAGATTATTTTTTTGGTCAGTTCTACATATGTATGTGTACTTTGATTATCATTGCTATAGTAATCTTAAAAGTCGTTTGACTCGTACAAAGAAATTTACACAATCGTAGAATTTACTTGTTCTTAGTTTTCTTAGTGCGTTTTAGCCATGAGACGTCAATTTTACAACCAATAACAGGCGCATAATGTTCTGACATTTAAATATTATAAATTATCAGACCGAAGCCATTTGATATTTGTTAGAACAAATAACGCGTTGACCTTCTCCACTTGGGCAGCTGAAGAAATATTTTAGAAAACTAAACTGAATTTCATCTGCCCTACAGCTACTTTAGTGCCCTTGAGACGTTTAAATTACAATCAGTTAAGTAAATGTAGCGTTAAACCCATGTTAAACCAAAATAAAAAACTCGGTTGATTTATGGACATAGGACATTGTTGAATTGAAGCCAGTGGTGGCGATGACGAGATGTGTCATGGCACGTAGAATTCGATGTTTGGAATACGGTGACAATTAAAGTTAATAGACAAATCATGAACATCGCAAATAGAATGGGAGGTAAGTCAATACATAAACAAGGGAAAACGTGTTATTTTTGTACACAATAAATTCTGACGTACTATTTAAAAATACAATTCTCTATTTTGTTCTCAACTATACATTCCGATGAATTGTTTTTTAAGATTTTTTTTCAACAGTTTACGGCAAATGAATAAACTTGTGTGACTGAATTGTTGAGCATAAATTTTAAATAACAAATGGGAAATGAACCAAGAATTGCGTAAGTAATACCAATATCTCGTAAGAACAATGCACTAAATGTCAAAAAATATTAAATGGCAAAAAGCAAATTGAATTCAAAACAAATTATTGACAGTTAAAATGATAAAATGTATCACATCAAATAATAATTCGACGTAAAAATATTTTTCAGATTATTGTTCGTATAACCATTCACGTATATTCATTGTCCAAACACAAATCACGCTCATTGTATAAATATTGCATCCTATCATAGCTTCTCCCACAAGTGGCATAGATAGCGGACAAACTCCTTGTAATAAACATCATGCATGTATCAAAGTTTGTATATTATAAAGAATGATTTCATTTGTCAGAGAATTATATCAAGCTTTAGATTATGCATAGATACGGTTAGCCATCAGTACAGTACAGATAATAGAATGAATGAAATATGATAGCGCGGGATATAGCTAATATATAATAGATTATGTGAGACATGTCGATAAAAGAGGAGATACAGTCGCTACTGCACCAGTGTCATACGATAGCAATGAATGCTTTATGATGCGGGCGGGTGAAAGGATTACAATATAATAAATATATGCCTAACACATGATTGAATATTGATTATTATCTCAACTTTTTATTCGTTCGTTCACCTTCGAATTGGCTCGGGATACGATACGAAAAAAAATATTACTTAATAACTTTGTCATGAGTAATGACAATAATAAAATACTTGATTCAAATTTATACACACAAAACCAGAGACAATGTTGCATCAACCTCCCTGGTAGTGGGCAGGTAGCCCTGCATCGAAACTTGTTGCCCCAATAAAACATAACTAATAAATGGATTATCGAATAACTAAAATAAAGAACACAAATGAATAAATGATGAATGTCAAATAATAAGTTTTGTACGTAAAAGTCGAATAATTAAATGGCAAATGAATAAATGAAATAACGCAAATACTATTGCTTAGTTTAAATTATTGCACGTTATTATGCTGAAGTCTATTCAAAATATGTTCTATTTATTTTTGTAATACCTTTTAGTTTTATTTCATTAGATCAATATATTAGAATATACGAGCGCCCTTGAGGTGGATTTTTTCACAAAACGGCGCTTTACAAATCATCCAAATAATAATAATTGGTAGGTAAATAGCAAGTATTTATGTTAATTTTTCGAATGAACTCTGTTTTCTATGGAAGTTTTCTAAGGTACCTACCTACATCAAATAGGTCAAACGTTAGTTAATGAAATTATTATATTCGCACATACCTACGAACAAGAATCGTTTGAACAATAAAATTTACGTCAGCCATTAAAAAAATCAAAGCGTAAAATAGATTTTAGCAACAAACATTTTCTCCCGATCATGATAAAAATTGCAAACATATAATTAATACTTACTTATTGCCAGTAGGTACAACGTTTCATTCAACACGGTTGTTGCAATAATTCGACAGACAGAATTATCTACAGAAAAATCACATTAGAATTGAGCTAATAATTATTTTAAGTAGTTTAGTATAATATAATTAAGAAACAAACGATTGTTTGCTCTCAAAAACACGTGTAGCACATATATCACGATTGAGTAGGCAATCAAAACCACTCATAATATACCTACCATTCTTGAAAAAAATGAACTATAGTAATGAATTAGAAAAGACAGCTTTTAAAATATGTTATTTTCACCTTGTGTTTGCAATAGATTAAGGATGAAATAAATAAATAAATAAATAAATAAATACAGCAAATTGATTGTGAAATTCGTTATGTCATCATGAGAATTACTAGGAAACACAAACTCTTAACATACCCCGTAAAATTTTACGATAAGCAACTACTGATAGGTATCTAAAATGTTCATATAGAAAACTTCCTCATTGTTAAGATATATTCATTTTCTCTTTGTTCGACCAACGACCGTATTAATTTACAATGAAAAAAGGTATAACCATACATAAACATATAACGGTAGTCATGTAACTATATGAGAAAATTATACAGAGACGCAATAAACTAATCCAAGATTTACAACGAGATATAAACATATTTTACAAAGTAAGCACACAATTTGATAATCTCTCCTAATAATTAACATGGACCAGCAAAACACGAGTAGGTAATTATATATTTCTAATTAAATAACGATTAATTGATAAATGCCGAAATTTTAATTAGTCCATATCTCTCTCAAGTCTCAATACATACACAAATAATTTGTATCATACATATATATGTAAGCAAATCCAGTTCTATTTATCTACTCAGACTAATCAAACAAATATGTGAAATAATAAAAATGGAAATGAATCCATGTGCTTATTTTATTTACTTCGATATAAATATATAATTAGAAAAACACGACTATAAAAACATTATCAAAGCCGTGATAAACTAATGAAACGAATTCGCCGAAAACAGAAGAAAATTGATAGATAATTTAAATCTATATTTATAGTGATTACAAATTCGCGTTAAATCGTAATTGTGATATGTACATAGGTACATAAAAATCTACAACATCTGTATTTCTTATCAGTTTGATTATACATGAAATTCCCGGTAATAAATATAACACAATTAACACGATTTTTACAGATATCAATTCACCAAGTAAATTGAAATTTGATAACGCGTTAAGTATATGTAGGTAAGCATATCTACTATGACATGTTGGTCTGTCAAGTATTACAATAGGTAATAATTATATAGGCACCATATGGCATTTTTTTTACAATATCTTTACGACAAATTTATATTTCTAAATATAAAATATTTTTTTATAAGTGAGATAATTCCATTATTCTCATTTAACTTTAAAGAGAGTAGTTAAAACAAAAACTAAATGACGTATATTTCATCAAGTCGGTATCTTTATTCTTGCCGCTTTTGTTTATTCATCAAGATTCATCCCATGAAGCAATCCATCAACATCAACAACAATCTCGCATCAACAATCGCAATGCAGTTGGCATCAATCAAAACAAGAAGAATATTTTGCTGAATACTTCTGTATCTAAGTCACAACATTACGCATAAGTTATACATTGCTACAGAACATTGTTACTAACTATAGAGACTTTATAGCATAATTCAAGGCAAACTACTATAAAAGAGCTGGAAGGAACAACACCGAACATAATTTATAATATTATTTAATTATACATATCTGCAATGCATCAACAATAGTAGATATGAGATATTATTCTTTATGTTATATTATATCAACACTCACGAAGTACTCCATATTAGATTATTAAATTTAGCAATGAAAGTAGATTGCTCCCGGTGGGCATTGTTAGATTGGAGGTTGTGTATTGAATTTACGGTTAGCATAGATCCAACTGCATTTATTCACGGTCAGAAGCGTAACTGATAAATCAAAAAGAACAAGTATGATCATATCGAGTAAATGCCTGAATTTTTACTGTTCCATAAGTAGGTTATTTAGTTATTTATAAGAAGGAATCCAAGTGCCATCTAATTGGACTATAGTTAGAGTAGAAACGCAGTGTTTGTTAGATTTTAATTTGTACTATGATTAAAAGTTAATAATGCGAATATCAGAGAAACCTTCCAACAAAATCAACACTAAAAATATAAAAGCCGAAATTTTAAGCTTGCCAATTCCAGAGTTTAATGGTAATCCAATTTTCATAACAAAATGACCAAATACACATTCCTGAACAATTCGTCATATTTATAAGCAGGCATTGTTTTATTATTAAGTACATATACACACATAGGTAATATGTGATTAATATTACTTTTGATTTAAGCACGAGTACTTACTTTCTATGTACATATTTACATGTACAATATGATCATGTTTTGATATTACCTCCAATGCTTTCAGCGCACAATGTAAAACAATTGAATGATTTAATAATAATAAAAGTATCTATTCAATTGTTTTATTCTGGACACAATGAAATGTCCATACACATACATAAAATTATGTCTATATTACAACTACTATATTAAATTACATTAGAAAAACATTACACACTAAGAGCGTGTAAGCAAATACATTATTTTTCACTTCAATTTTCATTCCTTTGTATTTGATACACGCATAAATAACAAAAAAAAAGGAAACATTAATTTTAGTTATCACGAGTGCATACATCTTGCATTATACCTAATCTTTCTTATCTAAACAAAGTAACCGAAACAAGTGAATCATAAGACATAATATTCAGGACATTTACTTTTACGTTTTATGAAAATCAAACATGTGTATGCAATTGTGAGAACATGGGAGAACATAAAAATAATTATATAGGTAGATTCTACATTACAGATGACCTTCCGCAGGAATTTAATAACACAAAGTATAAAAGATGACTCCCATACATTGTCAGACATAGATAAATATTATGTAATAATATCCAATATTAATAGAACCACCCACTCTCCATGTAATTAATAAGATATATTTCGTAATTTTCGTATCAAATATCAAATATTTGTCTTCATAACGAAAATATTTCATACTTCAATAATACAGCGGACAGATAGACGATCAAGGACAAACAATAAAAATTATAAATTATCAAATAAAATAAAATAAATATTTATTATTATTTTGTTTTGTGTTACTGTTGAGTAAGACTAACGCACAACCGGTTTCGCGGACTCCGAGTTCGCATCATCAGGTGCTGATCTATACTAATAAAAATTATAACAACAACGAAATAAGAATTCATTGACAAACGAATCGAGGTAAATGTATTAGCTAATTTAAGAAAATTTACGGCAATAAAATATACATTAGACGATTTAACATAGGAGAACAAAATTTGATGGTGAATTCTCCGACCAACAAAGCAATGGGTTTGTTTGATTTCTTGGCTCAGCACTGTGACATATTTTCTCTCATACAGGAAATTCGTTGCTCTGATTGGTGCAACAAACATTCTACGGTAATTGTTTTTTATCTACTGTTATGTGATTTTTCGAAGACCTTCATTTTACGGGACACTCGAAAACTTACGGAAAAGAGTGGGAGATCAATTCTTTGACGGGCGTGCTCCATATATAATTTTGTATTACCTAGATCACGAGCAAAAACTGGGACAGAAAAGGACTAAATACTAACTTGCCTCTAAGAGGTGACCAAATCAATGATATTCTTAATTTTAAACTTAATTTTATTTACGTGCTCTTATGCGATGGCAAGATATACGAAAAAATATATATTTTTAGGGTGGGTCAGATAGAATATAAGGTTACCTCTTATGTGCGTGCTAATTAGACGGTAATGTTGAATATGGGAGTTCTACGTAAATGTAATTTTGTCAAACTACTTTGTGGCTAAATAGTGTTTTCAGGGAAGTAAGAACTGTACAAAGGTAAGCTAAAAATAAAAATTGTAACGGCGAACTGTCAACGTTTTAACCATAGACTCCATTATCAATAATGACTACATTACGTAAAATGACAAAACGTTTTCATGATTACTATTATGTCCATATAATAAATCATTTCAAGGGGTTAAAAAACTTAATGAAACAAAGATTATCCTTTTGTAATAATGAATGTAGTTGGAGCTATTAGAAATTATCTTTTAAAGAAATGCTTAATACACTTACAAACATTCATCATAATATGTACATAATAAAAAGCTAATGACATGACACATTCAGTGAACACAGATTACTCACTAAAACTCTATCAAGAGAAATGAACCTGAGTTGGTAGGTAAACAAATGAAATCTACGTGAAACAAAAGACACGTAGAGGCATTGACACCACGTTTAGAATTTAGAAATAAGTATAAAGTAATACGTATGTAATAAAAATATTATGCGGTAAGTGGTGTGTAGTATGATGCAATACATAATATTATAAACTAATGTAGTATATTGATGTGATTATCTCATCCAGAGCCAGATCAACATAGCTTCAAGAAAAAACACCGTACATACAAAGAGACGAAACGGATATCCGTAAACCATCCGTCATTTGACCCATCAAACTTAGTTTTGGATACTATTCGGCAGAAAGCAGCTCGAATAGGCCGAATACATAATGATATTAGTGCATATTATTGATTTATCAATAGAGAAGGTTACAGGATGTCACGCATTACTTTTTTATGAAAATGTACATAATATGAGCATGTAAGAGTAAAGTGAGTGCAGCATGCCCAAAATAGAAAGAAGCTGAAAATCATATGAGAGAAAATGACCCAGAGCAGCTTGATAAAAATAGAAAAAAATTAATGTACCTACCTACTATTTACTTTAAACCAAAAGTTAGTGAAAATTAATTCTGTACCTGAGAGCCATTAAGACATTTGAACCATCAGTTTTAAGAAGGGAACAAACGCCAAAATATCAAAAATCGAAATATTTTGTCAAAGTGTCATTGAAATCTAAACGCACAACTCCACGTGAAAAAAAACGCAAAAACAATATTTTCTGAGGAGTTATGCACTGTCTAAATTCTCAACAGTTTGAAGAAGGAAATAACTCCGTGATTTATTCCCTTCTTAATACTGTTTCTCGGAATTTTCCCTAAATGGTGATCTTTTTTCCTCTAATATTACTCATGATGTTGATACTTGTCAGTTGGTTGTGTTTTTAATAGTGTCAAGTGTGATTGTGGCTTTCTTTTTTTAACAAATTAGGTGCATTTTTTATGTCTTGTAATTAAGCTGAGAAAATTCCTAGGAAATTTATAATAGGTCTAAGAAATACAAATTTTTACAATCATGAAGTTAAAAAAAAAAACAAAAGACTTCGGTATATGTTAGTACAACAACTGGGTGCAATATTCCTTCGAAAACCAATACCGATGATGAGTGCGGCTGTAAAAATAAGGGTGTTTTCTAAGGAGGAAAAAATTAATATAGAAACAATTATTTGATCACAGTTCGAAAAATGAGCAAGACACTGTTCTAATGGGTCTAATACTACATTCATCTATTAGGTACTCGTCAAAGGTCCAAGAGCAAAAAAATTGAATGATTGTAAAAAAGGTTAAGGAATAATAAAGAATAAGGCTTTTTTTCAACTTACTTCATTAGTTGCTGAAAGAAAATCGCCAGAGGATAAACGGGGGAAACACCAAAACTGCGGAAAAATTTTATCAGCTCAAGTACCTAGTTAATACTATTGACGACCATATAAGAACATTTTCTACCTAAGTGTCTCACTATTCCAATAAAAAAGTAAAATATTTGAATTCCGACCTCAATTTTAAAATAATGCTTAATAGCTGTACTGTACAAAATATCCAAATTTTACAACATTTGTAAAAAACGATTTTTATAGAAAATATTTCAATGAAAATTTGGGATTAAGATTTGGTCGCCCACAAGTAGATGTGTGTAAAGATTTGAACAACAAAATAAAATCTTCTTCATTGAATGATACTGCTAAACGTGTTGTGTGGCAGAAAAAAATATTCATATTAAAAGGGCCATTTAAATGACCATTTTATACAGCCAAACGGACTTTTTATATACTGTTGTATTTTTTTTGCATTTATTGTTGATTTTTTTACAAAATGAGAAATAAATAATGTAGTTTTATAGAACCGTTTTTTAATTGTCATACATTTAACAAACGATTACCTCAAAGATCTTTGTAAGTTTGAAGAAGGGAACAAATCCACAAAGTTCGATCTTAAATATCTCAAAAAGTAAAAAGTATAAAAAAAAATCTCATGTTACACATGATATAAAACATTATTCTTTATATTTGTCCCATACAACAACAGACACGAATATTACAAATAAAAGAGTTGTGAAGTTTTTTTCGGTTTTCTCAAATGTGGTTCACTTGGATTTATTCCCTTCTTCAAACTGATGGTTCATTTGCATTTTTGACAAAAATGCCAAACTTACAAAAAAAGCGGAAATAACACAACAGTCGTGAGTCTTAAGTACAGAAATGCTTAGGATCTATAGGATAGGGTCTATGTAATAAGCTTTATATACTGTATATAGCTTATTACTAGTAAAATGTTGAGATTTTTTCGATTAAAAGATCGAATTTGAAAATGCCATTTTAGTACTTAAGACTAAATGGCTCTCAGGTACAGAATTGTTAGTGCCATCCCTCACCGAGACGCCATGGCGACGTCGCCGGCTACGTGGCCAAATAATTCTGATTGACGACGTCGCCAATCCACAACTACGTGAGTCAGTCCCAATACATTTCGATATGAATTATTTGGCTACGTAGCGGGCGACGTCGCCATGACGTCCCGGTGAGGGATGGCACTTAGGGTTTTAACATTTTATTCGCTCACTAATCTATACATAAATATAATATTTTAGTCCGTACGTACCCACTATGTCTTCAATAGACTACGTAATTAGAATAATATACACTATACACATCATCCGTCCTGGCCAAACTTTAGGCTAAAGCATTTTAAATATCTCCTTCATTAACGAAGATTTTAAAGTTTTAATGAAATTTAATAAGGAAATGTATGAAAGATATACTTTTAATTGCTGAATTAGTAGTCAAACATTTTTCACTGCATTGAATTTATTTCAAAATGAAAGTAATAATACATCCAACAACAATACAGAAATCCAATATTTAAGGATTATTTTGGATAGATGAACAACAGCAGGTGAGACAATATACCTACACTGTAGAATAGGGTTATGACGTATGTCTTACATCCGTTAACAATATTATTATGAATTTTGTAATGAGTAGGTAAGTGCCTGGGTACTTACCATGTGTAACTATTAATTTTTGCCCCGAGCGATACCGGGTTATTAAAGTTTGTAAACAATAAAACACCTCACCAACTCCACAGGGAAAACTCCAAGCTACTCATACCATATACACAACCAGTCGCAGGATATCTGGCTATCCGGTATAAAACTTCACCGAATATTCGTTAACCGGTATACGGTAAAACAATTATCTATTTCATCAATAATAAAATACAGCCATACAAGTAGAATGACAGCGTCACGTAGTAGGTATCCTCAACGTATCATTACGGGCAAATGGACAAACGAGAAAAAGGTTAATTGATTTACGAAATCACGACATAGCCAAACACATTAAAACCCAATTATGGAGAGAAAAAATATACAGAAATTAAAGGGGTGGCGACTTTGAAACCACGTTCGTGTCATTAAGATAATAAAGTTTGGGGACTGTTTTTATGTTTTTTTTGTCGAATCATTGAAGTACCTACGGTACTTAATATAGTTATAATCGAAATAATGTAACAAAATAGGCAGATAATCTGAAAAGGAATATAGTGTAAAATATATTTATTTAATGGTAACACCCCAACTTACATAACAAACCAGAGCTCCGCTTTGCCCATCTTATGAATAATGTCCCACAAAGCAATTAGCCAGAAATGCACAAACCTGCAGAAAAAAATTGCTTGCAATTAAAATCGTTCAAAGATTTTTGACAAATACAATAAATAAGCATGAAAATAAAAAAATATGTATAAAATTTCTTATGTACAGTGACGATGCAAAAATACACGAAAATTGTATGAAAGGAACTCTTGAAATATGTGGTTTGTGAAGATTAAGGAATTCAATATTCTAAAATAAAATGATCAAAGAATGATAAATACCTAATCGATAAGGTATTATTTTAAATAATTCATGACTTCACGACTACAAATACACGTAATATGATTAAGGTATGTATTTAATATAGTGAATCACTGCCGAAAAGTCTATATTGGGACGAGATACTTAGTTACGTTTGTAAGATCAAACATAATAATTACAGATTTTAAATAATAATTTAATATTTACATTAATGACGCAATCCAAATCTAAAACTCAACAAATATTATTCATCTTACAAGGTGATTTAACAATATTTTTTTATAAAATTTATTAAAAAATCCAAGGCGTTGATAACATCATTCATGACAGTATGCAATGTCAAATACTTGGACAAATACAAACTTCCCAAACTACATACTATCACGATTTAATCGCGGGATTATAATTTATTTTGGGATTTTCCTCAAACATAACAAAAATAAAAGTGAATCATAATTATATTTAATAGAAAGGATACAACGTAATTAGGAGAATACAAAGTTCATGATCACAAAGGCGGAGAAAATGGATCTTCAGAAATTATTACAATATGACGTGAAAGGTTAGCGCTGCCGGAAATACAGGCAATCCACGTGGAAATTAGTTTGTACGAAATAACACAATATTCATTTTATCAACAGTTAGTCTACAATTATTTCTTCATTTTTACTAAACAGTTCATGATTAAAGTAAAACAAATGTAAATTTGAGAAAAGAAAAATGAATGAATTCAGTGTCCTGGTTTTGATTCATAAAGCCATTGTTAAACTAATTTCACTTAATAAACTAATACGTTTGACAATGGTTTTATAAGTCGAAATCGGATCATTTAATAATAAAAAACTAATAAAACTTAAACCATTTGCGGTTTGTACATAAGTTAATCTGGAGTTTTCCGTAATGTGCGTCGACCCAACAATATACACATTTATTTTAATGGACACACTCTCGCGTTTCTTTTCTCAAGAGTTTTTATTGAAGAAGAAAACTAATGTCTAACATCGTGTACATTATCACTTGGGTTAGTTGAAAGAGGTCGCGCCTTTGCGTTAACTCTTCCTCCGTACATAGATCTAATTTAATATGAATCTATTTCTGTAATAAATTTAATAAATAACGAATGCCTTAATAAATAAAATAATCTTATTTCTTGAAATGTCATGACAAGCAATATATTTATGTAGATAATGAAAAAATGTGGTAGTAGACAATTATAACGGACATAAATGGTGAAAAGAAACATTCATTCTATTAAATTGTATCTTATCAGTCAAACTGTCTTATCAAATCTGTCTCTAATCTTTATTCTTATCTTCACATGTAATATTGTGCTCGACTGCACCCTACATAATAGTATTTGACGTACCTACTGAAGATTTGCAAATTAAACTTCACAATGTTAAAATGATATTACAACAATACTTGCTTCCTAAGCATCAAACAATATTTTGAAAAAATATCATGATCAAATATTTTTATTTAAGTACATTTTTCTATTTTATTTCAACTTTGTATTTACAGAAAAAAATAGTAGGTAAGTGTTATCAGTGCCTAAAAGATAAACAATCGAAATTTTGGATATCAATTTGTAATTTGCAACAAAAATAAATAATAATAAACAAAATTTACTTAAATAAATTAATACAGATCTGACTGTTGATTAGTTTCGATTTTAATTTCTTTGCATATTGTTATGATACGGTTAATATAAATATTATGTTTTCCTGTAATTTCTAATATTTTGGTAGTAATAAAGGAAGCTGAACTCGTTTCATAATGTAACAAATGTGTCCCATTTTCAGCCGCTGTACCTACTGCTGAACATGCAATAAAACCGCTGGGAATAAGGAAGCCCCTTTCAGATAATACACAACACTAATATATTATATAAGTAAGTAGAATAACGTAACATAACAGCAGCAACATGTTGATGTTGTATCATTGGCGTACACAAGTGTGTCAATTCATAAATTTTACGGCTCTCTGCGGGACTGAAATATAGTAATGATAATAAAAACGAGAACAACAGCAAATATGCAATCTTATATATGAAATGTGTGCTACACATATCTATATACATATGTGGCTAACGTAGTAATGGAATAACAAAATATATGGATTGTATATACCTAGGTATGTGGAGACATCTATTCACGGCATGGTACAACACAAATATCTAGTTTAGTAATATAGGGCAAGGCTCTCTGTAGTTACATTCCCCATATCGTGTACTACACAACTACCCTTTACAACACGTACATAGAGACACGTTATATGCATTCATATTATATACCTACTTACCTAAACTACTTACACATTTCAATAACATCATTTTTTATTATTATTACTATCGTGGACAACAGTTAAGTGTCGTTTACATACCAAAGCACCTCAACTACGCTATACAATTTTCAATGCTAGGACATTACATTCACGCCACCATAGATATATCATCAACAGTAAAATAAATACAAATCCAGGTTTTCATAAATCTTTCAAATTGAGCAATATCATTCATATTTCATTCTTTACTGTATCTTAGTTACAACATCAATCTTTATTATGTATCAAAAAGTTATCAACTCAATACAAAGAGGGCGATTTTGCCACAAGATTGCGATATCTTCTAACTTACCCATTCTTGTCTCGTTATGCGAAGTAAATATTTGAAGATAGGAGGGTGTCTCCTGGATGCGACTGTGGGGTTCAGTCCCAAACAATCCAACTCCTGGTGGAGGATTACCCAGGAAGAAAGTATGAGGGAAACTGGACAAATATCCATATGTCGACCCCAAAGAAGGTGCAGTGGCTTTTCGTACGAGAACCAAGGATTTGATTTGGAATGACTATTGGACGCAGCAATTTAGTTAAGAAAATCAACAAAAGCCGAAGTCATACAAAAAGTAAAGTAATTAATGTAAGTAAGATATGCCTACAAGAAAAATACATTAATTATCTAACATTCTTAACAAATTAAAAATCAACAAAAGCCGAAGTCATACAAAAAGTAAAGTAATTAATGTAAATAAGATATGCCTACAAGAAAAATACATTAATTATCTAACATTCTTAACAAATTAAAAATCGAAAAATGCGATGGAAATGAAAATGCCAAAAATGCTCTGTGAAACTGAACACAAAAGAATGCGCAGAAATCTAAATTTATAAATAGAAACACATTTGCTAAAATGTTTTATACTAAACATGAAAAGGCTTTTCCATAGGCATCAATTCAAGTGTAATGTAGGTACATTTACAATTGAATAATCCTTTAACTATGGTAAGTACTTCAGGGTTCGGACCCTTTGAATACCCACAATATTTAGTATGAAGGTAGAATTCTATTACTGTACTGGCTGGGTACTACTAGTTCATAATAATAATATTATTATTATGACTACCAGAGACAACACGAAAATACAATTTACCATTTCACTCTACCCATTATTGAAACATGTCGCTTCTTATGTGACCTATTATAACTATGTAAGTAAATTCAAAGTTAAGTATTTATATAGACATTAATATAAGGAAACGAAAAATATTTATATGGATGAAACGACGATCACCGAAAATAAAATATGGATACAAATTTAAATTCAGCGTATTCATGTAAAA
This sequence comes from Athripsodes cinereus, assembly GCA_947579605.1. NCBI lineage: Eukaryota > Metazoa > Arthropoda > Insecta > Trichoptera > Leptoceridae > Athripsodes > Athripsodes cinereus. The sequence goes on along the minus strand of OX388310.1, from coordinate 29,200,504 downwards.
TCCATTTTATTTTAATTATTTGAATAAATGAACTTATTTTATGTTACGTGGAACATCCGGCAAAGAATTGGCCTCCTACTCTTTTTCGTAAGATTTCGAGTGGTCTGTAAAAGGTAGAAATGTTTAGAAAATAAATAAATTTTATATCTCAAATTTGTGGAGCGAACTCATCTGAGGAGAACTGCAACAGAGATACGTATACAGAGGTCGTAACTTTCTGGGAGAATATAGATTTGATGTTTTTAACGTTTTGTTTTTTTTTTATTTTGATGCTGACCGACACGAAAAGAAGATCTCAAACTCAGCGATGAGGTTTGCCGCCCATTCTGAATGTCTTATTTTATTATTTTTGTACTCCACTTGTGGAATACAGTATTATTAGCAGTAGTTAATTTGAATACGAAAAAAACTCACGTGGGTAACACATTATATCTATATTAGGAATAGCTTGCCCACTCTATGATCGTCTTATGTCATTTGTATTATTGCACAATACAGTAAAGAAGCTAAAAATATATAACCTATAAAATACAAATAACCAACATAGATACAATAAAATCACAGAGGATACCTAAATACGCGAATGTCACCTACTATTACCTACCTACACCTACATATAAATGGAACTAATATAACACAAACCGATAAGGTGAAATATCTAGGGCTGGAAGTGGATGATTCCCTAAACTGGTCAGGCCATGTTCAAAATAAATTAGACCAACTCTCACCCCTTGTAGGAGTCGTGCGAAGAACAGAAATGGTTGACAATAATACAAAAAACTTAATATACAACTCCTTTATACTACCACGCATTACTTACGGTATGGTAGTGTGGTCACAATGCAGTAAATTAACTCGAGCATCTATTCAACGCCTTATGAATAAAGCCCTTAAGATGATTTTTGGCTTACATAGATTCACCAGAACAATTGACTTGTACAAAATTACAAATAAACTTAATTTGGAGCAGCTCATTCTCATCGAAAAAACCAAACACCTACATAAAGTAAAGAAAGATAAAATGAAGTCCAACATCAAAATAACCACTAATAACAATCTCCATAACCACAACACAAGATCAATCAATCACCTTAGGTCTACGATTCCTAGAACTAACCGCAAACGCAACGGATTCCTGCATTCTACAATCAACATCTATAATAACAAACTACCAGAAAATATAAAGAACGCCAGAAGCATCCATATATTCAAGAAAAATATTAAAAAATACATAAAACAAAGTGATTTCCATTGAGACAACATTTAAATGACAATGATTTTAGTCGTATAAAAAATTAACTTCTCAATAATTTGACATAGTTTTTGGATTCTAATAAGACTTTTTATGTGTTGTAATCTCATTGTATTATTTGCAAAATTATCCTAATCACTTAATTATTTATATTTAATTTACAACAAGATAATGTGTAGGTTTTTGTATATGTATGTATTACATAGTCGTCAAAATTGTTTTCGTTTATTAAAAGATTGTTCTTATATATTAGTTAAATTATTCAGTTTTTGTTAACTATTTTACTCTTTCAATTTTATTACTCATTGCAATATAAAATTGTTTTATTTATTTCTAAATGATTTGATATAATTTTGGATCGGATCTTTGAAGGATTAAGTATGTTTGATTTACCTATTTATTATATTATGATAAGATTTGACAAATGATTGATTAGTTATTATAAATTGTAAATATAAGTTAAATGTAAATTATTAATCATAAATTAATTATTTAATTATTATGAGACTTTTAATTTTAATTATTTAAGAGATTTTTGGCTTCTTATAAGATTTTTATTTACATAAGACATCTATAATTTTAATTTAGTATATTAAATTCATTATTGTTTTTATTATATCATTTATTTATTGTTCCCCTCATACCAGCAATTATTATATGCTGATTGGGGAATTATAAAACTGTAATACGTTATTATGCTAATTGTAAATTGTACCATATACCATTGTAAAAAAAAAATTATACTGAATACTTAATAAAAAAAAAAAAAAAAATTATTGAGTGTTAATATTACATAAATAAGACAATTATAAGATAATTAACATATTTTATATGTAGTTTAAAATTAAGAATTTCTGCAAACATACACTAATCAGTGCCTTTTTTAAAAAACATCAATATATTCCCTGCACTTATTTCACTATGGAGTACAAATTACCTACGTGCAACCAAATTATGATTCATATCCAATGGTAATGTTATTTTAACAACATCCTCGCTAAACGTAGCGTTGAAATAAGGTATAAAGTCAAAAAAATATAGGTAATTAGAAACAAAACAAGAGGTAATAGGTCACTTTACTTTAAGTATTTATACGGCAATTATGTACTAAGACATTTAGCATTTTAAAGGTGACCGAACAACTCAACATAAAGAAACGAATTAACGCAAGATGATACATCAAAACACCTCGAGTTTGGCGGACAATTACATAGATACACACATATCTAATAATTACATACATAATAAAATTCTGTCGGTTCCGGGTTTCAAAACAACTCATCTAAAACATGTAAAGATACTATTGAAAGCATTAATTGAAATGAATTACTATCTATATAGGTAACTAAGAATCTACAGAATTTCTGAAGATACAGTGTAGTCTGAAAATGTATGGTCGTTGGAAGAGAGGAAGCGACTGCGAACATTGCCATAAATGGAGTGAGCATCAAACAAGTAAAAGAATTCGCGTACTTGGGCAGCAGAATAAACCAGGATGGACGCTCCAAATCGGAAATTGTGAGCAGAATAAACCAGGCAAGGATTGCCTTCAACAAGAAATCTAAAATATTGGAATCCCCAAATATTGAAAAAATAAAACAGGTGTTTTATTTTTTCGATATGGAATTCTACTACCTAAACACCGACACAGTGAACCCAAATATTGATTTAAGCGTAAGGAAGAACCTAACTATAGCCTTTGTATGGAGCATTCTGCTTTATGGTTGTGAGACATGGACCATCAGCAAGAGTGAAAGCGGACGGTTGGCGGCCTTTGAGATGTGGTGCTACAGACGCATGCTGAAAATCCATTGGTCGGAACACGTCGAAAACGAAGAAGTATTAACCAGGGTAGGCGAAAAAAGGCAACTTCTTAAGAGAATCAGCCAACAACGAGCTAACTGGATTGGCCACAACATCAGGCACCCAGGACTACTCATCGCCATCGCGGAGGGTAAGACCGAGGGCACAAATGGCAGAAGCCGACCAAGAGATGCGTATATTGACCAACTGAAAAGGGACATGAACTGTGGCTCATACGTAGAGCTGAAAAGACTGGCTGAGAATAGGGAGGAATGGAGAAGAAAATCGAAACTCGTTGCAGACCAATCCAATGGATTGTAACTTATTATATATATACAGTGTAATGATTTGGAACCTAGTGTATTCGAAATTCAAATGAATGAAACAAGTAAAAACCCTTGCAGAATAGTCAGGAAATATACTTATTTGTACATACCTATTAGTGATTTTAAATACCGAAATATCAACAATTTCTTCTATTTCCTAAATTCGAACGACGCATAGAATAATAATAATAAAAAAAATTAGTACACAGAAAATCCATATTACACAACAAACATGGTAGAATTTTTACTAGGCAAATAAATTTGTGCAGTGGACGAGTTTATCGCAGAAGCGCGATATCTTCCAACTAACTCATAGAAATACGTACATACTAAAACACAGATTTTTTTATCTTAAACTTTTAGACATTGATTCATTACAAGACGTAACAAATACTAATTTGTAGTGATGATTACTTGCATCTTTCAAACGTTTACAGACCTTTTAAATAATAAGCTTGATAATTCTACATTTTTATTGTACGAGTTTTTACCACTTTAATAAGTATTTTATAAAATAACAATACTTTAATTTACTATTTGAATGAATGATATTACAATAGATGTCAAAAATATTGAACTGATACAAATCTTTTTTATTCATACAATATTCCCATCAGTCACTAACAAAATTACTTGTCTCTACAAAGCAACTAAATACAAAGCATATGGAAAGAAAAAGCAGTGGATCAAATTATACTGTATTCCATTATTCAACAGCAAACTTTAATCGGTCCTACATTAGAATAAAAGTACAAAAGTTATTGGAATGACTATTAACTAATTACGTACACAAAGTTAAAGAAAAAATATATTAAAGTAGGTACCTATTTGAAATAGTGTCAAAACCGCCCGAGCCTTTTAGTTGATGAGCGGTCTAATGTTCAATACACTCAGCCATCTCATTTGTGAGAGATATCGTAATAGTATAGAGTTATAGACAGAGAAATAGAGCGACAATTTAAATCTCATAAAGAGTGAATAATTACTCAATAAAACTAACAATTCCTGGTCTTGAATTCCAACTGAACTTTATAAATTGCATGTCCATTTCAATAAGAATACATATATATGTAAGTGCATCATTTACTTCGTAATAAGATATATCACAGAACTAAAAATGTTTACAATGTATTGTTATAATAGTAATGCTTTACAGCTCACTTACAAACTGGTATTAAATAATAACAAACATTAGGTACTAAAAGTAAACTATTATTACATACAAATAAACCGCGCTTCTTACATCATCGATAAAACGAATATTATGTATTACAATACATACATAATATCTACATTTGATTGCTATTCAATTGTTAGGGTAAACTTTTTAATAACCATAATGAGTTTCCGCGATATAAATTTATTTTAAATAAAACAATATGTATTCATAATGTAGATATTGCACATGTTCATTAAATGGTAACAACTTAATTCTCGCCAACATCACGGTAATTACAGCTGACATGAGAAATTCGGGGGAAAAAATCGGATAACTATTTTCTTTCAGCTTTTATCAGTAAAAATGCCAATTAAAAATTAATCATCTTCTTTGATTTCAATTTTTAATGAAGAACAGATTGTACAAGAATTGAATATTTTAGATTAATTGGAAAGTCTGACACATACAATAGCAATATTATTGCTCTGAAGATGCAGGTATATTACATCATATTGCTTACTAAACTCGTTTAAAACTAATAAAAATAAAACATGTTTATTAAGTAGTTCTACAATGTCTTAATTAATCATGAGCCGGCTTTCAAGAGCTTCCACTTTCATCATCAGGCTAATGTAGTGTGAGTTTTAGTTTCATTGAAAATCAATTTATGAGTAAATACAAAGTCGAGTTACTATAAAATTCACCTACTTTAACGAAGAGAATCATTCAGATAAAAGTATAGTATATAAAATTAGGTCAGTAAGACAATTGTCAACAAATAATCTATATAATCAATTATAGTATTGGAATATATTATTATAAAAGACGACATGGATGTGATAAATAAGGAGTGAGAAGGTTGACTTGATCAGATAAAAGTATTGGAAAAATACAAGGGGCTGGTGGTGTACATATTATGTAGATATACACATCAGTGTCCTTGGAAATACAAAACAAAATCAATGATTAACGAAACCACAACTGAGTAAGGTACAATGCACTTTACAAAGGTAAAGTAGATAGCCGAGTTGACTAATACACATTTTCAAACACATAGTACGTTACATATTCGATTTTAATCATTGTAAGAATACAAAACTCATGTTAGGTAATCACCAGTTTCAAGAGCAGCGTAAAAATTGCCTTTAAGATAGTTTAAAGACTGCTAAAGGACACAAAATCGTTACTATGAAAATTAATTTTGATATCAAATATAAGTTTTGAAATGAAGACATCCGACGCCGAAAAAGGTTACATAATTATGTCATAGATAATATTGAAAAGCTTGAGTGGCAATGGGGGAGTAATGTTGCGACATAAGACAATAAACAATAGATGGGATTCCTAGAACCCTCAAAAGGCAACCTTGGAATATGAAAGGATGCATTGGAAGACCACAAAAGAGGAAGGTGGACGACATTATTCTAAACGCAGGACGAAAATGGATATAGAGCACATAAGATCATAACGAATGGAAGAGGCCTATATTCACGAAAAGTCTCAAAATAAAATAAAATATTAACTATACAACTTCAAACACACTATAATTTTATGAACCAAAACGTAAAATTTGTCAGAAATATACTCAATTCACATCATGCACTTTTTTAAATTGGACAATCTCTTTTGCAATACATATCTTATAAATGTAAGACTAAGAAAAATAAAAATTCACTAATACAGAGTAAGTAAGGCTTAGTGAAAAGCGAGGTGACAATAATAAATATGTTGACACAAATGAATAATGAAAATCTCAAAAACCTTATATTTTCAAACACAAACAAAACATTTATCAATCGGTTAATCGATGAACTGGGTGGTCTTCGTCTATAAAAACCTTAAACATACTAATATCGGTGAAATAATAATATAGTACAGTTGATTATATGGGTTAGTTGGAAGATATTGCGCTTCAGCAATAAACTCGCCCATTGCACAAAATTATTAATTCTATTGTTGTGATACCATGTTTTTTGTTCTTCTTTACATATTGATTTTGTGCAATAAAGTTTATTATTATTATTATTCAATACACTTACAATATTTACATACGATATAAAATGAAAATAGTAAAACATACAATGTGCGTTGATATACAAAGAAAATTAGCTAAGTTCAAAATCTAAGTAGGTACTCAAATTCACAATAAATTTACTTCAAAATTTCTATGACATGTTACACGTCATATAAAAGAAGTGTTGGCAGGAGGTAAGCATCTTGGATAAGGAATATCTCCGACTGTATAGGTATATGAGGAGACATTCGTCCAAGTGGTCGCTAATGTAAAAGAGATTCAAAAACTCGAAAAACAGAAGAAAGTTTTTCTTCTATTTGTAACGGTGAACAAAAATAAAAGATGAAACTGTAATAGGTATCTCTTATAAATTATAACATAGAAATAGGTATTAGGTATATGATGGCGAGAAAAGGAGAAGGAACCAAAAAGAATTGATATTATTTTTACAATTAACCATGTTGTATTCCCTTCCCATTTTCCCAACTCTGTGACACTCATTTAGATATAAGGTATAGGTATATAGTTCTTTAATTTATAATGGTAGGTTATGTTTGTATTGTTTCTGTTTTTGTCTTTCGATTTAAGGATATGTGATTTCTCTTGTTCATTTTAATCAAATGTGTAGCATCATTTGATCGTTTTAATTGATCTCGTATAGCGATTGTTCTGCGAGGATAAAAAATAAAGATATCAATTTCCTTGAATCCTTACTTTTATCATAAATATTTATTAGTTTCCGTATATATTCATTTCTACTTCTGTGTATTCTTTTTTCATTATTATTGTTATTTTAATATGTATGACAACCGAATGGGCTTTGATTAAAATAATTAATTTAATATTTGAACACTTATAAAGAGGACATTGCATTGAGTACTTCTTTTCTTGTATAATATTTGGTTGTATTAGATATATGTATGTTTTGTCTGTAGTGTTCTGTTGATTGAATATATAAAATAAAATAAAATAAAAATATGAAGTCTATCATAAATATAAAGCTTAGAAGACACAATGTTACATTATTTGGCAGTGCCCTGGATGGGACTTAAATACGCAGCCTATCCTTAAAGCGAAGTGTTTTTGTCCAGTTAATCTACCAGGGGACATGCCGAACGCCTCGAAATTCTTTATTATAAACCACAATGACAGCGTCACTTGTAGGTGTTGTTCAAATTAACAGATTTAAATAGCGTGAAGAAGGCTGTAGTCTGGAGTGGATAGACAAAGACTGACGCAAGAAGAAGATGTATGATACACCAATTGGTAGAATAACTCAATATCACAAAAAGATGGATGTAATTTGTTTCTTCTGTAAGTATATCAACGTGGTGTAATACTAAGTCTGCTAGTTACTTTGGTCAGTTCAGTATAATGAATAGCTGCCAGCAATCGGATATCGAATACAGATTGTATACATACATATAGTAGTATTTACCGTTGTCCTAAATAATAACCAATAACAACAGACAGGTGTTGTTTTATATAAATCTCAATATTAAGACCAGAAATATTCGTACTAAATCTACAAATACGAATAGGATATAAAACGGAATCTAGATGCATAATTAAATTAAATATAATTCCTAAAAAAAAACGTTAGTTAACATCCTTTACTTGGGTACAAAAGCAAAGATATTTTGTGTTTGATACACAAATTCAGCGAACATCGCGATGAGAGAAAATAGACAGAATATTTTATCTGCAGTAAATTAATGTCACTCTATCTATTATAACATTCACGCCGTTTCCCAAGTGGGGTAAGCAGAGAGAACGGATCACCATACTGCTTTATCCTTTTTTCGCTTCCTCCACATTCTTGCAATTTCTTATACATACAAGTGATTTCTTTTACGCAACACGCGGCCGTCCCTGAGAATTTGATCCACGTGGTCAAACCACGTAGTTCTCGAAGGTTCGCGCTTTCTCACACACCCTCTTTCAGATTAATACATCATCTTCGTCATCCTTTCATCACTCATTCGCTCTACATGTCCAAATCTACGAAATTTATTCACTCGCATTCTATCCACAACACTCCTCTCGCACCGCTCAATCTCCTAATATTCTCATGCCTCACTCGGGCGAAAATGTAACAAATTTAATGCTATGGAAATGCGATTATTGAGAGTTAAAATACTTATAAAAATATGCTTAAAACAAAGATATTTACAAGGTAACCAAAATGAGACACCTCTTTTTTGTTTGAGACATGATGCATGATTGCAAATAAATAAAATAGATAATGTTATTTATGTGCACGCATTTTTAATATGTAATAATTTATACAAACAATAATGATAATTATGCAGATAGCCATGTTCCATGCAAGATAATAAAGATGCCTACAAATCCGGTACTAGTATAAAGTGGCACCTCAAGGTATTAATGACTTTGTACTTATGGCGGAATATAATAATAAAATTTCTTATAAAGTATTCACAATAATGAACGAATGAATGATTGTTCCAGTTGAAATATAGGTACTAATAACATAATATATTGATATTATAATACATTATTTGTATTGAGACCCAAAGACGAAAACAGCCAACAACTCCAAGGTGATTAATGATGAGACTTTTAAAATAACAAAACAAAGCTTTTTCAATACAACATACACCTACCATGAGAAAAATAAAAAAAATCAAGATTGACTATCGCTTTTCATACAGCCTATAATTAACACAATTAAAAAAACCTAACGTACATGTCATTATAAAAATTGTTAAACTCATAAATATTTAACAACTTCATAACGCAAAATAAGTTTGTTTTTGTAATGATATGATAATGTACATGATTGTGGCCTTTAATTGTTTCACGACATTCGTTTCTTTGCGAAGTTGATGGCTGAAAGAAATTAAATCGGGGACAAAAACTGTGACACACTTTTCGTGCATATTTTATTTGCACGTAAGAAGTTTTTACGTCATTCTGTATAAGGGGACAGAGGAACGAGTGTATATTATGTAGAATAACGGTCACAATGATTTGATATGTTCTATATTTAAAAAACGAAACATTATACAATAGTCGCGCAACTACAGACCATCAGACGCACAGAGGCCACAAAATGCAAACAATTAGAGGAAACCAAAATCTAACATAGGAAGTTGATTGTACGATTTTAGTGGGAAAAGCTATTACACAACAATAATTTAAGTATTCATTGTAAATAATAATTTGATGTGGGGAATTTCGCAAGATTATTTATATAATAAGTGAGAAATTCGACACAACTAATAAAAAACCGTTAGATGTTACATAGATGTGCGTAAACATCTAACTTTTTTTGGGGCAGAACGTTATTTGATATCATTAATAATCTAACTTACCCGCGTTTCATGATTGTTTTTTCCTTTAATACATATTTTCAAAAATGAATAAATATTATAGTGGTTGATAATTTTCTAACATCTCAAAATTCAAAGCTGGGAGGTCGAGATTAGTTTTTAATTAACAACATTATATGGGTAAGATTCAAATTCAAATTCGTTTATTTCCTCAAATTAGTATATTTTTGTATTTCATATTTGTATTTGAAATACAAAAATTCAAAAGTATTTGTATTTTGTATTTAAATACTTTTTTGAAAGTATTTTGCACATCTCTGTTTATCAGCCTTTGACATGCCAAGTCTACATGCTACTCCGTAGAGATTCCGTAATGTTATAGAGAGAAAAGTAAATATTAAAAAAAAAAACGAAAGGACAATTTTGAAATTGGTCAACAAGTGTCAGGAAATCAATCTGGGCAATCCATAATATATTAGTCAGATCATTTTTGTAAAAGGAATCAAATGATGGCATCATCATTGTATGATTGATTTCCTCTGTACCTAAATGTATCAGGATACTCGACAATGTGATTGATTTTACTTGCATAGCATAAAAAGGTATGTGTGTTTTTGTCCATCACAATACTCGTAGTAAATACATTAGCAATCCAAAACAGTTCCTAAATTACTTGTAACATATGGTAAACCAAAACGGTACAAGTCTCCTACTAAATAATACTATGAGTATGTGTGCATTATCATATCATTATTGAAGTAGAAGCGGAAGACGTTAGGATAATCAATTATTATTATAAGAAGAGCATCACAACAATGTATATTAACAGATAATGCATTAAAATAAATATACTTTCTAACTAGCATACACTTCCAACTTTTTGTAGAGGAAGTTACATTATCATGGTGATTGTGTTTTTTATTTATTGATGTTTTTTGAGTTAACTTTATTTATTAGTTTTTTAAATGGTGCTTGAAATATTGTGTAGTGTTTTTACAGAATATTGTAAGTTATTTTTTTTATTAATAGGTTATATTCGTATGGTTTTTATTTTAGATTCTTAGATTCATATTTGTTTATGACTGTTATATTTTGTCCACTGTCCAGCAATTAGGTTTCACAACTGTCAAGCTGGCAGTGGTATATTTTATTCAAATAAAATAAAATAAAATTATGTACTCGAAGATAGTTGACTTAAAAAATGTTCTATAACCCTTTATAAAGTCCCTATGTGATCATAATAAATACCTTCTTAAGAAGCAAGTAGGCTTTTAGATGAATTAAAACAAGTATTTTCCTCTACCAAAGATTTTTCAACGAGGATACGTTCTTCGACTTACATTTCGTTATCAACCGATTGAAGAATACAGTTGTTTTATTTTATGCCCTTATGGAATACTACTACTTGTGCAACAACAAATAATAATTAACCTCTTCCTTTCACAATAATTGTGCCAATAACCATGTTTGTTGTTTTTATTTTCCATTCACATAACATATTTCTTTTACAGTCCAAAGCTATACTAGGTATATATGGACGGGGTTTGATCTCAATATAGCCAAATTAACAAATGATTGTAACTCCCATTCTGCCGCCAGTTAGCACTCAATATAATTTTATAATATCGATGGCCTTAATAATATTATATCTGAGATGCTGTAAGCAGATAAATACCTCTAGATCTCACCATATAAATACAACGTAATACGTATTAACAATACTGTAATACAAAACATAAACACGAGATGATAATAACACAATGTTGTTTTGTTGTGTAGTAGATATGCTGCGCAGCGCAGCGCTGACAGTTACCATAACTGTACACAATGTTCAGTCGAGAGAGATGCGAGTGGATATTATTTTTATAATAATACATTATACCTACATAGTACTCAAGTGAGTTTGTACATGTTATTTTGTTATTATGATTTTCTTCGCACAATCATAACAACAATGAGTGTACAAATTCGCGTTTGTATCTGTTTGCACAATAACTGTTTCCCTCCCATGTCCATTAAGTCTTGCTTGAATATTTGAAAATGTAAATACATGTTTGCAAAAACTTCCTATCATTTGGTATTCTAGTAGTTCAATTAATGTGGATATTTTTTTCAGGAGCTGATATTTTGTCCTATGTTCAAAGATCATCCACTCGTTAACGATTGGCCAAGGAAGTGCTCACTTGTAATGTGAAAAATGTCATGAATTATGTACTGAATTACGAAAAGAAATTATGTGCCGGTTGTGAAGTGTCAAAAATATACACGTACGGCTTTTATAATATTGATGCTTTGAAATTATCAGACACTCCCTCCGAAGATTTCAATTACGATTCATATGAGATCAAAAATAATGCAAATCTGTTATAAAAAGAGATCATCTAAAGAAGAAAGAAGAACCGTGGATTCCTCAGTAATAGATCACCAAATCTTTTTTTAAGTTTTCGTGTGTCCTGTGTTTCGTTTTCCGATGAAATACAAAATATATAAAACATCGCGTATGGGACATGTACCATCTACAATTTAGGAATGAGGCTTGCCACCCACCTCGAACGTCTTTATTTTAATTAGCGCAGAGAGGACAACCTATATGTTTATTACATGCAGTTAATCTGCTGGCTACACTACTTGCGTGATGTCTTGAAGGTATAATAGTATCTATAGTATTAACATTTTTACTACAGGGGCTCATGCATACTGTAACAGCTAAAGATACATCCGATAAAACAGTGATACAAGATATAGCTGTAGATGAATTTCACAAGAAATGTATTACCAGACAATAATTTGTACAAGTAGTTTTGTTCAATGGTGCAAACATCACCTCATGGCTACTTTCACTAATTCTAGTGGTCATTGTTATTCAATACTCTATAATAAAATTAATAGATTAATACACGGATCAATCGTAGCGTTTCTGTTTATCCGAAATCTAATAAAAATTAATAGTCATAACATAACAGGGAAAATAGAAATCAAGTTAGTCTAGTCACCATTATCAATGTAAATAAAATACATAAGTCGGAACAAAGAACAAGAATAATAATTTTAACCAAATTAACGGATGGTCAAAAAAAAGTAAGTTCGGGAATTATAATTTATGGTCTGGTCGAATATTAAAAGTTAAGAGCACTTAAGTACTGTTAGGAGAAATGCAACACCAAAAATATGCCTAGAAAGTTCGTGAAAAGAAAGGTAAAATAAGTTTGAGTTCGTCGGTAACCTGGAGGTAGAGTCGCGGCCTTGTGAACAAGGGGTCCGGGGTTCGATCCCAGGTGCCGGCAAACTCCCCTTTCACGACACAAGCTTTTAGCTTACTGTGAAAGGTGTATAAGATTGTATTTGGGTTTATAAAAAAAACCAGATATATCTTTTTTAAAAAAAAAAAAAGAAACTGAAAATAAAATATTTTGCTTTCCACTAAATGCTTACAACTACAATTTCACATAAGAAAATAATATCACATACTCTAATATGTTCATAATAAAACGTGATTCTGGAAACATCCATCGTTTTGGTATATATATATTTTTTTTAATTTGTGTTCCTAAATAAATAATCAAGTAAAAATACTAAACATGAAACTAAGTTATGAAAACATCATTAAAGGGAATTGCAGTCACGGAAACCACCTGAGTGCAATAAGGATGAAAACATACAAATAATTCACGGTATAGCATCAGGCGAGACATCAAATATTAATCCTCCATTCATTCCTTTGGGGTTGTATACAGAGTGGAACAATCATGGCATCATTATCCCCGCACCATTCTAAGCATGTGCTTATTATTATTTAATGGCCTACAAATTGTTGTACAAGCAAGTAAATTAGTTGTCAAATTATACTTGTAATAAATTTGAAGACACTCATTCAATTAATTTAATATGCATACTATAAAGTAAACAAAGTTGACCCCATGTATTATCTCATTAAGAGTCACCTTGAAAATTTAGGTTAATAAATGTTAACTATCATTTTGTTCAAGTATTTCTATTCCGTTCAATGTTTTTATTTACAAGGACATCCACTCGTTTACGAGTGATCAAGTTTGTGATTCAATCGACGATATAATGCTTTTTCTAGGCAACAGCAACATGCATGGAAAGCATAATGTATAATGGATAAGTTTTGAAGTTATGCCACGCTGACCATTATCGTTGTACTTTTACGAAGAATATGATATTATTTACGTAAGGCGAGGTCTCAATGTCGCATTTCAATTCTACCGTAAGCAATCGACCTTGAAAATCAAACCTATCAGGATTAGAAAGATTTTTATTGGTTTCGCATGATGTACTAACTTTCTTATTGACTTATTAGATACAAGTATTCCACTAGCTAAACTAAAACAATAGAATACAATGGAATGTATATTATTAAACAAATTGTTGTCTATTATCAACATCCCACATTGTTTTTAGCAATAGCTCGTAGATAAATTACACAGTCGAGCGTAAGTGTTACAAAGTTTATGATGGGAAGTGCGTAATAGGCCTATCTACAAACTATATTATACTTTCAGAGAAACCGATACGCGGAAATAGAAATTTTTCAACGACTTGATACAAAAATGATTAATTGCTACATAAAAAGTGGCACGACAAATTTTAAACAATACAAAAAACTTTTGATAAACTATATTCATCAATGACTTAAAGATTTAAAAGCGAGATCAAGACATTAATGTAAATTTGGTCCAATTATTATGGTGGATCGTTAAGATTTTAAGTATTTATTCTTTGTTTGTGTCAATCTAGTTACATTTTAATCAACTTTACATTTTTTATGTTTTACTGGTGAATGATTCAAACAATTCTAAATATCTTTAGTAATTCTTGTATTTGTACATTCACAGAGTGAAAATTCATGATTACAAATATCATTATTTCTAAACACAGATAATTTTTCACATTTTTTAAAGAAGAACTCGATATTTCTAAATATTTTTATTTCTCTACACACGGTGGAGGGCGTTCAGTTTGTTTTTTTTATACATATATATATATATATATATATATATATATACAGTACATTTGCTGGTTTACCTATGTTCAGTAAGCGCTAAACAACAGATAATTTTGTTTAGGTGAAGATTTTTTTTTAATATTTGGACTCTCTCTATTCTAATACAACTATGCCAGTGTTGGCATCTACGATCCTACCACGTCAGTGGGCGGGGGACCCGGCTGACGCAGCAGATCCCATCTTGAGACCCACACATCTACGAATGTCTTAAAGCGTGAAGCGTTTGTGGCATTTAGAAACACTTCCCCAAACCAGATGGGTCGAGGTGAAAAAAATCTTCACCTAAACGGATAAATAGGAGTCCTTGGACTCCTGAAATATCCGAGAAATAAAGATATTTCAACAATTTTTTAGATAATTTTGTTCTCGTATAAATGTTGTATTACGGTGGTCTTCTTTCAGCGAAACACCCTTTGTACATAAATCGATTAAGAATTGATTCATCGCGTAAATGAATTGGGAATAGTAAATAACAAAGTATAAAATGATATAACACGCTAACTCTGGAAATTAATCAATAACTACGACAATATATTATATACTTTCATTAATAAAAAAAGAGCACATACATTTTTATTAACTAGAAATATATAAAAGACATAATAGAGGAGAAATATATGAAAGACATAATAGAGGATTAATGTACATCTGATGTTTGCTGTAGGTTTTGCTCCTGGCATCTTGATGTAAATCGGTTGGATGCTTGGGATCACTAGTACTCTTTGAGTTTCTATTCCATAATAATTCACATAATAATTATGAGTAAAATGATAAGCAAATGTTCGATAGTCTTGGTACATAATAATATGTAGTTAGGTGTGTATGTTACATTGAATAATCGAACAGATCGTGATATTCGTGACGTTTATTGAAAACACACGAACAATGAACAAAATCGTGCAAACACATATCTGCAACGAGTGTCGTACGTGCAACGTGTATTGCTTAGAAAACAAATTGTCATAAGTTAGCACATATAATAAATGTATATCACCTATAAGCGAACAAAATACATACGTTTACATATTTCTTCATATACCTACTACAAACAGAATTGTCTCAGGGTAAATTAACCGGATAAATTGTATAAAATACTACGATGAAAATTTTCCAAAATATATGTGTGAAAGAGTTCAAAACAATTGACTACGTCGAGGAAATCTGATTCAATACAAGAAGTTTGATGTCGATCTTGTTTTTTTAGATATTTTGGCAGGAAAAGGACGACATAATATATTATATGGTTATTACATTTAGTTAGTTTAGTTCATTGGCCACCCATGGTGTATGCCATGATGGTATATAGAATATTTACATAGATAGAATAAGAACAATAATATGGAAATATAATTCAAAATCGTAGAAATAGTATTAGAAATTAAATCATATTCACACTAGCACACATTATCTTATACACGCTTAGTACAATGTTATAATAAATATATATTACTATGACTCAGCGCGCTTTGTCCTTATGTTGTAAGTATAGATATATCAGCGGAGTGGTCAGTTGGGAAATGTCATAATATTATTATTATTATCATACTCGTACAAGACTAGGTAGGTACCTACCATAAAAGCAGAAAATGAAAAGATTACTCATATTTTATACTGGCTCACATTAACAGTTCCAGGGTAACTATAAAATGTGCCAATCAAATAGCAACAATATTTACCGACCAATTCAGAAAGAAATAATGAACCTTCAATTTGACATGAAAAGAAAATTGGATGATCAAACTATTACTAATATGAACACCTTGCTTGCTTGCCCACTTTAGGTGTGTGATAATTTAAAATGGCTGAGAGGATATGTTCTGGGAGACGTGACCGTCCGAGAATGAAATCGCAAGATCATGTAGACCAGATCCTAAAGGGAGGACAATTTTAAGCATATCGTATAATAGGAGAGCGTGCATGAAGACGGATGCGAATATTATATGCAAAGATTGAGACAGGAGTAAGTGGCGTTCGATCCTTCCTATCTACTCCGCGACGGAAGCAACTCGATGGAGATGAGTTATTTAAAATACATTAGTGTACCTTTGTAAGTTCAAGGGAAAACAACCTGAAACTAAAGACGATTTGGTACCTACTAACAAGGAACTCAATGTTATTCTAAAAACCAACGACAAATTATTATACTCAACCTTCCATCTTATCACTTGTAATTTTAAGTGTGTAGCCACGAAACAGGATTAGATACCTACTGAAGAGATACATAGGTAGTTATAAAGTTAGAGATAATACCTAAATACTTAAGTTACCTACTTTATCAGAGTAAGCTTCCCAGCGCGCCTCGCCGCACAAACAACAAATCGATTGCAATGTTTATCTACAACGTTTCCGTAAAGTAACACATTTAACATATCCGGCTCCAATAAATAATAATAATAAATTATTCGCTATTATACCTAACCTAACCTAATAACAAACAGTGGTGATTTATGCTATCGGTTATGAGAACAATTAGAAATATGCTACCGTTTCATACCATTATAATCAGGCAGAGCCCCGGGCATAGAAAAAGTACCTCATTCTTATTTGTAAATTTTCGATTGTCTCCCATGCTTTTTATCTGTCGGGAGACTTATATTTACCCGTTCGTATAAGCAAAACTTTTGCCATAGTGAGCAAGTCACAGTCACATCATCTAAGTAATAAAAATGTACGTGTTTATTTATTCTTAACTGTACATTGTTTACGAGAAATTTAACACAAAAATATAAATACATGACTAGATCAAATAGGTACAATCAATATACAGATATGACAAATAATTAGGTATGTAAAATGTATGTAATAACATCGAAGATCCAGAACTCCATCGATTTATGATGTGGTACACATCGCTGAGAACATAAAAAGTACGGAGCAAGTTGTCCATGAAGCTCATGCAGTAATAACATAATCGATGTACATGTTAATCAAAGTAAACGTAAACTAGAAAGGCTTAAAGTTCAGTTTTGAGCTATAGATATTTATGTCGGTGTTTATGTTCGTAATGCACTTCGTCCTAGATATACGATGAAGAAGTATCGACCTACTGATAGCTAAAAGAGAAATGTATTATTTACATATTATTTAAAGAAAAGGAAAGGTTCATTTTATAGTATGGATATAGATAAAATTCAAGCGATAAGCTTGTAACTCCTACGCACACATACACATGTTTGCACAATATATTTGATCGCTACGATGCTGTTCTACAAAATGCGTACCTATTGTGTTTGACTAACTTGTGTTGAGTAGGTACCTACACTCACTTGTGTAAAAGTAGGTATACCACAGTCAGTAGATACGGTATGTCATTAAATATTAATAGTGAAAAGTCACAATATTATCATCACTAATGTATGTACCTACATACTTGTTAAGGCAATCATTACCTTTTTAAAGACACACTTAGCATTCAGTACATGCTTACACTCAACATTATGTTATGTACATAATAATATGTAATTAATTATTATGTAACTAATCTACTATTTCCTATGCTTATACGTACATAGAACATAGAATTGTTTATGTCGTGTAGAGTCCCTCGTTATCTTAATGGACCAGTGAATAATGATGCACTCACCTTTTGTAGACTCTGCAGGTGGAATTGTTAATCCTTTTATCGGAAGCATGTCTCCTCCGATCCTCGAATAAATCCTTCACAGCTGTAACACCAAGCACAAACAACACAGGTATCATGGCCACTTCCTTACCGAAGGCATTGATGGCGGGAAACCAGTTCAACAACACTATCAGTATAAAGTACAAGTTAGCTACACGGTGGAATTGTTCTAAAAGGTTCTTGGGAATGAACGAGAGGAGAGTATACTTTGTTGTTCTTACTTTATTATCAACTCTCTTCCCATTGGGATGATCTTTTTTAGGTGTCTTTGGTGGCACCACATGATTGGGTACTACGATGCGATATCTCCGCTCCTCCGCCGTGGGAGGTCTGCGTAGCATCCATCCGACGGCTCGCCTCCATATCGTGGGACCGGAATTCCTCCTAAGAGTGTAGATGGACTCTGACCTGGAAGCTTGGCGAGAATGTCCACGAGCCGAAGGTCTGTTGGAGGACCCACCGGGTGTGGCTGAGGTCTCCCTGTGCCCGGGTGGTAGAATAAAGTCCGTCCTACTTCCAGCCCTGCTGTGCGTGGGTCTAGGAGGTCCCTCTCCAGGGAGCTGCCCCTGGGACAGAGCCCGCTGATGTCCACGCGAGGGCCGTAATGCTGAGCGAGGTGCAAGCGTGGTAGCGCCTCCATGGCTTACGGAGCGAGTGTGGCCCCGTCCTCTAGGAAACAGATAAGTGTGTTCCGGTCCCTCCAGCGGCTTTACTTGGCTCGGATCTGTCTCGCTCCCTGCTGATGACATCTTTTCTCATCTGTCAAAAAAATAAACAAAATTTTATTCATCACATAGCTGAATTAGTTGAGATAAGTAGAGATACGTTCCATGTTTTCAGATTGATAATTTCAACAGAGGATACAGAATAAAATCAAGAAACTAGACAAATTAGAAATACAGTAAGCAGTAGTAGTATATCCGCGTGGCAACACTAGGTGAGGATAGCTGTTATTATACATATTATTAGACAGATATTTATCTATCTATCTGTTAGTTACACAATTATTTGTCACCCACTCGCTCCTTGCGATAATAACAGCGGTAGTATATAAGTTTCTCATAACAAATACCTGGTTGTTTTTCATCTGTAATCGTAATAATAATATGGAATCTACAAATGACTAGGATGTCACGTTCATGGGACATATAAACAATAATTACCCACATAGGTACTAACATTACATATATGATGTATTTCAAAGTGAAGAACGTTTTTATAAAAGTTTGTTTACGCTTATTCACGGTTATACATACATATAAACATTGACGCCGTAAATGAAGAAATAAATAAAGTGATTCAATTTTGTTTCACCTACAATCTTGACCAAAATATTTGGAATTGTTAAAAATTTGAATTATTTTTTCCATGAGTGCTTTACTATTCATTGACTAAGTTATCTGATTTTATTATTTTCTAACATAAATAATACATCTTAGCTCGATTCAGATATCTTTTAACTAACGACCTTTAAACCACACTTTAAATATACAATATTTTATAATTATTTTTTTACCCTCAATATTGAGCAAGTCTCGATCTTTGAAGGATTCAAGGGTATTTTGTCTTTTTTAATAAATTCGAGATATCAATGCATTATTATATCTTATTTAATTATATCCAATAATTTTCTGTACATAAAAAAAAAACATTCATTGTCTACGACAACCATAACATTATTACATCTCATACATATGGACAATCTGTAAGCGCCTTTTACTCATAACATGATCTAAAGGGCGCCCTATACTGCGTCTATCACCCAAAACTCCCAGCAAAAAAGTGCGTCTTCAACCCTCTTTCCTCAAACACCTTATATTGTTTATACGAAATTAAAACAAAGAAAAAAGGTATTTTACACAATACTTTCTTACTCAACCAATTAAAAATGTTCAAATTTTCTAAGCACTTTAATTAATATTCCTTTATCAAATCATTGTAATATCCTACACGCCTACACCCAAGATACGTATAGTGATGTTGTCCAGCAGCAATGACTTTAATATAGACTGAAAATTCAAAGGAAAAATTGGAAATGAGACCAATAATAATTCATATTAATCAGTCTTAAACGAGCATTGGTTCAAAAAGATTAAAAGAACTCATATAATTATGTGCAGCATTTATCAAGATTTTACAGGAGATCAAAAAAACTGTTTTGCTGGATGACATATTTTATGTGTCTGATTCGTGACATGGAAGGTGTCTTAAAAAATATATTTTAGAATTACTAGGCACGATTCGAAAAAATTGCAAAAAATCATTATTTAAGTAGGACATGTGAGTTTCCACAAATCTTCCAAGAAAAAGTGGCACGTAAAGAGATTTAATTTCTCTTAACAATTTTTCGGAGGAATTCTCAGCTATCAATATTTCATTTTTGAAAAAATTACACGTGAGAAGTTTCATGGATCCACTGACGTTATATTATGTTTGAATAGGTAAATAGTACATAATAGCTTTTATATAAGGACATTGATTGTTTTTTTTTTGTACCGGTGTTATTGCTTCAACGGGGATATAAAATGTGCCATGTAGGAAACAGACCATCTTAGCATCTTAATGCTATAAACTATAGAGTAAAATAATATTATTTTATTAGACAGACCCACCTCACACCCGGATATCTTAGGAATCGTAGACCCCTATTTAACCGCACATACGGACCAAAATTCGAGGAAATCTTTTATAATACATACTTCAATGTCCCTTTTAGGCGGTAATAATGTTTGTGAGAAAGCGCGGACGTCCAAGAGCTACGTGGCTTGACCAAGTGGATTAAATTCTCAAGGGCGTGTTAAGTAAGAGAAATCGGCGTGCATGAATGAGAAACTGGATGAATGCAGAGGAAGCGAAAGAAGTATGTAAGGATAGATCAACATGGCGTTCCGTTCTCTCTGCCTACCCCATCTGGGACACGGCGTGAGGGTATAGAATAGTATAGTATAATGTTTGTTGAGAATAATGTTATATGTACAAGTGTAATAATTGAGCAATAAGGAAAAAAGAAACAAAGTAAGACAAAATAACATAAACAGTAAAACAAAACAAAAAACATAATAATAAAATATATACACAAATTGGTGAGTACAGAAGGGAAATTATCATAAATAATTTTGGACTATATTTCGTGAGAAAAATTGCACTGGGTTCCTAGTTTATTAGGTCAAATTCCAGAGGATGTTTTTTTTTGCAGGCACTTTTATTCGGCCTCGTAATCTTGGATACTCTGTGAAGTATTTGCATCCAGTATTTAGACCAGTGGTTCTTAACCTGGGTTCGATCGAACCCCAAAGGTTCGGTGAGTCAGTCTTGGGGGTTCGGTGAAAATCATTTTAAAGGCAAGATAGTTTTGAGAGTTGGAAAAAGAAAAAAATACTCCGATAATTCCTTCAAACCGCCATCACAAGTTTTGAAAAACAATGTTGCCAGTTTATTTTAACAATCCAAATATTACATCTGGCAACACTAAACTTGTACACCTATATATAAATATATACCATGTTTTGAATTTGTAAAAATCTTATTTTATTTTTCAAATTAGGAGGGGTTCAGTGAATGAATATATGTAACTGGTGGGGTACGGTACCCCCAAATAGGTTAAGAACCACTGATTTAGACGGTTAGATTACCAAGGACTATTTTATAACAACTTCTTATACCCTGTTGCTGCATATACTTATTATATATACTGTAGATGCATACAAAATATTTTTAAAAATATCTGAAATTATATTATTATTAACCTACATGATATTATGATAACCTTGTTATCAACAAGAAGTAATCGCGACTCTCGCATGAATTTTATTGTGGAAACGTTTGGTTTGCAAAATGTCAATCATTAATGAATAAAATAATTATATTATAAAATATGTGTGTTTATGAAACAAATTAAGGGATCGAAATAATGATGCATAGTGCATACAATTAAAATACTCACAATACTGAGACATACTATTTAAAATAATTTGTGAAAGGTTCTGACTTCATTAAAGTAGGTTTGTATATGGAAAATACAATTTCTTCTTGGTTGCTTTTTGATAAACATTCTATTTGTTTCCTCCCACTGCATAATTATACATATTTAAGAAGTAATTCAGGTAGGTAATAATATTGATTTATTGAATAAAAAGGGACATAAAAAAATATCGTTAGAATTTCATTTCGCATAGGGATACAAAATAGTGGTGGATAGTCAGTCATTGGATGAGATTGAATAATGATGGAACATTGTAGAGGAATAAGTTGGAGGCATTTATCCAACATTAGACACAAGAAAGAAGCTGAAGTAAGGTATGGAGGCGGTCGATCAGAAATCCCGGGATCGGATCTCACTGCCGACCTACTTCACCTTTATGATACAAGCACAGTAAATATATCTTTATTAGTGATTGCTAGTGAATGTATATTTAGATGTAAAAAAAATCAAGATTATTATTTTAAAGATAGAGGTTATTAAAATATTAGGGATTCCCTAGATATTATGTAACTTGTGTATGGCTCGTGTTGATAGATATTTTTTGCTTTATTTGCTTAATGATTATCAAGCATGCAAAGTAAAATAGATGATTATAAAAAAAATATATAATTTGAGTTAATAGTGTTTATGTGCATCTAATATGTCTAATATTATTTCGGTAGAAATATTTGAAGTTGAAAAAATACCCTTCTGGAAAAAAAAATAAAAGGTTAATCTTGGAAGACAAAAGCAAAGTCCAACAAATAAAAGGGCTGGTGAAATGAAAAGAATACAGATTTATATTGTATTTTGTATCATGCTACATATTACATCTAGAAAGCAATCCATCCAGCTACAATAAGTCCCTCGGCGTCTGTCACGTTGTAAAAGATAACCAGCTGGTGTGAATATTAGATACCTACAACTACTTGTTATTTAAAGATCCTCAGTTTGATTTCCGGTGGGTGGGAGTAAAAAATAAAACAAAATACCAATACATTATAATAAACGCTATATTATTATAATTGTGATATGGTGTTTTTAGAATGTGCAATATATACCTACTTACTGTACACGGCCTTCAGGTAAAACACTAGATATACTAACACAGTTACATGTTACATTACAATAATATAACTATATTGCTAAAATATCAACAGGTGAGATACGACCACGTTAATATATTTATTCATTTCTCCGTTCAAAACAACGACACCCATTCATCATACTTGCAAAACAAATGTGTTTTATTATGTTCCAACAGATAACAACCTCAAAGATTACAATTGCAAAAAGGTGCTCTACATTCGTAACATTCAACTTATTACCACAAGATTGTATCACTATTGTACAACTTACAAGCAAAAACGATAGTCACGCTTATTACAGAAGAAATTTAGGCAAATTATAGTCGAAATAAATATACCAAAATGCACCAACTTTAATCAAAACTTTAAACGTACCGTTCTTGTCAAAAGTACGAAATCAAAACATAAGGTATCAACCTAATGTCAAAATATAACTTAAAAATCACGTTGCAACAATACCTTATATCTCATCCCAATTTATATACGATAAACCTTCATCGATGAAGCTAATCCAACACAAACTACTGTTAGAATAACCACAATCACTATCACGTCAACAATAAAACTGTACACGTCTCACAAATACGCACTGTACAAACAACGCGACGGCGAACAACGTCAATCAAAGCAAAGCGAATTAACACTGAATTGAACTGAAGTTAGCCGATAGCCAACAGCTTCCTTGTAAATGTCAAGAACCAGAAACACCAACTTAACAAATCCATATAATCTTGCCAGCTTTATGCAATTATGTTGCCTGCTTTAATAATTATTTATCATGATAGGGAAATATTTTTAAATCGTGACTCATTTTTTTTAATTCTTGTAGAATGTATCCTACCCACTTATTCACGTCCCATAATGGATGATAAATAATAATATAAATTAAAGATCTCATACAGAAATCATGAATACAGTTGGATAGTATTCTTGAAAATATTGTGTGGTACGTTTTTACAAATAAAGTTCTCTTTTGTTAATAATAGTTATGTTCTTGTATTTATTTTTTGGATTCTCATTTGTTTATGATTGTGATAATGTTGTCCACTGTTCAGCAATCAGGTTTTACAACTGTCAAGCTGGCTCTGATGGCGAAATGCACAACAAAATAATTATATTATTTTTATAATATATTTGAATTTTATACCGTAAATCATATATAGGTACGTTAAAAGTTCTATCGCAAACACATTATATGCACATGTTTTTATTTATTGTATGTACTTAAAATGATTTTTTAAATATTCTTTTAGTCAACTAAATATATTCCATTTTAAAAATAAGTGCTTTATTAGATTAAAAAAATAAATATAAACATATATTATTTTTGCTGCTTGAGGAATTTTCAGTTTTTTTAATAATTGTTGTCACTTTAGTCACAAGCATGATTTTTTTTACAGCCCCTAAAAACGCGTTAAAAAGAAAATAGTTCAGATAACTACGTATTATGTTTGTGCACCATATATTTGAGAGAGCCATTATTGTTTTCCAATGCTTATATATAATTTTTGTTCATTTTTTACGTATATCATAATACCTATTTATTCAAATCATCACAGATCACCAGTGTTCTCGAACCTACCGATTTTTCGGTATTTATACCGAAATTGGCCGCGTCCTACCGAAATGCCCTAGAAATCTCCCGTTTTTAATAATCGGTAGATAAGTACCGGGTATTCAGTAACAGTACCGGATACTTATGGATTTGAGCAAATATTCTTTAAGAAAACCGAGGAGTTTTTGAAATATTCCTAATTCCTATACCATTTTGAAAATTTGGCGACGGGGGGGGTAGAAATTTTCGTGAAAAGAAAAGTATCCGATATTGACCATCGTCGGTACAAATACCCCATATACCGATTTTGGGTACAAAATACAGTATACCTTTTATACCGATTTTAGCGGCTAGTTCTACCGATATTGGACAATGTCGTTCGAGAACACTGCAGATCACACCGACTCCCACAAATGGGATAGTCAGTGAACTCACTGGCCACTGCGTGTAATAATATTAAGTTGTTATGAAAAAGCGATTTTAAAGCGAGCTTTAAAGCTATTTTTTGTCCTCATTAAATAAAAGAAAGTTTGATTGGAAACTTCAATAATTTATATGGATTATAAATAAAATTCTCTTCTTTCATAATATTCAAGAATTATAAAATTCGGTACATAGTTGGAGCGCAAACGTCAATGAAAACATAATTATGTTATTATGTAGGGAAAATATTTTTGAGTAGTGATGTCAATACCGGATATAATTTCATATCGAGTACCGTGGGGTAATCCGAGCAAAATACCCGTTATTAGATAACGGGTATTTTACCGATGGAAGGAATAATCCTTAGAGTAATTTCAGTAAATACCTCTCCTCTCAAATTTCTACCCCCCCCCCCGTCGCCTAATTTTCGATATGGTATAGAATTTTGAAATGTTTAATGATCTCTTCGGTTTTGTTAAAGAATATTTTCTAAGAATAAATTTTTTGATCGATTTTCATTTATTTTTTAGATTATTCATGATCTCCTTGGTTTAAATATATAAATTTTAGAAATAGGTCAAAAGTGCGTAGATTATTAAGTACAAAAATACATAATCTTGGCAACACTTATTTTTTTTATTATTTATTTATTTATATACATACAGTTTACACAACACAAGAAGTCAATTAATACATATATTATGACTAAAAATATATACCTATAAACAAGTATTATACCTCATGAGGACAAGCCTGTGTAGAGGTATTACTCAAAAATAAGATATTAAACTTACCATAACACAGACTCCAGAAAAAGAAGACAGTTTTAAATGTTAACTGTATTCATATAATAAATAAAAATAATTCAACCCCCAAATTAATGAATGTTAGGTACTTTTATAATTTTTTGATCGATGTACTATTCGTTTCTTTATTTGAATAGTATCAAAAGTATTTGAAATATTCGATTCCATAGATTAGGTGTTTCAATTTTAAGCATAAACACTAAACTAAAGTACGTCCACTGAGAAGATGCAATTGTCCACGTGAACAATTCTGAGAACGTTTAGTACATCCAGGCAAATTTCAATAAAAGGCCGTTTCTTCTACTCCGTATTTTTTAAATAGCTTTTAAATGACTGTACCCTTTTTATAAAGTCACTAACAATCACGCGGCTATAATTAAAAGTTTGCTTTTGAAACCTTATAAAAGGTATTTTCATTGCAATTGTGTAAATTATCTTTCCATATATATTGAAATTACCCTTTCTACTTTTCGTTCAAAAAATATTTACCAACAGATTCAAATACATTGCTTAAACGAAATACATTATAATTATGAAATAGCGGCTACACGGAAAAATCACCTCAATTTATATTGTACATTAGAGATATTTTTTTGTACTTCTTTTCGAATAGATATGTTTTTATTATTTGACAGTGAATATTAGACACTAGCCGTGTTACCCCATAGAGGTAATTTGGGCGCAAATCAAAAATGAGGTTTCGGCGAAGAATAAAACTTCTTGAGGTTAAAATTTTTTTCGAGAATGCGATTCGCAATGTGACAAGTGGAAAATTGGAGCAATTGTTTAAAACACGTGATTAAAGTAGAAAAAATATTTTGGATGTCAGATGGAATGATGGATGATGCTTTCGACCAATTCGTGATAAATGTTGGAAACACGTCCGATTCCTCATCTCTCTGATTAATTGTTTCTTTTTTTTAATTTAGCTGAAATTTTTTTATAAATCTTTTTGTGCTAAATTCCGACATACAGTAATTCCTCAAATTTCTTTTATAAATTAAGATATATGCACTTACAAAGTAAATATATGTTATATGAAAGTAAATATATGTTATATGAAAACTGGGCCGATTTAGTCTATAAAATTTGTTATTTTTACTTTAGTTCTATTAATTATTCTATGTTATCACATTTATAATGTTTGTTCGTTTTGCTATAATTATTTTTGTGTTGACACTTTGTTAAGGTGTTTAATTAATTATTCTATGTTATCGTATTAATAATGTTTTTTGTTTTGCTATAAGTTTATATATATTATGTCACGTTGACATGTAAAATGTTTTAATCAATAATTTTATTATCTTTCTAAAATTTTGTTCCATGCATTACTTAAATAACACTTATTCCAATCAGTTACCTGAGTCTGCCCAAAAATAAGCTTCAAAAAATTTAAAATGAAATAATCAAATAATTTAGTAAAATAAGATTTTTTTGTATAGGTACCTATGTATAATCATAAAATTTCGATAAACGGTCCCTCATGTTTCAGTTTGTAATAAATATTTTTTTAAATTCAATAATTTTGTATAATCCAAAGGGTTGTGTATTGACACAGAAAATACATTATAATAAATTACCTATATTGAAAAAAAACACTGTTAAATTTTCACATATAAAAAATCTGAAGCGTTTTCGTCGAGTTATCTCGACATTATTGAGAGCACTACAATAAAGATAATCTTAAAACAGCATGTTTTTTAATATTACAAAATTACAATATTTTTATTATGCACACTGGGCAATTTCTATCCAGTATCTATTCTGCGAGCGGCCCATCTGATCACGTGAACATCACGCATTTTTAATGTTATTGTCGAGTGCATGGATAGAAAGACTGAAGTATAGTCTAGATGAGAGTAAATAAATATTGACTAATCTTAACACCTATTCCTTTGTACTCATCAAAAATAACGAGTGTCTCGGCAAAGTAAGTAGCGTCCATCAGGTCCACTATTGCCGCGATTCTTCCCCGACACATTCAAAGAAAATAAATATTATGTTATTAATTAACGGTATGTACCAGCACATTGTTTTCACTGCGTACTGTAACTTGTGTTAAAAAAAAACTTTAAAGCTAGACATTAAAGTCGTGTATAAAATTTTTGACCTTAAACGAGTATTAAAAGCACAAAATGGGTGAACGAATTTCACACTATAATTATTATCAATAATTAATGTATGAAGTTATTGTCGTTATTGAGAAAGAATAGATTAAATGTTTTTCACAATTTTATTTTGAAATCTGGTCACACTGATTGCTCCCAAAGTCCTAGGGTTTCCCGTAGTTTTTGTAAAAAGCCATTAAATGTAGGTACACCAATACACTCACAGCGTACCAATACTTCCACAGTAGGTACGTATATGTACACATTACCGATGGATAGAAGGTCGGTATTACCGAGTACCGGCAGGTACATAGTACCGATGGGTAGAAAGTAGCCGGAAATCGCTAATAACGAATACACAAGTATCCATCGGTATTACCCGGAAATGGCTAGTACAGAGTACCGATCGGTAGATAATACCGATCGGTATTATCTACCCGCGGATCCTGAGCACTACCCGCTCGGTATACCGAAAAAACAAAGTAACGAGTAGATAATAACGGATATATGCCAAATTTGACATCACTATTTTTGAGTGCTATTCCGATAAGTTGGTACTGCGCATTTGACGTAGTGCGTCGTCCGACATTAATTCCACCCGGCTGGGAGTGAAATTAGAAATATTTTATTAAATTCAGTGCACTCTCCAATTCTTTAAACCATGGATGAAGAATATGATGCCATTGTTTTGGGTACCGGCCTCAAGGAGTGCATCCTTAGTGGGATGTTATCCGTATCTGGAAAAAAGGTGTTACACATCGATCGTAACAAGTACTACGGTGGTGACTCCGCATCTATCACTCCTTTAGAAGAGCTCTTTTCTAAGTTCGGGGCCCCGGCACCAGATGAGACGTACGGCCGTGGTAGGGATTGGAATGTGGACCTTATCCCCAAGTTTCTGATGGCAAATGGCCTCTTGGTCAAGTTGTTAATCCACACAGGCGTGACCCGCTACTTGGAGTTTAAGTCCGTGGAAGGTAGCTACGTTTACAAAGGAGGTAAGATCTCTAAGGTCCCTGTAGATCAGAAGGAGGCTTTGGCTTCCGATTTGATGGGAGTATTCGAAAAAAGAAGATTTAGGAACTTCCTTATTTATGTACAAGACTTTCAGGAAGAAGATCCCAAATCTTGGAAAGACTTTGATCCTTCAACAGCCAACATGCAAGCTCTGTATGATAAGTTTGGTTTAGATAAGGAGACCCAGGGTTTCACAGGGCATGCTCTAGCTTTATACAGGGATGATGACTATTTACAACAGTCTGCTCTGCAGACTATTCGCCGTATTAAGCTCTATTCTGACTCTTTGGCACGCTATGGCAAATCTCCCTACCTCTATCCCATGTACGGTTTAGGTGAGCTGCCTCAAGGATTCGCCCGTTTGTCAGCCATTTATGGAGGCACCTACATGCTGGACAAGCCAATAGATGAGATTGTAGTAGGTGAGGGAGGGCGTGTAGTGGGGGTTAGATCTGGTACAGAGGTAGCACGATGCAAACAGGTGTACTGTGACCCCAGCTATGTACCAGACAGGGTGAAGAAACGTGGACAAGTGGTGCGCTGCATCTGCCTGTTGGACCATCCTATTTCCAACACTAAAGACGCTCTCTCTACTCAGATTATCATTCCCCAGAAGCAGGTGGGACGTCACTCGGACATATATGTGTCACTCATCTCCTACACACACCAGGTGAGTGCCAAAGGTTGGTTTATAGCCATGGTGTCCACCACTGTGGAGACAGCCAATCCCGAGGCAGAGATACAACCAGGGTTAGAATTATTAGGATCTATTAGGCAAAAATTCCTGTCCGTCTCTGATTACTTGGAGCCAACAGACAATGGACTGAATAGTCAGATATTTATCTCTGAATCTTACGATGCCACTACTCACTTTGAGACAACGTGTCTAGACGTGTTGGACATCTTCAAGAGAGGCACTGGAGAGGAGTTTGATTTCTCCAAGATCAAGTTGGAGCTGGGTGAAGAGGAGCAGTAACACTGTCAGGGAAATGAGAGGAAGAGAGACAGAATGCCAGGAGCTTTGCAGTAAGCAGCTCCTACAGGAATTACATATTGTACGATACATACATATACATATTGCATATATTATGATATATATATATATATATCCAATAACTAGGGTTGGGAAGTATATCTTGTCGCTTAGTCTGTCTCTGACTACATCATATTCTACACTATATATATATTTACTTAGATATTGTTACACATTATTACGTATATATCTAAGTGTTTTATGTTGGAGCTTCATAATAATATATTGATGGTATGTGTTACATTACATTGTGTTATGTTAGTTGTTGCATCCCCAACCAATGTGACCGCAGTACATTTAATATTAAATCTCCATACAGTTACACTACTATTTACTTCTACTACAATTTAACTGTGAATATCCACATTCTGCACACAACAATGTATATTCTCATATGTCCCAGTGATCCCGCTGCATGCTGTGACTGTTTATGTATCTCCTCCCTCACTCTTTCCTTTCGTGCTGGTCTCATTGTGTTGGGGAGTGAAATTTGTTGTGTATGAACGTAGGAGACGTGTATGTAACCATAATGAGTAGGACATAATAAAATGTTTTGATGCTAAATATATTTTACGATGGTGATTTTAATATTATTAATGTTTATAATTAAGCTAAATTTATTAAGTTTTTTTAATCCAACTTCCAAAAGTATAGCTACGCTGATATTTTATATTATTGAGTTACTTACGAATACCCCTGTGCTACTATGGTAGAGCCTGTGTGTCGGAATCATGTAGTGGAGTGTTGTATGCTTGTTACGTGTAGGGCCGTGCTCCTGCCTTGTTTTACACTTTGCATTATTATTATTAGCGTTGCATTCCATTTGGCATTGTTATCACTAATGTATTTTAGAAATCATATCTCTTTTATATTATATACCTAATGATTACTCTTGTATTGTCATCGGATGATGAATAAAATAAAACTGTCAATTTAGTAACAAGTTGTTTATTTCACGCAACACTCAAACAATACAAATAATTATCTCTGCATCCCAAGTACACATAGTGTCCTGAAGCCACGGGAGAAGAGAACACCTCCCCAGGCAGTGATAATTCTCCTGCAACTCTCCTACTTTGCGTATCTATTATCTCCAGTTGGCCTTTGGTCGATAAACAAATAACATACTGCGAGTCATACAGACATGGCGTAGCAAAAATCTGAGAGCAATGCTTCAACTTAGTATCAAGTAAAATATTGTTTTCATCTATTAATTTCAAATGATAAGAATGTTGATCATGGCACCCAAAAGTAATGTATTCCCCTTGCGCTGTGGTGTATGGGAGACAGGATGAGAACACTGGTCCTTGTGCTGCAGAGAAATTCCACACCTGGAAGCAGACAAGCAATACGAGCAGAGATTATTTAATGTTAATGTACATGCATTTAACTATACATACTGTAGTGTACCATAATATAATATATAGGAAATGATTGATATTCCAGTATTATACATACAATAAGTAAACTGATAAATTCATTGTTAATTTAGAAAATAATGCAGAATGCGTTGAACTGAATAACTGTGAAGTACCAAAGCTTGAAATCTACTCGTATTGTACTACTTAGTGTTATTTACTTGGTATATATGTGTGTGTGTTTATATGAGAATATCTCAGTCAGGTGTTCTTCTATCCATATACCATACATATATTTACTACCTACTTATACATATATATATATATGATTATTATTGCTTTAACTGTACTTTTCTACCTTGTTTTATGAAGATATTTTTTTGTTAATTTTATAATTATCAAATTGGCTCAAATATATATGTTCATAAATTATATGTCTTTCAATACATACATAATTACATTATGGTTATTATTTATTATGATTTGCACTTCATTTTTAATTTGCTTCCATTTAGTTACAATGCCCAGGCAACAATAATTACTGTGTTTTTATCTTAGATTCATTTTTCAACGTACATTCTATTGCATGTGACAAATATATTTTTAAGTTGTACAGTTATTTGATACTGCAACAAAAACAAGTGCAAAGAGAAAGTACATGACAAAGTACAAACATCATTACTGTGGCTTTGAGCTGTAGTGGGACATTGTCTCTACGTCTACAGTTGTAATGGACCATATCATGATATAGACAGCAATGGTCTAGCAGTCATTTTGTTGCAAAAACTGTAAAATGATTTGTCTGCAATTACGTTGCCTTGACAGCTGTGTACATATAATTATATTGTAGATGTATAGTTTGTTCTGACTCATGCGGCGGTAGTGTATATATATATATATATATATATATGTATATACACATTGCATTTAAATCAATAGGAACATTAAATTACATTACATTCTTTTTGAACGTATTTTATTGTAATGTAATGTGGAAGTTGTTCTAAATACTTTGTGGCATATCAGTTTTTATATATAAATATATATATATATATATATATTATATTCATGTGAAAGAAAGTTAAATGGTTTATTTATTTATTAAACATTTTAACAGGGATACAATCATGTCACGAATAACACCAATAAAGTTAAACAAAAGGGAATCAGCAAGGTTCCCTATTATTAACAGTGTTAAACAAAGAAGCAATGATATCTGTTTAGGAATAAAATAAACTTTTTTTCATAAAATCTGGAAGTGCTAGTTTGTAGTAGGTAAGTAACAAAAGAAAATAAAATAACAAGAGATAAAAATATATGTATTTCGTCTGTCATTGCATATTCAAAATGGAGTATGTAGATTTATAAATGTTTTGAGATTTCTAGAATAAACTGCTTATTATGACATTATTACCATTTTTTAATGTGATTCTTAGTATCAAATTTTAATAATAATATCGCTCTATGGAACTGGCCGTGAATAGACTTACTGAGCCCAATAGAGCCGGTAAGTCCAACTTCTACGAGAGGGCCTTTGGTGTTGTAGGACCAGTTATGTGGAATCGCCTACCGGTGCTGCTGAGAGATGGTCAGACGGTCACTAGCTTCAGAGGCAAATTAAAAACTAAACTCTTCACTGGCACCCTTGAGACGGTCTAGAGACTGTAAAACGGCGTCATAAATAAAATAAAATCATCATCATCATCACATGCCAATAAAAAGTTCAATCAACAATTTTAATGCCCTAGTGAACAGTTTTATAAGAGTATGCGTAAATAAAAATGTTCGCTCATACCTCTTTTTGAATATACAACGACAATATGGGTCTTTCAGAGCAACAGCCGTCAAACTGTGGCTGGTGAGCCACATGTGGCTCTTGGCTTAAAATATCCTTGAACAAATTTGAGGAGACCATGAAGCATTTCATATTTCTCTACGTTTTATTTGGGGCCAGAAACGTTCTGCAAGAAATCATTAAATTTTGAAATTTGAGAAAATTTTACCGAAAATACTAAATTCAGATATCTTAAACTTTTTTCTTAAATCGACATACTTTTTTACTCTGAGCTTATGTCTTTCAAAATCTGAGCTGGAAACGCTGGGTGGCATA
This sequence comes from Athripsodes cinereus, assembly GCA_947579605.1. Lineage (NCBI taxonomy): Eukaryota > Metazoa > Arthropoda > Insecta > Trichoptera > Leptoceridae > Athripsodes > Athripsodes cinereus. The sequence goes on along the minus strand of OX388310.1, from coordinate 29,166,547 downwards.
TTGAAATGCTACTCAAACTGCAAAGACCCTCCCAATGTTTTTTTATCTACTAAAGGGGGGATTTGATGGTCAGAGACAATTTACCATAATGAAGCTTTCTTGAAAATTATGTAACATAAGGTAAAAATATATATTATGGTACATAAAATCTCTATTGGATGAAAATGTCCCTTTGAGAATCATAAAGACGTTAGAAAAAGATTTTCATAATTAATAGGAGCAGAGATTCATGAATAATATTACTGTTTCTGATGAATAAATACTTGCTTCTTCTTTTCTTCTTCTTTTTCTTTTCGGCAAGGCACCCGACATCGAGTGAATTATGCCTATATACTCACTGCTGTGAGTACAATGTCTTAACGTAGTGGGTATTCATTAGTACATAACTACATAGTAACTCCCGTTTCAGTCGCCACGTGCGGCAAGTACATCTCAAGGGCATTGGAATCAATGAACTCCCCGCCCGAGTAACCAATACATGCACACCGCTTGTGTGGCGACATCGTTGCAATCACAGGGCCGTTTTTAGGAATATATTTGATGTTAAATACATCGTAGTCTTACAAAAAAAAAAATTCTTGTCAAAATTTATTATTATTTTTATAATAATAATTTGTTTCAAAAACATTTCCTATAAAACAATTTATTATTAGGTATAATTTAGTATTGAAATTTATTCTTATTAAAATTAATATTTAGATGTTCTTATTAAATTTTTTAAGGTGATTTATTAAGGCTAGGTTCACTTTATTACAATTTTGGGCCAAAAGAGAATGGACAGAAATGGGGAAATTAAAGCCCAACTTCCTAATCGTCTGAGAAAATTCTTCATTAGGTAGGAGTGGGCAACCAAAGAAAACGTGGTCCAGAGTTTCCGTGTCCTCCCCGCATTCGCACATAGGGGAATCCAGAATATTGATTCTGGCCAAATGAGAGGCAATAACACAATGTCCTATCCTCATTCTACAGAGAAGCGAAATGTTTAATTTTGGCCATTTTGTTTCTTGAAACCAAGGTTGCGAGGGGATTGAAGGCTGAATTCCTTTATAATGAGACCCAGATACAGACCCGATAAATGAATAATTCCACTTTTCATAAATTTCACCTCTTACAACACCCAGACAATCTCCTATAGGAAGTACAAATGCATTTGGCAATATACCACAAGAACATGCTTCCTTAGCCAGAATATCTACTTTCTCGTTTCCGGCAATACCCACATGAGAAGGGATCCAAGCAATCACCAACTCAATATTTTTACTTGATGCCTCGAACATCAATCTTAAAATATCGTGGATTATACAATTATTTGATGACAAACTACCCTTTCGCCCTAGAAGAGATACGAGGCTAAGGGAATCAGTAAAGACAATAGCCCGTGAAAGTAATCTTTCGATAATTACCCCTAACGCCTCTCTGAGAGCTAAACATTCTGCTGTAAAAACAGATGCAGAAGATGGGAGTTGAAATTGAAGTTCGACTTGAAGAGAAGGAGAGTAAACAGCCGATCCACATTCATTTGTATGAGATTTAGACCCATCCGTAAAGAAGATCGTATGGGCAGGCCATTCACTATTCACTCTTTGAAGGAAAAGGATATTCACGACCTGCGGGCTCAATGTAAAAACTGATTTATCCAAACCTATCGAATCAACAATATTGCATGCCTGCATTGAATAATTGAATGGAATAGAATGATGAGTTGAAGGTGTAAGGTGAATTGAAGAAGAGAAACTTTGGGTAACATACTCCCAAGAGGAGCACAAAAGAGGGTACTTTCTATTACGCCAATAAGGAGTATTTAAGCAAAGCTCCAACAATGTTTGTAATTTGAGGAGCAACATATGAGGACCCATGCTCAATCTCCTCAAAACGAATTTGTGAGATAGAAAAACTCGCCTTAGGCTAAGGGGCATCTCTACACACTCTGCCTGCAAGGCTATTATTGGAGACGATCTCATGGCTCCCAGTATCAGTCTCAGGCATTTATTCTGAACTCTTTCTAGTTTTGCGCTTAAATAATTTGGAAGGGGATCCATTAGGAAGCATGCATAGTCGATGAGGCTTCGGATGAGGGATGAGTAAAGCATTCTCATAGTAGTCGGGTGGGCCCCCCACCAGACTCTAGAAACCGCTCTGAGGATGTTTATATTTTTTTCGCACTTGGCTATTATATTGTCAATATGAAGGTTCCAAGAGAGTTTTCTGTGCAAAGTGACCCCCAAAAACTTTACTGATTCACAACTTGAAATAGTGGAATTGTTGCACTTTAAAGATATATTGGAGGGTTTATGTTTGTTTGAGAAAACAACGAGTTGGCTTTTGGAAGGGGAAAGAGTCATACCATTGGCACTAAACCATTCACCTAAGAGATTAAGGGATGCTTCAAGTTTCTCACCCGCAGTGAGCGTGGAACCAACAGAACAATAGATAACGAAGTCATCTGCGTATTGTAGTATATTGACTTCATGAGGCAGAGCGTTTCCAATGTCATGAGTGTATAGATTAAAAAGAATTGGGCTAAGCGCCGATCCTTGTGGGAGTCCTTTATACACTTTTCTTTCGACAAGCCCATGGAAGGAGTTAATTAGCATACTCCTTTCGCACATTATGTTAAAAATAAGACAACATAATGAATTGGGTAAGCCCGCAGATGACATTTTCTGAAACAATACAGGTAAGAGAACGCTATCACATGCCCCACAAATATCTAGGAAACAGGCCGCTAGATCACTCTTATTAGATCTTGCAATGTGTATATCAGTTACTAGAATACTCAAGTTATCCATACAAGATCTTCCCTTTCTAAATCCAAATTGAAAGGAGGGAAATGTACCAGAGTTTTCAAAAAAATATTCCAGTCTTTTTTTTAACATGCGTTCTAGGATCTTCAAAAAGCAACAAGACAATGCGATTGGGCGATATGATGAAGGTAGAGAAGGGTTTTTTCCGGGCTTAAGGATTGGAACAATGGATTGCCTTTTCCAGGAAGAAGGAATGTTTCCACTCCTCAGTATTAAATTATATAATTCCAATAGTTTTATTAAAAGAAGTTTAGGAGCATGTCGGAAAAAAGAGTATGGTATGAGATCAGGTCCGGGAGAAGAATCCCCTGCAGAGTGAACGGCGGAAGACAGTTCATCAAATGAGAAAGGAGATGAAAGTACATTAGATTGCTCCTGAGATGTAGGACTTCTTTGAAGTTCCAGCATTTCAGGTGCGTATGCTAGGGACAAGTTATCTATAAAGTTTTCAATCCATGGACCTATCTTGGTTTGTCTTTGGTTTGGGGAGAAAGAACCTCTAAATCGTCGAATGGATTCCCACACATCCGATGAAGGTGTGTCAGGGGATAAGGAAGTGCAAAAATCTTGCCAACCTTTTCTTTTCTTTTTCCTGAGAATTTTTTTGGTACGAGCTTGCACATTCCGAACGAGTAAAAAGTTTTCCCAAGACATATTGTTTTTAAAAGATTTAATCACAGCCTTTCTTTGTTCGACTGCCTCCGAACATTCCTTGTCCCACCAAGGAGGGGATGTTTTGCGGGGCTTTCGATTAGAGGAAATTGGTATAGAGGCTGTTGCAGCACGTAAAATCACATCATGGATTCCGTTCGCAAATTCGTCGACCCCCTGATGCTCACCCTGCACACCAGCGACATCCAATAGAATGTGATTCTGAAATTCATCCCAATTAGCTTTCTTTGTAATAAATTTACTCCTAAATGGGCCATTTGAGGTGCTTTTGGAGGTTACTTTTAAATCAATGAGTATGGGAAAGTGGTCACTGGAGAGCGGGTCCTCAAGGATTTCCCATGTTGAGATAGGAGCAATGTCAGCAGTACAGATTGATATATCTACCGCACTTTGTCTCTGATTTGGATTTGAGAAGCGAGTGGGATCTCCACTATTAAGGATACAGAGATTAAAGTCATCTGTCCAGGTCAGAATCGCCTTTCCTGGAGAGTCCAGGGACTGGCTTCCCCAAGAGGGAGCATGAGCATTGAGATCTCCCAGGATCATGTAATATGGGGAAAGTTCTGAAATGATTTCAGACCAAAAGCTCCTGTCGAAATTAGTTCTGGGAGGAGCGTATACGGACACTACAGATATATTATTGATTTTCGCTGCCACCAACTGTATATTTGATGGAATATTCAGAGAAATCCTGTTGAACTCAAGAGAGTCCCTTACTAAAAGAGCTGCACCTCCCCTACCATCCAAGCGATCATCTCTAAAACAGAAATAACCTGGGAAAGATACAAACGAATCGTGCGAAAACCATGTCTCTGATAAAGCAGCTACATCAATGTTTAGAGTTTTGAGCAAAAACAGAATGTCATCTCTGTTGGAAACTGCACTACGGCAGTTCCACTTAAGGATGGATAAATTAGAAAGCTTACTTTTCGAGAGGCTGGTTATGTTGGTTGCGTTGGCCATTTTCAATGAGGAGTGCGTTTAGTGCAGGAATTAAGGAAGCAGCGTTTGGCGATGTCAAATTTTTTCGTGAAAGTATTTCAATAAGCATTGTTAATAGTGAGTAAAGAAAATTATTGTTATCAAGTGTCAAAGTTTCTTTGAGATTTTCAACTACATCTTGGTCAGGTACGAGTACTCTTTGTGAAATTGCGCAACCATCAGAACTCTGAGAAGGAGATCAATTGGTATACGAGAGGAACGAATTGTGCTTTTCTTTGTCATACCCACCATTTGTTGTTATTTTATTTTATTTATTCATTCTTTACTGTACATTGATAAAAAACAATTACATAAAAGGTATACATTCAAATTAAATACAATCAATATACAGAGGGCGAGTTTATCGCAAAGGTGCGATCTCTTCCAACTAACCCAAAAGTATTAACTTAAAAAAATAAATAAACATATGATGAAAATAAAAAACATACACACATATATATAAAAAGGGAGAGACTGCAAAAAAAAAACAAACATACATGCATAAAGGGAAAGGAAAAGGGGGAAAAAGGGGGGGGGTTATGGGGCTTACCAACTACTGTTCTACTATGGCGTGTGGAAAAATTTCGAGAGTTGACAGATATTGTTGGAGGATCTGGAGGGGTAGCAAGAACTTCAGCATATGAAGATTTAATTGATGGGTGCAGTTTTGCTGCTTGAATATATGAAATATTAGAAACAGTCATAGAATTCTTTATAGCTCTTTGCCTGGAATATTCAGGACACGAAGTACTTATCGCTTTGTGTGCTCCTTTACACTGAAAATATTTAATTTCTGCAGTCTTACACTCTTCTGAGGAGTGGTTATCCCCACAATTAAAACATTTTGGCGGCGAACGACATGCAGCTTTTGCATGACCATACTTACAGCAATTAAAGCACTGAATTGTTGGGAAGTTATATTTTTCAACATTGAAAGAGTTGTAGAGAATGTAAATATGGGATGGTAGAAATTGGCCTTCGAATGTTATTACTATACTCCTGGATGGTTTCCATTCGACAGAACCAGATGTTCTGTCTTTGTAATTCAGTCGTCTTATTTTTATTACGTTTTCCACGTCTGGATTTGATTCTAGAATGGACGATATCAATTCGTCATTTGTGATATCTAGTGGGATACCCCTTATTAAGCCCATTCTTGTGACGTTAAACGAGGGAATATATGCTCTGAAATTAGAGTTCGAAGATATAAATATATTTTTTATAAAAGTATTGGCCATACTTCCCGACGTGAACTCGATAGAGATTTTAAATTTCCCTTCAGCTTTTAAAGAACCGTTTACGACGCCTTGAGTTTTTCTAGTATAAAGAAATTTACCGAACTGCAAGGTGGAAATAGATTTACCCTGTTAAGCATTTTGCACGAACACAATATAGGGCCCACATGATTTGTTTGAGTAAAAATACTCCCTGACGGGTGTATTAGAAGCAGAGTAAGAAGAAATAAGTGTAGCTGAGGTCTTATCAGTAGGTGCGAGATTAGCAAAATCAAAATCCATGTTAAGTGTATGGTCTGTTTCTAAGTTTTGATGTGTTCTCTTTCTCTTTGGATCGGGGGGATCCGGAGGAGGAGGAGCTGGTGGAAGAGTGTGAGGTGGATCGCCATCCATCTCTATTAAAATAAAATTAAAGTATTAAAAATAACCAAAGATAGTCTTACCAGAGCTGCAACAAAAAACAAGAAAAAAAAATAGAAAAATAAAAATAAAAAAAAATCAACTGAAGCCGGCCCTCAACCGGAATATAGAAAAAATAATAATTAAATTATTATAAATTTTAAATAACACCGCACAGCAATAGACACAACCGAATGATCAAAGGTATTGTCACCGAATGAAATACTTGCTTATATAATTAAAATATTCAAAATGGAACAGAATATAAAAAGATTTTAAATGTGCGATGTTCATACATTAGGAATAAGGAATATATGCAACACGGAGGACATCGTAAGATGGAGTAGGAAAAGAAGACGATTCTGGAGAGACCATGTAGATCGGATGGCTGAAAACAGAATCGTACGTATAGCTGCTAAGGAAACACCAGTCTGTTCACATCCCCGAGGGAGACCACCAAAAAGATGGAAAGACAGCTGGTCTTCAGCATCACAAGAGGCGTCAATTTCTGAACTAACAGATCGATGATCTACATCAAGAGAAAGAAAATGTTCATACTTATATGTTTTGAATGGGTTAGTATGAGTGTATGGGAAATGGTTTGGGAGTGGGTGTATGGAATTTATCACACAAGTGTAGGATGATATTGTAGTTGGTTGACTTGTGGGAATACAATATTTTGCTGATTGCGGCATCAAGTGATATTTTATTTTTCTCATGTTACATTACAATTTTGTGAAATATTAGTATAATTTTATTACCGACAACTCATTAGTTTTATATAAAAAAATATATTATGTAACTTTATTAATATTTATTTAGATAGTTACACTGATGTGAGTATATTTTTATATTATGAAGAGTCAATAGTACAACTACTACTTAATGTTTTTGCACAGAGGTAAATCTTTGTTTTGTACTTAATGCAATGGGGTATCTAGCTTCTTCACATGTGGCAAATGTCTTTACTATCTTACAAAGTTGTTTGACTATGTTTTAATATAAGGAAAGATGTTCATGAATCCAACGACATATTGTCATTTTTTTTTAATAAAAAGTGAATATATTTAGTTTTTTTGTAATTTTAAACAATTTTCACAGGCTTATAACCAAAAAGTCACTTTTCGTTATAAATAAATTATCTAATATTTTTTTTAATATTGAATCACACAAAAGTAATGCCATATATTTTTTCTTATAACTTATTGCTAATAACTAAACATACAATAGGCAAGTATTGATCTACCGGTTGTGACGACCGGTGTGGCGCGGAAGGTAACGCACTTGCCTTTGAGTCACGAGGTCCCGGGTTTGATTCCCGGCCAGGGCAATATGAAGAATAACCTTTTTCAGATTGTCCTGGGTCTGGGTGTTACATGTATATGTGTTTAGTGCATTGTATATGTGTATCGTCGTGTTAGTACCCATAATACAAGATTCATATCTTATTTTGGGACTAGCTCGGTCTGTGTGAATTGTCTGTACATGTTATCTAGGTATAACCTTTCGACATCTTACACAATTGGAAGCATGCTTCATAAAAGCACAATTTTAGTTAACACGCTATGGTTGACCATACCTCATTTCCTGTTTGTGAATCTAAACTATGTACAATGCCTTTAGCTTCGCAGAAAATAATTTGTGTATCATTCTTTATGAGAGTGGGCTTCGCAAAGACGGGACTGGACAATTTGGTCTTCCACTTAATTTTCATAAGATTTAGTAAGACTGCAAAGCAGACACAGCTACCACGTAATGTTGCTGCAAAGATATTATATCCAGACACAATAAGATCTGCAGAAATGCTTTCATTCTCAACCAAGATGTTGGAAATAATTTCCCCACACTGGAACAACAAAATAAAATAAAGCATGTAAAATTGATAAAATTTAATTTATCCACCGACGGTTCTTGGTTCATATTGATAATTTTTAAAATTAAACATGATATATAGTTATTCCACTATTGATAACTGTATCAATTGTGGAATAACTATATATCGTGTTTCATTTTAAAAATTATGTAAAATTGATTTTAGCAATAAAGAATAAATATTCTTGAAGGGATATCCATATTATGAAATAACACACAATATAATGTATTATAGATAATTTCATATTTTTTCTACTACTTATATTTATATAATGAGATAAAATGACTTCTACATATCTTTGAAATAGTGTTCTTTTATCTTCAACAGCGAAAGGATGTATTAAAGTTCATTCATTATGTTGGCATAACCTTTGGAACACTTAATTTGGAATTATTTACACAATAAAAAACACTGAATAACAATAATAAATATTATTCATTTTATAATATAATATTTAGGATGAATTTAAGTGTTGAACAACATTAAAATGTTGGAAAAATTATATTCATATTGCTAATTTAATTCATTCTTTATTAAATATTGTTTATAACATCAAACATTACAATTATTTACTTACTTTCAAATCAATTTGATAGATGACACCCGCATACGTTGCCACAAAAACATGTGAATTCAAGTAACATGCTTGACTTTTAATCATAGCCTCAAGAGGGATCTTCCACAAGGTCTTGTATGGTTCTAACAGTGAGAAACACCAAAAACTTCCATCATGAGCTCCTACTGCAGCCATTGGATTATGAATATTATTATCAATGCATAGAACAGGAGCCTCAACCCGCGAATTCACTATCCAAATGTGAGACAAGATTCCCGAAGAGGACTCAACCATTCCTACTTTTCCTGAATGGCTACCAACCAAGACAAATTCATTGCCACTAAAATAAAAAAAAATATTAAGTGGAGTAAAATCCTTCAAAAAACAAATTATTTCATCTGTGATGAAATATTCCTATGACAAAAACTGATAAAAATGGATGATGAGCGAAACTTATTTTATCATAGTTTTAGGTAAGCGGAATGGTAAAATAATTGGACACTGATTCTTACTTCTCATCTAAGTAGAGTACTGGGGTTGCATCAATACATCTCTCTAAATTCACCTTCCATTTAACTTTTATTTGTTTTTTGGCATTTAATGAATTGGGCAGAACAATTTTTTTAACATTTTGCTTAGTATCAGATAATTTTCTTTTAAAATTACTATTAGCTGGGTGGCTTGAAACATTTTCTTCTCCAAATACAACTGTACTCAAGTTAAAGTCATATTTTAATAAATGTTTCAAAATAATATCTATAGATTCTTGAAGAGGATGTGTGGAATTCATTAAACTCAAAAAAGCATCAGAAATATTTATATTTGTTAAATTCTCAATTTTGTTAACAATTTGCACTGCTATGATTGAATTTCCACCTAATTCTAGAAAAGATTTTTCTTTGAGGTCTATAGATTGTAAACTTTGGTTTAAATTTTCTTTAAAGATATTAATTAAGAGTTTGTCCGATGTTATATGTTTAGTATTATTTGCGTGACATTTATATAAATCATACACTTTAGACATTGCAATCTTTCCGTGACTGCTCAAAGGTATTTCTTCAACTATACAAATTGTATCTGGATATGAATGTGAATTTAGTTTTTGTTGTAAATAATGTGTTAGCTTATCTTTTTGATTACAATCAGATGCAATCATTAAACAGACATCATGATATTTAGGTAACCAAACACAAGCAGCTTGTTTAATTCCATCAAAACTTAAAGCTGCATTTTCTATTTCTAATAAATTAACTTTGTTCCCGTGTCTCTTAATCACTTGATCCTTTCTTCCTCTGAAATATATTTTGCCATCTTTTCTCTTTTCTCCTAAATCTCCAGTTTTTTGCCAAGTAATATTTTCTTTGAGAAAAATATTCATGTCTTCTGTTTGAGGCTGTCCTACAGTCACAAGACATGTTCTAGAAGAACTACCTGAAAACACGTAAGTATAGTCATCCATAAAAAGGAATTACATTTTTATTTTTGAAGATAAAAGGTTATACATAATTTTGAAGGGTTCATAAAATATCTTACCAATTTCAATACTACCATGACCTTCTAAAGCCTCCTCACCATCTTCAGAAGTAATCTTGATAAATGTTTCACTGAGAGGATTCCCTATAGAGGTATCGTCCAATGATTTCAACACATCAACTTCACATGCCGAAGCCCAACATGATATCTCAGTAATTCCATAAAGATTATAAATAATTGTTTTATTTCGGATGTGTTTTAGATCCGAAAGTTTTGTGAAATTGTAAGGTTCACCACCGAGGGCCAAAACTCTAAGTTTAGATCTTTCACATAAAATCCATTTTTTTATGACATTTGATCCTATTTTCATAAATAATGATGGTGTTGTTTGCCATATTGTTGGAGAGATATTGAAATCAGTGAAAAGAGTTTCTAAATTACTATTAAAAATGAGTAAAGCAGCTCCAGTGTATGCTGCCAAATATAATTCTATCATTGAAGGGTCAAATGTCAAGGGAGTTGAAAAATAAATAATATCCATTTGTTTTACTTGAAATAACTCAGCAAAATCTTTTATATTTGGATAAATGCTCCTGTGAGACACAATTACATTCTTCTGAATTGACGTTGAACCTGATGTTTTAATACAATAAGCTATCGCCTTCTCACAACCTTTCCAGATACTTTCAGGTGAATATTGTTTTTCGAATAAGTAAAATTTTATTTCATTATTGAAAAGATATGACATATCTATGACAGTAAAACCATCAAAATAAATATCGGATGTAAAACTAAATATTAGTGTAACTTGAAAATCATTCAAAGTCTTCATGTTTACAGAATTGCTTCCATTTAAATCAAGGCACACAAAACAGCAGTCATATCTGTGAATTCTGGAACACAAAATGTTATTTCTGCATAATTTTCAATGATAATGGAAGAGTCAACACGTTCATAAAAAAGATTATTTATTCCTCACAAATTTCGTTTCCAAAATACTTACGCAGACAAAAGTGCTGGTAAATATGCATCATGTCTCATAAATATTCCAATACAATCACACCTATTTGTTAAGTCGGTAAGTTTACTGTATAGTTTATCAGATATGACAAACAATTCCTTATATAAATAAGTTTTACACACAGTTGAATCTTTAACAATAACAGCAGGATTATCTGGATATTTATCACAAGCGCCGTAGAAAATAGTCCAATACGTTGTGTTTTTAGTTGAACCAGACATACTGTTTTCGATCAATCTCCATCAATCTGTTCCGAGCTTCCTAAAAAACTTTAGAAGTTTGTATTCCATGCACAATTCGAAATAAAAACGTCACTTTGACATTTTTCTCTTAATGCTACCATAAAAGAAAATAATCTACTTGCCACTGTTGAAAATGTAATATTACTATCTTCATTGAAACATTTTGCCTACAAAAATTATTTTCTTGATTAAATTTAATTTTCTCAGTTTCATGGTTTTATATATTTATCTATATTTTATTATGGGGAGTGAGCGAATATTCTCGTGCGATGGACGTGTCTTTTGCTTGTCAGAATTTCGCATATCGATAATTTGTTCACATTTCGGTGTTTTTTTAATATTTCTCATAAAAAATTATCAAAATCAGAAGTGTTTTTTGTTTTTTTTTTGGCTTTTTGTGAGTTAATTAACATAATTAAATAACAAAATATAAGACATTATTAATATTATTTTTTAAGTGCAAAACCATTACTATTATTTTTTCAAAAATTTCTCTATTAATATTTGATATCGGTAATACGCAACAATAATAAATAGTAAGGCCGCGTTCTCACGGAGAAAGTTAGGCTCGCTCTCACGGAGCGGGCCACGATAGGGTTACCACGGTCCAGTTTTTTCGTTCGCACACAAGCGAATATCAAAGGATTAGGTGAAACCATTTTATTTATTTTTTCTTTTCTTTTTTGAGCACATTTAAGTGCATTTTTGTTTATTTTTTTATTATTTTTTATTAATTTTTTAAGATTTTTAGTTTGTTCTTTTTGTTTAATATACATATAATATATATGTTTTTTTTTTAGTTTTTTGTATGTTATATTATTTTCTATAATGGGTGATCCTCCTGATTGGGGTGACCCCCCTGATCAGAGTCCCCCTGCTAATAAAAAGCAGAAAATTAATTCAGATGTACACAATGAGCCCGTTGTACAAATGAACACCATTAATATTAAAGAGCCTGAATATTCTCATTCGGCCCTACCTCCTTACATAGTGGTTGTGGAACACCTGGAAAAGGGAAAGCACATCCACCCCATGGTTCTTGGTGGTTTGTTGACCAAAACACGGATGGAGGGAATAGTCCCTGGGGGAGTAAAAGCAGACGGAGGTCGACGCACTACCAAACAAGCAAACGTTTTTATTCACTCAAATATTCTTTCTTCTAATGGCCTTAAGGCCTATATCCCTAATTATAAATTATATAAAACTGGCCTACTCAGGCGCATTCCCTTGGAATTGTCAGATGAGGATATCATTAATAATGTACAGGTTCCTTTTTCTTACGGAAAAATTATTAAAATTGAGAAGACTGAATCGAAGAATTAACGTTGACGGGAAATCCGAATGGAAACCATCGACCACAATTCTTGTAACATTCGAGGGGCAAAAGCTCCCTGAGCATATTTACCTATAATATAACTCAATTAAGGTTGATTTATATATCTATCTATACCTATCTATACCCTCACGCCGTGTCCCAAGTGGGGTAGGCAGAGAGAACGGAACGCCAAACAGATCTATCCCTACACACTTCCTTCGCTTCCTCCACATTCATACAGTTCCTCATACACGCACGTCGGTTCCTCTTACTCAACACGCGGCCGTCCTTGAGAATTTGATCCACGTGATCAAGCCACGTGGTTCTCGGACGCCCGCGTTTCCTCACACCCTTTCTTTCAGATAAGTATATCCTCTTTGTCATTCTTACCTCGTTCATTCGTTCAACATGCCCAAACCACCGTAGTATATTCACGCGCATTCTGTCCGCAACAGTCTTCTTGCATCCGCTCATTCTTCTAATATCTTCATTCTTCACTCTATCAAGCAGCGTTTTACCAACCATTCTTCTCAACGATCGCATCTCTACTGCATTTATTCCACTTTCGTCCTTCTTCAACCACGTCCATGTCTCGCTTGCATACGTAAGTGACGGTACCAGAATGGTATTGTGCACCAGCATTTTAGCCATGTTCGACACATTGTCATTGCTGACAATGGGTCGAAGTGCACCGTTTACTCTAGCACCGGCCACTTTCCTTCTTTCAATGTCCCTATCGCATTTCCATCCCTCGTAAACATACTTCCCAAATATACATACTCACTTACTTGCTCCAGACATTCGTCACCAACTTTAATCTCGCAAATCGTTTTTTCATTCTCTATTTTTATATTCCTCCCTCTTATATATGCCACAAGTGCCTTAAATACGGTCATACACATAACAAATGTAACAATTCGCCCAAATGTGCTAAATGTGGTGAAAATCACAAATCAAATAACTGCCCTAAAACTGAGACTACTGTTACCTGTGTTAACTGTAAAGGCGATCATATGCCTACAAGCAATTCTTGTCCAGAACTACATAGACAACGAGACATTAGACGTATGGCTACGGAAGGAGTTTCTTTCGTACAAACTTCCAAAAAGGCCATCGCCCCTAAAAAATCTTTTAGTGATGTGGTCTCAACGTCTCCTCCTAATAAAAAAATTATAATGAAAAATATTGATTTTAAAGCGATTGATTCTCTTTTGTCATACACAAATGGTCAACCAATGAATCCCAAAAATGGATGTGGCCTGCCCACTGAATCAAAAGCCAATCCTTCTATCTCCTCCCCCACTTATCCCTCCTCTTCCCCCTCTTCAAATCCTTCTACTGCTGAGTCTCCACAGAATCCCAACAATGTTAAACTGATGTTCCAGATTTTTACCCACTTATTATCAAATATCAATGATGAATCTATCTTTACTCAAATGTCCTCTCTGCTAAACGTCCTTTACAAGATTCTTCAATTTAAAATACACCATTGACTACTTGTACCTTTGCTCACAGCTGAAATTGAATTTATATGCAGATATCGTTAAAAATTGTGTTTTTTAAAAATATGGGTAATAATTCTTTGAATAATATTACGGTATTACAATGGAATGCTCGTAGTGCTGTGAGCAATAGATCCGATATCATTTATCTTTTAAATCACCGTAGGGTTAACGTTGCGGCTATAAGCGAAACTTGGATTCGTCCTCATTATAACTATAATATTCTAGTTATGTTATGTTATCCTTTTTTGGAGATTGTGGCAGTTAGGATAGGTGATGTAGCTTTTGTATCAACATATATACCTCCTGATACAGGCTTTGATGTAGGATTTTGGAATGCAATAATACCTCTATTGCCTTCATCTTATTTTATTCTGGCCGATTTTAATGCTCATAGCCCCTCCTGGGGTTGCTCCAGAACAGACAGAGCAGGGAATCAACTATTGAATTTCATTGATGACCATAATATTTGTGTTTTGAATGATGGATCGGCAACTAGACTGTCACCGGTAGGTCAGGGGCGCAGTGCTTTAGACTTATCTCTTTGTACGGGAGATTTGGCCGGCTCTGTGAATTGGACTGTTTGCCCTGATGCGCATTCTAGTGACCACTTCCCTATTATTTTTACTTATAATTGTAAATCCAATTTGCATGTACCTCAGAACCAACGAAATATGTATAACATTAGTAAAGCTGAGTGGTTTAAGTTTGGGGAAATTATTGAGGAAAGCTTGAGTGAAGGGGAAAACTTATTCAATGACAATGCATCTGTACAAGAAAATTACAGCAATTGGTTTCATATATTGCATAATGCTGCAAATGAATCCATTCCTATAAGGAAAAAAAGTAGTAAGAGGCCAAAAAAATACACTCCATGGTGGGATGAAGAGTGCGACAGATTAGTGGATACACGTAAAAAGGCCATGCTTAAATAATTATAAAAATGACATGTCTATGGAAATTTTTTTGGCCGCTAAAGCTTGTCAAGCAAAAACGAAGAAGGCTCTTAGGCTGAAAAAGCGAATCGGTTGGTCTAAATTCTGTTCTTCTTTGTCGCCAAATTCTCCTCCATCATATGTATGGGATATGTTTCCATCATATGTTTCAGAGGTTCGATGGTTCCTCGCAGATTACAACACACACACTTATGGCTCACTGACTTTGTTAATGCTTTGGCTCCTTTATATGTCCCCAACATAACTCAAATGTCTATGGTTGACCAGTTTTCAGAATCGAATGCCAACGCTTATTTAATGCAACCCTTTACTTTGGATGAGTTCAAAATTTCACTGTCCAACAACAGGGATTCCTCCCCGGGTCTGGATATGATCCCATATTCTTTTCGAAGAAAACTTCCTGAACCTTTTCTCCCTTTCTTGCTTAATATTTATAATCAAGTTTTACTTGAAGGCGTCGTCCCCGAGGAATGGAAATACCAACTGATTATTCCAATTCCGAAACCAGGTAGGGATACGACACTTGGATCGTCATATCGGCCGATCGCGCTGTCATCCTGCATATTAAAACTGCTTGAACATCTTATCAAGATTCGGTTGTAGTGGTTCATGGAACATAATGGCCTCTTTTCACGATGCCAATTTGGATTCAGAAGATCTCTCGGTTGTATGGACAAATTGAGTACTTTTGTCACTGATGTACAATTGGCCTTTTCTAATAAAGAATTTCTAGTTTCTTCATTTTTAGACATTGACGCAGCCTATGACAATGTGTGTCTTCACACATTACATAACAAACTTATTAAACTAGGTATCCCCGCCTCTCTAGCTAGATTAATTTTCAACCTTCTTACTGAAAGAAGAATATCTACGAGTATTATGAACGATGGGGAGGAAATTTCTAGAACGATATGGAAAGGGTTACCACAAGGTTCTGTGCTGTCTCCCCTTCTTTTTAATGCATACATTTGTGATTCTCAATCTGTTTTACCTGAAGATTGCAAAATCTTGAAATACGCAGACGACTTAGCGCTTTACACTGTACACAAAGATATTAATAGGGCTGTAAATTTGTTATCCGATTCTCTCTCAAAGCTCAATACATGGTTGTTGTCCCATTCCCTTCAAATATCTCCTACAAAATCAAAGATTATGGTTTTTTTTCCAAAAAACACAGAAACCCAGAGATTTTGGTACGCCTCAATGATCATGATATTCCCCAGGTTGATGAAAACAAATTTCTGGGTGTTATTTTGGATAGAAAGTTAGCATGGAATTCCTTTATCAACTCCACAACTTCTAAATGTGAGCGGAATATGAACATATTAAGAGCGGTGGCGGGAGTGTCATGGGGATCTCACCCATCAACTATGAGAAACATGTACAACGCTTTAATCAGGTCCCATCTAGATTATGCTTGTTTTTTGTTAAATCCGCTTCCATGCCATCTGGAGACTAAGCTTGAGAGAGTTCAGTCCAAGTGTCTTAGACTTATGATTGGTGCTATGCAATCCACTCCAATAAACGCCCTACAGGTTGAATGTTCGGAAATTCCTTTAAATATAAGGCGACAGTACCTTGCAGAGAGGTTTATTCTTAAACGCTTTGGTTATTCTAACCACCCTCTCTTCAATAATATTGTTAAACTGAATCAATCATATCATTCTAACCGATATTGGCTTAAAAAACGTATTCCTCTATTATGTGTTGCTTACACTTCTATTGAGAATCTGTACAAAGGACCTAGGTATCCTTATCCTTCATCGATCTTTAATCTACCTCTCAAAGCTTTTCAAACTATTCCCAAAATCATAGAAAATATAGGTTTGAACAAAAATCCCAAACAATGTTTTTTTGACTACAACCAAAGATTTATAGCATGTGTGAATGAAAAGTGGCCCGATCATTTGAAGATTTACACAGACGGATCTAAATTGTCTCTTGAAGGTTTTAGTGGATCCGCATTCGTTATCCCGAAGCTGAATATAGATGACGGTTTCAGACTACCCCCGGGGGCCTCGGTTTATTCAGCAGAATGTTTCGCATTAAGAGAGGCGTTACAAAAATGTTTAACTATACCAGAACAAAATATAATTGTCTTCTCAGATTCACTTTCCCTGGTGGAATGCTTAGCATCCCAACATTCTCTGTTTTCTCGCAACCAACTCATTATTGACATCAGAATACTCATCCTAGAATTGCAGAACATGAAAAGAGATGTGGTGATTGCCTGGATCCTAGCACACTGCGGTATTTCTGGTAATGAAAGAGCGGATTTGTTAGGCAAGGAGGCCGCTATTCGAGACAGAACTCCTGATGACTTCATTTTACCCGAGTGTGATGTTCTAAATGAATTGGAATGCATTAGCTTCAAAAATTGGTATTCATCCTGGCAAAATGGCCCAAAAGGATCTCATTATAAAAAATTTCAGCTATCTATCCCATCTCGACCTTGGTTTCACAAGAAAAAATTGTCCAGACACCACATTGTCTGTATTTCTAGACTGCGTTTCGGCCACACACGCCTGGATTCACACTTGTTCCGAATCGGTTTGGTTGAATCTCCCGATTGCGAGTGTGGTTGGGACGAGGAAACGCCGGATCATAGCATCCTAGGATGTCCAATTAGAGACGCCATGGACATATATTTTAAATTCGTGAACGTTGAGTACCCCATTCATATTGTCTACCTTCTTGGGCTGAACTCTCAACAAGTTAATGAGCTTATTTTTGAGTGTATTCGAAAAGATATGATCCTTATATGAATATTTTTCGTTCTCTCTTGTCCTTTTTTTTCTCGCTTAAAATATAATATAATATGATGAATTGTATGGCCATAACATCCAACGGGATGAGCCGCCATATAAAACAAAAAAAAATATTATTATTATTATACTTCTTGTATTTAGGGTTTAGTACGTATTAATTATCTGATGTCCATTGGTCGGACCACGCCGAATACAAAGAATTGTTGATCAGGGTAGGTGAAAGCAGGCAACTACTTTTAAAGATTCATTCATTCATCGCCCTCAACGCTCCTCTCGGGAGCCCAGGGCAAAAACCAGCCCCCTCCATTCAGAGCGTCTCTGCGCCAGTTGCGTCACCTCTTTCCATGACATTTCCTGAGCTCTGATGTCCTTTTAAAGATTAGCCCACAACAATTAAACTGAATTGGCCACAACATCAGGCACCAAGGTCTGCTCATTCCCATCGTGGAGGTAATGATAGAAGGCAGGAATTGTAGAGGCCGACCAAGAGATGGCAACATGGATCAAATGATGAAAAATATGAGCTGTGGACCCTGTGGTATATACGTAGAGTTATAGAGACTAGTAGAAAATAAGGAGGAATGGAGAAAGAAATCCAAGCTCCTGCAAACCAATCTGTGATTCACTATACTATTTAGGACGTATCCTACCAACTGAAGTAATTATTGCATAATATCAGGAATCGATTTCATTTACATTTACGGAATTCAACGTCAACAGATCAATATACCTACATACTAAATTTGTAAAATATGTAGCTAGATAGGCAAAATGAACTTTATTCTAACTGTCAAAAGAGTTAAACGATAAAAATAATACCTAATACACAAAAAGTAACAAAAGAATACCTAATACATGAAATATCTATGGGCCTATAGTAGTATCAAAAAAAAAATCGTGTCTCTGCAACCGTATACATTGGTACCTATAACTACAACCTAAGACTACAAATAAGAATATAGGCAAACATAGAGGCAAGTAAAAATAAGGTAATAAGTGTAAATATGTAATAAAAACAAAAATATATCAGAATAGAAGTATACTAGATATTCCGCATACAGTTTCTTCCGACGGTTTTCCCTGTGTAATGTATGTATCTGAAAAATGATATCTATAAGAAATCTAAAATAAATGGAAAATACAATTTTTACGATGACTCTGTGAACGATTATGGATTGCGCTAGGCTAGAGGGTGGTTATAATTTTATTTTTTGTATACTGTGAAAAGTGATTACATCAACAATATTCTTAGCTGAAGTAACCTCGAGTTCATTCATCCCGCAACGCTTCCGATTACAAAAAAAATAGATATCATTACCAACTAACGATTAAACAAAATCATATTGTGCAGTTGCTCTCCTAGTTTTTTGGGGGTCCCGGGCGAATCAAATTGTACAAGGCCCTTATTCTTGAGAGAAACAGACTTGTTTGGCGAAGTTAATTAGATTCAGAATTGTAAATACATTATATAAGTCAATAATGTAAGGTAGTTGAAGAAGATCCGCCAACCACGCGGATAGTGTAGAAGTCTGGACACTTCCATTTATGTCCAAAATTCCTTCGTGTGGAATCTTTTGACTACACTTCTTCGATGTTCCTCTTACAGAGAAAAACAAACAAAAACAATAAATAAGACAACAATTAAATTATTTCCAGATAAAAATAGGTATAAATAAAATAAAAATCAATAAAAAATATATTACATACCTACATTTACCTATTGGTCCAGAGCGCCAAGCTGAGAAACTCTAGAAACATCCAATTGGTAGGTATTTAGGACGGCAACCCGCTGATGAAACACTTCCTTTCCGAAGGTCATCCCACCTAAATCTAATACTATGAAGTAGGTACCTGATATTGAGACAAGTCGTATTAAATATTTTTTATCTCGCAAGTTTGTACAAAGCTATAAAAATATTAAATTCATGCCCTCGCGCGGGGATCCCTATTTGCCAGCCATTAAAACCACTGCTGATAGATAATATTAATAATAATAATAATAAACTTTATTGTACAAAATATTTTAACAAAAAGAATGAGATTACAACATGGTATATACAAATATTTTGCACAATGGGCGAGTTTATCGCAGGGACGCGATATCTTCCAACTAACCCAATATTGTATATGAGCATCTATTTAAGGTACTATAATATTATGTTACACATTATATATGTGTAATAAGAATATGATCGTTGGTAAGTACATATTTCAGAGGTGGACAAGCTTAGTAGTTATAGCAGGTAGGTACCTACAAGGTACATACATAATTCATCACGGCTAATTTAGTGTGTACTCTAATATTATTAATTGCACGTCCCTCCTTGGGTTAATTGACGAGTAGATAAACAGAGTGTAAATTAATACTGTACCGAGTGATGACATTATTAATTTGAAACTCTACGGTTTCTAAATAACTTCAAATTATTCATATAACCATCGATATACCTACCTATCTGTCTAATGTTTCTATATTAATTACATCTTCCCAATCAGGTGTTAGATTACTTACTTATACATATATCTATATAATAATTGAAACGTGTTTAAAATTGGTTAATTTAACACAAGATAATTAATAAATGTAAGAGTGGAAAATAGTCACAACACATTTTTTTTATTTCAAATTAATTAAGAATCCAACATAAAATTTTCCAGCAAGAAGAAACTTAGTTTTCGCATTTTACTGGGCTTACATAATCTGCACAACCAACAGACTCTGCAAACTCCTTTAATTAAGAAACGAGAAAGGTGTTCTGATGCTTACGAACTGGCTTAGGCTGGCTTTAGTATGCTTTACCTATGGTAAGTTCATCAATCCCACCAATTCCTATTTCAAACCATTATGTTCGACAGCAATCATCTTCATGGTTTTTTTGAGGCTATTAGTTGACATGTACCTATGCTCAACAGATTTCAAATGGAGTGGTTTAAAACAGGAATTGGTGAACGTATCATGGGTAAAATGTACTTAATTCAGACTAAGCTGATACGTATCCATCGGAACAGCTTTCCGATTTCCTACTAAAAGGAGTATGCACACGCACAGTCTATTGGCTGTGCAGATGAGGTGTCTGTCTGTCTGTCTTCTCAACCCAAAAACTATAAATCGTCAAAAAATTTACAGTAAAGATTAGCATCGTAATAGGTACAACGAAAATCATCTCTTTAGAAAAAAAATCTTTATACAGTAGCTTGTAATATTCTTTAGTCGGTAACATCGAAGTACTTAGGAGAGCCGGAGCCAGGAGAGAGCTGTTGTCGATTATCAAAGCGAGGAAGGTCTCATATTTGGGTCACGTGCTGCGTGGAGAGAAGTATCGTCTCCTCCGCCTTATATTGGAGGGTAAGATAGAGGGAAGACGGGGAGTTGGCAGAAAGCAGATGTCCTGGCTGCGCAACATTGGTGAGTGGACCGGAATCCGGACAGTGGATGACCTGTTCAGAGCAGCACAGGACAGGGAGGTTTTCGCCGGAGTGATCGCCAACGTCGGAGGGACCTGACATGGCACAGAAAGAAGAAGAAAAATCTATATATTAGAAATTCCAATTAGTGAAAAGTTGAAAATCTTTGTTTTTAACAATGATATAATACTTATTCGAAAACAATAAATAAAACAATTTTGCAATCATATCACATGCGTTTTATAGGGTTGTACCTATGGCTGATCATTTTGTGGCTAGGTGTAGAGTGACAGACTATAAAGGTTAATTTTATACAATAAAATGGTCTGATTCTATTTTAGTAGATATTATATGTGTACAAAGATACCTGCATGAAATAATATTAGGTAAATGTACGTATAATAGTTGAATCTATAATAATAAAGCCGTGATAAGAATATCCTTATCAGCTGTGTTATAAAGAATCTATTATGTACATTTTTTGAGTATCTATCTGCTTGTAAACCTAATAAGAAGGTAGGTGTGTATGTTATGTATGTAGCCATACGCAGTGGTGTGCTTTCCATATACCCAAAAATACCGCATGTCTA
Organism: Athripsodes cinereus; assembly: GCA_947579605.1. Lineage (NCBI taxonomy): Eukaryota > Metazoa > Arthropoda > Insecta > Trichoptera > Leptoceridae > Athripsodes > Athripsodes cinereus. The sequence continues at coordinate 29,144,755 of OX388310.1, read as the reverse complement.
TAAAAGTAAATCTTGGACTTGTCTGAAATTGTTATGCAAAAACAATAAGATCGTGAAATATCTCAAATTGGTATGCTAATTTAAAAAAAATCTAACTTGAATTTCTATGTTTATTTGTTACATGAATTTAAAATACACCATTGACAAGCTATTCAAGACTAACAATAAATATGCAAAAATAGAACTTACTCATAGTTCTATTTTTTGCATATTTATTGTTATTTGTATGCTAAATTACACGACAGGGGGATAGAATTTAGAGTTTGTTAAGTCGGATGTTTTCTTATTTTCATTTTAGTAGCAAATTGTGGGAATAATGATTGTTTTACGAATGCATGACCAATATACAAAGTCTAGTCCCCCCACTGAATGTGTATACATAGGTATCTCATTATTATTTCCTCATCTGACTAATCTAGAGCAAATATATACTGAAGTACCTAAGTAGTTATAAGACATCTAAAAAAAATTACCAACCTGAAATTATATCAATATTCCTGAACACATCTTTCCCAAATGTACTTTTAATGAAATAGGTAGGTATTTGTCATTTTTACAAAGAAATTCAATAATAAATTTTAATTTAGGTACCTGCATCACATTTTGTCAATACAAATTTCCGTTTATAATTTGTCAGAAAGTAATAAGTTCATATTTATACGTCGGTACAATCAATCATTTGAACATTAATTTTGACAAAATTATGCTCGTAATTGCATAAGACTTTCATCGAACATAGGTACATAAGTATTCTTTTCTTGCATCCCTAGAAAATTTCTGTCGGGAATCATTTATTTTTTAACCAGTGATTAATGCAATAATTTACAACAGTATGGGGCAGTTTAGTATAGGCATACCTACTTTGCCCTTATATGAAACAATGTATGAACTGTGGACTACTTCAAAATATCTGTTAGCTGTAGTATAGTTTAGTACAGTACAATACTCTAGCCCGAACCTGTATAGCACCCGATTGTGATGATAATGATCACATACGTCTGACCCCTTTACATATTGCCTCCGGTTTACCTTTCCACCCGCACCCGGCTATTCCTGGGGTCGTAAACTATCTAGATCATACAGAAATGAAATGAAAATAACTTTCACAAACCCTTAATTATTTTTAGTCTTATTTAATATTAGATACTTATTTTTTTTTTGGAAGTGGCTCATAAACCTACTGATTTTATTTGACTGACTTTTCTCTCTGTATGTAAAGGTATTTATTACCACGACATTACCTGCAAGTGGGATAACCAGTGTACTAACTTACTGTATCAGTAAATGTAATTTTTAAATACTCTATTAACCTTTAACTGTGGACGTGATTTAATTTTTACACTACCTTGGACGTGAGGCCTGACAGACCGCTATGTTTAAATCCATATCATATAATAAACACTTATATTAACCGCTTAAAAACTGAAACTATTTTAAATTATTGGCTCATACTAATAAAATATGGGTGTAAAAAATAATCATTTATTATTCGAGATATTAAAAAAAATAGGTATTTTACTACTTAGGTAATTTTTAGCCTATTTTTGACAAAGCCATAATTTATTCAAAAACTATGATCTAAAATCAAATCAAAAACATGATATTCCTTTTTTTCTAAAATTATTGATTATAAGGTATAAAATAACATATAAAAATAATAAATAAGTGCAAAAACAAAAATTCTGACAAATGACTAATTCACGTAATTTATTGACAAAAAGTTTTGAGTATTGCAGACAAATGGGCTGTCTGCATTCAATAAAAACATATCTTTGTTTTAATTTTTGTCGGACAAATTCTGTTCATTTTCATTTTTATTTTCATCACTTTGCTGTACAAATTCTGATTATTGCGTTAGAAATTATTCAATGTCATCTTCGATATCCGACTGATCCGAACCAAGTAATATCTCATTCAATTCTTCTTCAATAGAAGAATAAGTCACTTGAAATATATTTTTTATTCTAAATTAGTCTTCTAAACTTTCAAATGATCGTTTTTCAGCTATTTTGTACTAAAAAATAAAAAAAATATAAAATTTTCCTATGAAAATATTTTGTATGATAAATATGGACAAGCGGTCTGACGGGCCGCTGCCAATTTTGCAAATAACATAAACTTACATACCAATGAACAAATGACGCGACCTCTACTCAAAATGGTTATCTCACAACTAAATACGAAGCTACTGAGCTGGACAGCAGTGCAGAGAGTGTGGAAGGATCCAAACTAATAAAACGAAATTGATGCGGGGTCTGTGAGACCGCACGTCCACAGTAGAAGGTTAATCATCATAGGACTTTGAATTGATTAATAAAGTATATTTTGCTGTAGATAAAATGTTCTAAAGCAATATCAAAATGAATATAATTATGTAGATGGAAATTTATAAAGCGTATATATATGTAGGTATATAACGATATTGTAATAGGCATAGAGTCTCTTTACGTTTTCGTGTTGTTTGGGGTTTGGGTACAGGGTGCAGGACCCCTGCCCCTGCGGGTGAGGGCGCATGCCCATCGATGCAGGCAGCGCAGGCGCTCACATTCATGTATCAGTATTTATTATATCAGTCACAGTCAGTCAGCCGCGCCGAGCCGCAGCGCGCGACGTGCCGCGGGTGTTTGAGTATGGGGCCGCGTTAGAGATATGCCCGGCCTGCTGCCGATACTGGCCGGCCTTTGCTGCTTGCGGCTGGCCACCGGTAAGTACCAACCCTTATTCAAATTTTTCAATATCCACTATTTTATTTCACATGACAACACGTAAAACATTTTTGAATTTAGAATTACATAATTTCCCATTTTCCAATTTTTTAATGTATTCTGACAGTTATATTTTTGAGAGTTGATTCTACATATAGGTATACACGTGTCACAGGATTTTCACCTCTATTTTAGATTCTTGACCCACTAAAATATATGTTAAGTTAACCTCGTTTAATGTTGATAGTCCCATCCGATTTCTACGGAAACGTGTTTTTGAAATGAGTGGACGTAAATTTTACTACGGTGGGTACTACGAAACTGAGTTTTTCTTTTCAAGGAGTATTCTCGTCTATGGAATAGTAATTTGATTACCTATTTCGCTTCCGTGGAATTTCAATGATATTTGTCTTTCTTTCATTTCCAATATATTTTCACGTTTTAGGTATTTCACTTCAGATATATTAGTATTTTCTCGTAGGTATGTGATTTTATGGTTTTGTTAATAATTTTACTAATTATTGCATTAATTATATTATTCAGAATTGTAATCCACTATAATGCATCATACGCCACATTTACGATCCATGAAAAGCCTCTCTATTAAAATATTTTCAGTTGTGTTTCAAATTAATTGAATTTTTCAGCTTCACTTTAATGATAATTCATGATTTGAGTAGTACCTATATCAAATAAATTTAAAAAGACATAAGCAAATTATAGATATATAGCAATTATGATTCATATACACATATTTGTACTAACTTATATTATTCGAGTTGCATTATTTTATTTATGAACTTTTTAATTTTTTAATATGCCTAATGAAATTGCAAACTGACGACATCTCAATAGACAGATTGTAAGTATGTAGGTACATATTTTCAATTGCTGTTTGAGATGGTATATTATGAGTGTACTTCGGTTTATTACAAACCCAAATTTAAATTAAAAATAATTTTGTAGTGACTAAATCCGGGTGTGGCAATAAAAAAAGTTTTAAAGCACGCGTTCATATAATTTCTGCACTATTCATCATTTTTGTTGTAGCGTTTGTTTTTTTATATCAAAGTAATGTATTTTACATTATTTTTGCATATATTGTGGGAAATAATTTTCTGTTATGTTGTGCGTAAACTCGCTACACGTGTTGTAGGTATATAATGTATCATAGCTATGTAAAGACTATTTATCAAATGTACGTATAACTATTTCACTAATATATCATTATAATGTACTACTTAATATTGAGTGTAGCACTTACACTTATTGCAATACCTAAAGTAAAATATACTTTTCAGCACATATGTGATCGGATGAGTCTAACATCTTTCATCCCCTACACTGACTAGGATGAATCCATTAATTTTATATCTGCCGATTTCAAAAGTTTCATTTTTTTATTTTTTTATAATAATATCTCGTCATTTATAATTTCGTCTGTAGTGTTTAATTTCAATTCATTGTATATGTACAAGGTAAACGTTTATCTAGATCCATAATTGCTAAACGCCCCTATGTTCAATAAAATGAATATTTTTAATACAATTATGAAATAAAATATTCCTAAATATGTTTATTTATTTATTTTATTATTTTATCAAATCACCAATAACAAAATCTACAAATCATTATATGACTCCCATCCCATATAATTATAATTCATAATTATTACCCGCTCACGGGAGATTAATGTTAGTATAATTTATGTTTAATTTAAAAATACACACTCAGTTAGATTTGCCATACGTAACTTCTTTACCCTGTGTCCTTTGAAATCAGTTATTGTGAGAAAATATTCATTGAATCTGAATTTTCAAATTGTCTATATCTCTGCGCATTACTGACATTATTATCTTCAATGAGGGAAACATAACTTACCGGTCATCCTCTCTGCACTATAAAAAATTGACTAAGATTAATCTGCGACTTAAAATAAATACCACTGTTGGCCAGAAATATTAGTTAACGGATGCGTGAAATTTACACTTTATATTTTACCTGACAAAAAAGACGACCTATACTACAATTAGATAATCAATCAATCACTGGCTACTCCACTTGCTGAAAGTATTGTGATAAAATAAATAGGAGAAAGAGAGATACCACTGTTTCATAAATGATTTTGTGGATTCAATAAAGATGTTACACAAATCCATTAAATATATCAGTATCCAAACATTTTTATAAGAAAGGAACATCATATTTTATATTTTTAGACATGTTTCTATTCTTTTTCTTACTTTTTTGGTAAGTTTACGCAACAGTCAGAACAACTGTTATATATTTGAAGTTACCTACACATATTATAACTCTTCACGTCTGGTTTGCTTTCTTCCTTCCTTTCTATATAACAACAGTTTGTCCATTGCGTGTCCACAACTCCCTCCCCCTATCCTACAGCCTACCTTTACCATCCTTGTCCCGCCCTCTATCTCTTTATCACCCTTACGATCATAAAACTTTATATAAACACGTAATATAGTGTAGAATTATACCTGCTTGCCTCATACAGAGCACTCTATTATTTCAATCTCAATTTTAACTATTAGCAGATTGAAATGGTAGAAAAATGAATAAAGGTGGAAAATATCCTTGACAATATTTCATTGAAAAATAATCGTTCACATTATTGAGGTCTACCATAGATTCGCTTTTGTAATCAAGCAATAATATTTGTTAATTACTAACTTTTTTGTGAATATCGTTAATATACAAAAAAATACATTTCATTTTGTTGTGGCTCTGAGTAGAAATAAACTCATACATTAAGCAATATGTTTGTATCGCGAAGATGGAGTAAGTCGTCAGCAGGAGGTATCGAACCCGGGACAATTTGATTGAGAATGCGAGACTACCATCATGCTACCGACCACCTCTTCTCATAACGAATATCGTTTTCACAAATAAATTCTCATATACGTAACTGGAAATGTCATATACCTATTATTCAAATTGTCATGCATTTTCAATCTTACTACAGTTACGAAAACTTTTTCAGTTACTTCAGTTACTTGTTTCAGTTCTTGATCTAAAAAGTATTTCCGATGTTAGGTGGCGTTAGCATGCCACAAATGATGCGAAGTGCGCCAGCGTAAATGACATAAGAGCGCTAGGAATGTCATGGGAAGAGGTGAACCAATTGACGAAGAGACGCTCTCAATGAAAGAGATTGGTTTCTGCCCTGTGCTTTCGAGAGGAGCTTTGAAGGGTGAGATGATGATGCTCGCTACAAATAAGCTAAAATCAATTACACAATGTTATTGTATTAGCTAATTAAGAAATGTTATTATGTCCAGTCTGTGTTTTTATTAGATAATATAGTCAGTGGTGGTAATATACAGTAATAAACTACACCCCTCAAATGTATAGAACCTGTTCTTGTCTATCACTAGCTGCTATAGCTGCGGCCCTCTGCCTATATCTCTCCCACTCACTATCATAATATTATGAATAATAGAGGTATCTGTCTATTGAAGGTACAACTAATGCTACCTTCTATTTACAGTAAGCTACATTGCATGCTATATTTATTTTTTACTTACTACGGATGTCATAACTTCTATTATGAATTAGTAAACATCCTGGAAATATTATTATACTTTGTAATTATTATTTTTCATTATTAAAGTTGAGGTGAATTCTTCAACTATTGAGTGCCTACTTCAATTTACTATTTGACGATTAATTATTTTCTAGTTTTCCATTTGCATAGCAGTCTAAAGTCGGTTTCATATTTTCCATTTAAATTACCTCAAACGAATAACATACTCTTGTTATTTTTACATAATGCAACATTGTTCGTAAGATAAGTTATATAGGCTGGGCAGCTATCCATAATCGTTGCGCTTTATCCAGTCTTGCTTGTAGGGAGGGAGGATGGAGGTGCAGATGGAGCAGAGGAGATGCTTTTTTTCACAATTAAGTAGTACTATCCTAGTTAATCTTTTTCATAGTCTTTTTCTGTGGCTCCAAAGGTCCTTGATGGTAGAAAAAAATTTCGTCGTTTCATACACAAATTAATATTTTACTAGTCAGCTATCTCTCCACTGCTGGATATAGGCCTCTTCCAAACGTCGCGGTCCTGTGCCCTCTGTATCCATTTCCTTCCCGCGATTGGAGTAATGTCGTCAGTTCATCTCTTTTGTGGTCTGCCGTTGCTTCTTTTGCTACTTCATGGTCGCCATTTGAGGATTCTAGAAGTCCATCTACCGTCGTTTCGTCTCGCAACATGACCCGCCCATTGCCACTTAAGTTTTGCTACACGATCCATAATATCTGTGACTTTTGTTAGGTGTCTGATGTCTTCGTTTCTAATTTTATCTCTCAGACTCACCCCTAACATTCTTCTTTCCGTAGATGTTTGTGAGCATTTTAGCTTGTGGACACTTGCTAAAGTTAGCGATATGGTTTCTAGTCCATATGTTGTCACTGGGAAGATGCGTGTTTCGTGGACCTTTTTCTTTAGATTTCTCGGGATATTTTTACTGGTGAGAATATGATTCAATTTTGAAAATGCTGCCCAGCCCAGACCTATTCTTTTGGGTACCTCTGCAGTTTGGTTTTTCTTTCCAATTTTGATCTTATGTCCAAGGTATATATATGTATTCATTTACTGCCTCTATGTATTTGTTGTTAATTGTTAGGCTCTCTGAAAAGTGACCTGCACTTTATACTATCCCGATATATTTTGTATCTATCTAGATACGTGTCTACAGCCCAGGCCTACCCTCGTATGACCATTATTGTTTAATTTTTAAAATGTAATAACCTATTACCTCGCTCTGCTCCGCCTCACATCCCTCTCACACCGAGTGTAGGTAATTTGTTCACGCTATTTGATCAATAATGTTTCGAGCATTATTAGTACACCTGTATTTCATTATTAATCAACACATATTTAGTTACAACCAGTCTAAAATATCGTTCCCGAATTACACCCCTAACTTTTAATTTATCTGGACGTATAAGTTAGCTAAATTTAATTTTGTTACATAATATAATATTTGCTTGAAATAAACCCATCTTCTATTCGTTTTGGAAATTTTATTTTTTTATATGGAAGAAAACATAATTGTTTTTTTTTTACTAAATATTTAATTGAATAGTGACCTGGTTTCGACTTATTAAGTCATTGTCAAAGTAAATTTGACCATTAAAAGCCATTAGTTTGACAATGACTTTATTAGTCGAAACCAGGTCACTTTTCAATTAAATATTTAGTAAAAATAAAATCAATATTGTCTTTTCACCCATATATAAACATGGAAATTTACAAAATAAATGTCAACTCTATAAATAAATTATACTTTTTGTTGATCATAAATTGATGTCAAATAAATAACATTGTAGTTTTTTTTTTAATAATTCGCATTATCAAATTCCCGTTATTAATGTCAATTCATTATTAAACAATTATGAAATTGCTTTTAACACGGCAATTATTTTATTCCTTTGTATTTCAATAATATCCACTGTTCGAAATGCCATAGTCAGAATTATATTGTCAATGAGGACGTTACATACACACATTGTCGTTGCAATGCACTCATCGATTACCAATTTGAACAAGTAAAGGACATTATGACATATATTGAAAACATGGGATCAAAAATTTCACAAATGTATGGAAAGAGTGAAATAGTGGCCTTAGTACCATATTATATAGTCACTTCGTATTCGTTATAAATATGTACCTACATAATAATATAATCAACATGACATAATCATATGACTCCCTTTATATGTGCCGAAACGATTTAGTATGTAGGTATATATATTTAGGTATTATTGCTATCAATGAATATAACAAATTTATTATACGTGTGTAGTGTTGTATATATCCCGCAAGTTAAACTTTTTATGTAGGTTTTTATTATTTGTACAAGCAATAGTATTATTATTTTGTGTCAGTGATGTTGACATATCATACAATAAAAATAATAATGGCTCTGGTTATAGGATCATCCATACTTACTTTTATATATCTGTCTCTCTATTCCAACATACTCCTTTATCTCTCTCTGTAGGCCCGATCGATATCACCAATAACAATATTAATGTACATAGCCAATATTTCGGATTTTAGGAAAGATACTAAAATATTTTATGCAGTTCTGATCTATCGTCAGAATAAAATTCAAAAAAAAATTGAAAGAAAGAATAAAAGAATAATTATGGTCAAAATTCAAGTCATATGATTATCTCATGTGCCAAATAAAAAAAATCATAGTAGGTACGATAAGTGCTTACCGTTTTTATAATTCATTTTTGCGATTAGTATCCTAATTTTTGGTTTAGGCATTTATATATTTTTGTTTAGTCGAACATAGTTTTTAGTTTTGTCGATGGATAAAATGGTTTAACATAATATGCTTTCTAAAACCTCTAAATGTAACATACAATAAAATTTAGAATTAGTTGGCATTGTTCCCGTAAACTTTATACTTCGAATCAGGTTGAAAATCACATACAAGATTTTGGAACTTGATTGAATGTATTTCGCTTATATTCCATTTCAATATATTAAACTTTTCTGTACCATACGCCATATTAAAGATTTTTGGAAATATCAGAAATAATTATCGTTTTATTTTTCATGAAAAATTAAGGGAAGGCGTGCTACAGACACAGATAAATATCGGGTTAGATTATCCTTTTGAATTATTTTCAAGGCAAGATTCACAATTCTTGTAAATCATATTGTATAAAAGTTCAATGCGTATTTTATATGTTTTTCTTAAAGATTTTCTTTTTTGGAACTTTAAGAAATTTGAAAGATTTCTTAAATGGAACCAGAGCCCGTAGACAATTTGTACTTAGCGATCGTCTACTGGCGAACTTTTCGACAATCTACCTACACGTACCGTATAATTATGCGTTATTGTTGCAGTTATTGACGAAAATTCGTTTGTAGGCGATCGCCAAGTACAAATTGTCTACGGGCTCTGGTCAAAATTAATCAGACTTCATTTTTAAAAAAAAATATATATTTGGGTTTTTGTTATAAACCCAAATACAATCTTATTCACCTTTCACAGTAAGCTACTAAAAGCTTGTGTAGTGAAAGGGGAGTTTGCCGGCACCTGGTATCGAACCCCTTGTTCACGAGGCCGAGAGTCTACCTCCAGGCTACCGACGTACTTGATTGGAGAATCATGTTTATACAATGTAACATTGTGCAGAACCAAATCGGAAGAAGTGAGAATGAACAACGTTCACCAAATCCACCATTTTCACTATCATAATTGAGTTCGTCGGTAGCCTGGAGGTAGAGTCTCGGCCTTCAGAACAAGGGGTCCGTGGTTCGATCCCAGGTGCCGGCAAGCTCCCCTTTCACGGCACAAGCTTTTTTTAGCTTAGTGTGAAAGGTGTATAAGGTTGTATTTGGGTTTATAACAAACCCAGATATATTTTTACAAAAAAAAAAATGTCCATCAATCAAGACATATTTAATGCAAACCATAGAAGCAACCATATTTTTGGGTCTCCTATTTCAGACATCGAATGGATCAAGATTTAACGTCTGATTGGTTGTCATATGCGCGTCGTGCCCAAAACCAATTAATTATACAAACAAAAAATAGTAATTATTCTGAATAGATTTTTCGTGATATGGATGACTTGAAAGCTTTCAGTTGTATAAAATATAAATTATTACAATAGTAATCGTAGTACACAACCAAATGCATATATTATGTAGAGTTCAAAGAAATCGTTACCTCTAACAAGGTCAACCAAATTTTCCTGTATTGAATGTAATAGTACACAAATTATATTACTTGTCGTATAGAGAAATTTTATGGATTTATATTATGCTTTCATACAACGTTCGAATTATAATTCTTTTTCAATAATATTACGTAAATAACATCACAATTAAGGTAATTTTTTCAGTACATACTTACTGTTCTACGGAACTGAACGGTATACTTAATGGACCCAAAAAAGTGATTATAGTATAGATTACCTGATCGATATATTACAAATGAAGTTTCATAATATACTTTAAATCGTCGCAACATATTCAGAGTCTCATTAAATCAAGCCGGTTGCTATTAATTATTCAAGCTTTGTCATGAAATTATTATTCAGAAAATATTTTTTTTCATGGTATGATTTGAATACATACATTATGTAGATACATAAAAACTGACTGCTTTTTTGTTCTTAATTCCGTATCAATGTATACTTAACGACAAATACAAATTACGGAGAAAATTTTAAACTGTTCTCTTTACCGAACTATGTTGAGGTTGCTTACTTAAGGTTGAGGTTGAGGTTGGTTACTAGACAAATGTATTATTATTATAGATATAAATAGTTATGATGGCAAAACTTCATCCTTTGACTATCCATGAGACGATCTGTGTGAATTGTCTATGTATGTTATGTTATGTTATTTTTATTATTGTTCTGGCTTAAAGATAGAATATTCTTTGAAAATTGGAATACATCAGCAAATATATTATTGTGTTAGATGCATGTGAATTGATAACTTACAGAACAAATAATATGAAATGTTAGAAAAGCTTTTGTACATACCTACAGTAATGGAAATTCTCGTACGAGTGTAAGAGTTTTCTTTGCTGTTCAATCGTTTCTTGTATTATTATTAGTACTGTAGGCTTCGTCAGATCGCCTTCTGTGGATTATTGAATAAAGTATATTTTAAATAATACCTACATATATTTACCGATCCTAATAACTAGGTTATTTACACATAGGTATATTTGAGATGATAGCGACCTTGAATACAAAACTTAACAGGATTCATCCTTAAAAGAGGTTTTATGAGTAAATAATTAAGAATCCCATAAGAAATTAGTATTGCAGGAAACTTTTATTATTTAGATACATAACATTTTTTACAGTGTTTATGAAATGCCAACATACGTGAACATTTTATTATCAAAAATTAGTTTCCGATTTCCCCGTCATACCTACTAACTGCTCTACAGAGTAAAATACAAAGTGACAGTTTCGGTCCATGAAGCGCGGTGATTCAACGTGACAATGTATGTACGTATCCCGGCCCCGGCTCACCCCGCATAATGCTGAGGTAATAAATACACAGCAACAAATCACTCGTGTGATGTGAGCTTAATCTGCGCAATTGGGGTAGTCACAAGTCACCCTCTATTTGTAAAGCTAATTCTCAACGGTGCAAGTGCTGCGCTACTAAACAAACAGCAGTGATATTGTTTTGCGTATATGCGTGTAAAATAGTAAAACGTATCGTACATGACGCGTGAAATTAGCCACAAATGAACTTAGGATTAAAATGTCAAGAAAAATATTCAATTATTTTTGTTTCAATTATAAATTACGATATGATTATAATGAACCACACATAATACCCTAAATTGTTCTTCATGGCAAATCCATGGATCATCGTTTGCTAAAATGATTACCAAATAAATGGAGGGACAGGTGTGGAAGGAACTCCACGTCGTAGGAAGGAACTCCACGTCGTAAGAAGGAATCTCTGTAAACGTAGGCACTAGGGTATTGAAAAGGAAATCAAAAAGCTATGCACACCTGCACACCGGCTACACGTAACGCTTAAATGTGTTTTGACTAGGCCTACTGAAAAGATTCCGATTATTTAATCTACAGATACATTTTCGAATACCATACTTTATTATTTAAGTCCATATTTACCATGTACCTACCTACGAGTATGTGGAAATTCTATGCTATTCTACGTTAAACGACCATCCACTTGTTTACGAGTGATCAATGTATGTAGACATATTAATATTTGCATTTGATTCCATCAAATAATACGGGTATCTGCGCACAAAACAGAAACCACAAATCAAATAATTAATTAGAGTCGTTGCTCATTATTAATCCACCCAAATAATATAATATTAAATCATTGCAGAATACCGCAGTGAAATAGTATTGTTATTATATCTGCCACAGCTTCTATACATTTCATATATCACATCGTATTGATCATTTATTGGGAGTATTTAGTGGTGGATTTGTGAAATGTATTGGCAAGCTGTTCAATAAGTTTAATGGAATTCATTGGTACACAGTAACAGTGAATACATACTTGCCTAGCTCTATTATTCTGCATTATTAATATTATTATGTATGTGTTATGATATTCCTCAGTGCATATTATATACAAACATATTGTATAATAATATATTAGTCACATAGTTACTTTTTAGTTATATCAATAATAGGGCAATATTTGAATATAGTTTTCTATAATAAGTTCTAGGTTATATGTATTAAAAACAACTTTATCAACCCTATCGGTAGATAAATACATCTAACAATATTTTAATGTTTTTTTTTGTAATTGTTTTTATTTAAATTAGACGAAATAAACATACATTTGGGTTAAGTTGCGATAAACTCGCCCCCTGTATATTGATTTTATCTAATTTGAATTCATTTTTCTATAAAATTGTATTATTGTTATCAATGTACAGTAAAGAATGAATGAATAAATAAATAAATAAATATTTTTGTATACCTTCTTCTCACTTAACAGTATAACTTCATAACTAAGTAGGTATTTTGAAAACATATTAATATTTTTTTGTAAATATTTCAATAACATAAGACGAATACGTAGGTACCTACCTACATTTAGTTAACAAAAAATAGATAGATACACTGTATTAAAAGAGTTATTGAGTAGATAAAGAAAATCGCCAATTTGTACTCGCTCTAATGGTTTTCCAATTTTTATGCAAAAACTCGTGAAAGTTAGTCTACAATAAATTACCTTAGGGTAAAGTGAATATCAAGGTGTGTATAGATAGATATATGGCGAGGGTGGAAGGGGTTATATGGGCGGGGATACGTCGTCGTGACAACGCCAAAAACAAAACCATCATAAACATTATCGCCCCAGTCTAGCTACAAGGTATATGAAAACACTTGGATATTATGTGAACATGAAATTAATTCAAGTAATTTCCACGTGTCTTTAAAAGAGAATAGTCAATCTTTGGTCATTACTTTAGAGCCATTATGGACATAGATTTTTATATTATTATATCCTCCCTACTAGGGCATGTAATATCGGACGATTTTCAATTCCGATACTGATTTCCGATATTCGAACTCAAAATCGGAATTCCGATATTAGTATCGGAATTACACATATTCGTTAGAAAGTGCACATTTTCTTCATACCTTGCACAAATTCGGTAGGTAGGTATATAGGAGAAATGAGTACAACGTAAAAAAATATTCGTATTCTTTAATTTGGCACAAAAAATAGTTGTTTACAGATTATTATCCCATACTTATTACTAATTAAACTACCTAACTCAAAATCAACATTATTAAAACTTCTTATGATCCAAAATGTGGAAGCAAAATCAACAACTAAGAACAACAACTCAGAATCAACATTATTAAAACTTCTGATAACCCAAAATGTGGAAGCAAAATCAACAACTAAGAACAACAACTCAGAATCAACATTATTAAAACTTCTTACAATCCAAAATGTGGAAGCAAAATCAACAACTAAGAACAACAACTCAGAATCAACATTATTAAAACTTCTTATAATCCAAAATGTGGAATCAAAATCAACAACTAAGATCAACAACTCAGAATCAACATTATTAAAACTTCTTATATTTTAAAGTGTGGAAGCAAAATTAACAATTAAGAACCAATATTATTAAAACTTCTTATATTTTAAAGTGTGGAAACAAAATCAACAACTAAGAACAACAATTCAGAATCAATATCAACAAAAATTTCTTATTTTTTAAAATGTGGAAGCAAAATTAACAACTAAGAACAACAATTATTAGAAATAAAGAGTAAATAGGAACGTTTATTTTTTTAAATCTCGTTTTTCTTGGTAATGTGTTCTCAAGAACAACAAAGCGTCAAGCATTTTGTCGGAGAGTGAACTTCGTATTTTATTGCAGAAATATCCGGCCGACGAAAAAACACGCTCACTTTCAACACTAGTAGGCAAAATTGATGAAAGATACTTGTACGCCCGTGTTAGATATACTCCCCTTTCACCTTTATTGTCATATATTGCTTTTTCAGTCATTAAAAATACCAAAAGATCTAATTCTTCGGACGGAAGCACTGCCCTCTTCTTTTTTTTGCATTTTTCCATTTCCTTCTCAAATTCTTGTTGCAGGGTCAGCTTACTCGTTGTAGCGAGAATACTTTCTGTAGCTACGGACTCATCATCTTCATCGGAAGATAATGAAACAGCTGTTATCGCTGCAGTCTCTTTTTCTCTGACGCCGGGACTGCCAGTAGGTTTTTCGATATAGTTGAGACGTTTCAACAGGCTTGCAATAACATCGCATATTTCCCCACTTGTGGGTTTCGGAAATACATCGTCTTCTGAAGCACTGTAGAAGCTTTCGGAATCATGAAGGTAGTGTAATACTCCAGCTATTAATAGTCGTCTTTCTTTTATTCGACTTCGTAAGTTTGCAGCGAGACTTGAACTGAGATGCGTATTTTGCTGGTCAAGTTTATTCAGCATAAATTTCAATGCTGTGTCTGCCGTATACAGTGTGGCATCGCGTCGGCAAATAGACCATACAGTCATTTTTACCACTTCCAAACTACGATGGATATCGGTTAATGTCCGAATTTCCACATCTGTGAAGGATATGTCTGATTTAATGTCAATCAGAAGTTTGAAGATGCAGTCCTTCATTTTTAGGAACGATCCTATCATATCATTCATGCTGGACCATCTTGTTCGACAGTCTAACTGCAACTGGATGTTTTCCCCAAACTCTTTCCTAACGTAAGCTCTCAAGGCATCGGCTTTGAGAGGTGACTTTCTGATTGATCTTACCAGGCATCGTACTTTTCCAATCACCTCTTTGTATTTTCTTGGATCAGTTGTCCGAACTCTTGAGCTTTCTACTTCGAAGCCATCACACTCTGTTAACCAATCATTATCAACGTCGCTTTCTGAGTCTGAGCGATTTGTGGATTCCATTTCATGCTGGAGGGAGGGCTCGAGTTGGGCGTCGGCAGTAGTCGTTGTCTTATACAAGGTATCAATCACAGCAAGCTGAACACCGTGGGCGAGGCAGAGTTGATGGTGGGCGGGGATATATGAACCCATTTTTTTCATTACACTGGCGCCATCGGTTGTATGACTAATAATATCTTCTTCAAGGACGATATTAAACTTGGCAAGGTGCTCGCGTATAATGGACAGAGCTGCTGCAGCTGGCATGGACCCCGTTATTTTGACAAGTCCAAGATTCTTGAATTCGAAACCTCCAAAAGCTCTGCAATGAAGGTTTATGTTCATATATCTCCTGTTTCGAAGAGAGGTCCACTCGTCGAGAGTCATTGTAAATCTTTCTCCATTTCCCTTCATGAGCTTTATGGTTTTAATTGTTTCACATTTGACTTGTTCGGCATGTTCAAGAACCATTTTCGCAATAGTATTTGGCGTTTTCGGTAAGTCGTATCCACTTTTTTTGAAGTGCTGCCGAAGATCTTGACTTTCAGAAAAGAATCTGAAACTTGCACCATTTAAGGCGGTCATTCGAGTAACAACAACCTCCAGCGATTCTGAAGACTTGAAGTATTCAGTCATTAGTTTCCGTTTCTTGAGCTTTGTCGTCTGCTCTTGTGATGATGATGTGCTCGAAGTACTCTCCGATGAAGCAGGTCCAACTGCAGTGATTTTTGAGTGCACAGTTCGTAAATGTGTATGCAAGCCAGTAGTAGACCCCCCGGTAGTTTTTAGTTTTTTTAAACATATCTTGCACTCAGCGGTTTGGCCATCATCCGATCGACGAAAATGATCCCATACATTTGATGAGCGTTTGCTGAGAAATTCTGAGTACGTGTCTTTCTTTTTTGATGAAGCCCTGCAAAGAATTTTTTTATACAAATATATAAACTTAGACTAGCAGGTTTAATGCGTAGGTAAAATTTTATTAGTAATAATAAATCGCCAATCTGTGCTACATTACAACAATACTAGACTCCACGCGCGACTTTATTCGCATGGAAATTCGATAAAATCCATGTTCTAGTCTTTTCCCGCGGGAATTTCTGGATGAATAATATCGACGTTAAAAAGTAAAAACCTTATCAAAATACGTTTAATAGTTCCTGTGTGATGTAATAATTACCCTACTGTTTACAATTTTCACATAATGAAAATGGAGAAACCATCTTTTTACGGTCCAATCCAAAGTAGTATCCTAAAAGTCGACGAACGAAAGAATCATATTGACTACATTACAAAAATAAAGTGTACACTTAAGCCAGCCATAAGCCAATTCGTAAGCGTTGGGCCGCCTTCCTCCTAATTCCGATTTAAATTTGCGCAATGTTGATACATTGTGCAATTATGGTCTCCGATTGAGATTTTTCAGATTGGTTAAATCATTTTGACGTTTTTTTTGTTTTATTTTGAAATAGCACATGTACGATACACATTTAAAATATAATTCTGTAAATAATTATAAAATCATCTAAATACAGATATTTATACTGAATTAGAAAACAGATAATAAAATGTACTCACATCTTTTAAAGCAACGTTGCACGTACCTACATTAACCACTTAAAACACAAACACGTCTTATCATACACAGTTCACGAGCGTGACTGATGAACGAATAGAACGAGATGGAATGATCGTTCTATCTCTCTTATAGTAGCAGAAGAAATCCGAACTGTCACTTAGATATTAATTTTTGCCTGGGTCCATGATTTTTGCTTCTATTGACACTTCATCGGAAATCTTCGGTAACTTATAGATGAGATAGAATCATTTTCAAACAGGTGAGTTCGTGTGTCCGAGTAAGCGAGACGAACACACACACTACGCAAAGAGCTAAAATATACATCTTTTTAAACTTGAGTAGATTTTTTTCTGATTCCGATGTTACGATATTGGATCACTCAGTATCGGAATTGTAATATCGGATCTAGCGGTCCGAGATTCCGATATTGCGAGATTCCGAGATTCCGAGATTCATGCCCTACTCCCTACCTTTCAATCATCCCCAAATCTTTCAATCTAGAGTTCACTGCATCCACGTCACTCTATCCGGGTGGTACGTCTTCTTAGTTATAGTTTGACCGGCTGGTCCAGGATCTCCCCAAACATCTTTGGCACAGTCAGTCCAGAGACCTGAGTCAAAATACATTTTAGCATTACGTTTTAGTGTCGCAATCGTTCGGCTATAGACGACGTTGTGCAAAAGTGTCAATTTTCGTAACTATTGTGTATTTTAGCTACGAAAATTGTCACTTTGGCGCAACGTCGTCTATATTGGAACGATAACGAACGGAAACGTAACGCTAAATTGTGTCTTGACTTCGGGCCCAGGTCACTATTCAAGAAACTTTTATACAATAAAAGTCCACCCACCTTTTTGCTAAAAATAATATTATTGTCTTAGGATTTTTTTGGTGCACTTAAAAAAATTTGGCTTGATAAGACATATCTAGTGACAAATCTGCTTTTCATGAAAGTTAGACTATCAACTTTTACCATTATTATTACCACAGATATTTGTGTGAATATTTTAAATTTTTAAATCACTTGCAGTATTAATCGTTACCTAATGAATATATTTCTTTTTTTATTCAATCAACTTCAAAACACCCTAAATAAACGTATGTTATTTGTTGTAGACAAAACACACTTATGTATAAGTTTTCGAGTGTCCTGTTAAAGGCAGGCGTTCGAAAAAGAAAATATATTTTAAATCTTAAATTTAGCAATGAGGTTAGCCAGCAATCCTGAATTTCAAAATATATTTCACGGAGAGGGCAGCTTGCAAGTTCATCAAGTCTGCTGACAACCCCACTTGTGGGATATGATGTGATGGGATAGTATTATTAGTCTTTTGTATTCTGTCGTGATTCTAATTTCTTCATTGTCTTGTTTTGTTATCCAGCATATTGTATTTCTACTATTTGTGCACCAATACAATGAATGATACATAATATTATAATTATTATGTAACTTATACCTATGTACTCATTGCGTGGATATCGTAACTTTGTGCATTGTGTACCTAACTATTGCACTGCATGTACCTGCATATTTATTGAGTGCGATACTATTTTTATTGTGCTTTAGATAATTTAACATGAAAATGTAAACAAATTGTTAGAATGACTTTAAAAAGTAATAATAACATCGCCTCATTCTTATCTTTTTTATTAATAGATACTTAATACATAAAATAACGTACCTAAATGCTCATGCTAATATTGTTGTGACTGCGTGTATACTGTTATCCTTTATTTTGTTTTGAATTTTCTTAAAATCATACTTTGATTCATTACACCTAGTGTTGTAAGGGACCAAATTAAGAATTTATTAGTATTCTCACTTTTAAATTCTAAAACTTAGTACCCTACTCTCGTGATTTGATCCAAAATATGTCTCAGTCTGCAAATAAGTAAAATTTACCATAAAGATTACGGTTCAAGAGGATATTATTTGTCCAGAACAATATATTGTGTAATTCAGTGGCGTGCCTTCTATACAAGCCCAAAAGCTGGGTTTAACCTGAGTTTTTTCATCTTTAAAATAATAAAATATTAACACAAAATTTTGAAATATCGAACACACTTGTGTAAATTGCCCGTTTGCATAATATTGTTTAAGTGCTGTTGTGCCTAAGAGTACGGAGCTTACTTGTAAGCAGGAAGTAAGTTACAGCATTTTGTCTTGCTTCACTATATGTTTGCTTACGTGGCTTACGGTTCTTATCTTTTTGTTTCGTTCATCGTGCACTACTAGTACCAAAATTCAGCACAATTAAATTGTGTGCTAATAATGTATTGCTACGTGATTTTAAATATGGAAAATGAATCCCAACTTATGATCATAGTGGAATGCATCAGTTCTCAGAACCGCAATAAGCGTCTGAAGTTTGATTTTTCCGTGAAAAGGAAATGCGACGCAAAGAGGCGGCATCTCTTTTGTTTGTAATGTGATATTCGAAACTGCAAATAGATTCAAGGTGATCGGGTAACCTAATAGTAAAATTTCCAAGAGGGAATTGTGTGGTTCAAGTCCACCACAACTTTACTCTCTTTTCACGACACATGCATTTTGATTTTGGGTGACTTTGAAAGTGAATTCATTTTTACCATAAATCTTAAATTGTCATTCATTTATAAACATAAGTTGGATGAAAGTTTGCTAAACATATTTCACATACCTAATTTTCTTTCAAAGAATTTCCTTCGTTTTTTAATGAAAGTTTTTTTTTGCTTCTCTCTCAAATGTATATAATTCTAACGAATATGCAACATTGAGATTCAATAGTAAAATAAAATATGATATTCCAGTATACTGTATACCTACATTCTTACATATTATGCCCAGTGTTTATAAAACAATAAACCTTATCTCTATAACCATTTTTAGATAAATAAGTAGAATAAAAATAATAACTTTCTGCCAATCGAGGGTCCTTTGGGTTTTAAATACCTACTTTTTATGTCTACTGTTTTGTATATTTAAAACTTTTTTTAAATGAAATACGTAATCAAAGCAATTTAATGTAATGTACTCTAATTTATACAGAGTGTTATACAAGAAACATGAAAGTTGGTGTAATTACTAACGAATGTATATATATATATATATATGGACAATTTGTAAAGCGCCGTTTACTCATAACATGACCTCAAGGGCGCCGTATATCGTATCCATCACCCGAAACTCCCAGCAAAAAGGTGTGTCTTCAGTCCTCTTTTAAAACTCTCTCCATTCACCTCCTCTCGCAGACACAGAGGCAGCTTGTTCCAACATCTGGGACCCGCAACACTAAACACAAATTATGGTGATTTGGCCATGTTAAAAGAATGAATGAAGACAGAGTAACAAAAAATTTACTCGTATACCGTGGCCGGCTGAGCACCAAATATATTTTCAGCATGCATCTTTAGTACCACATCTCAAAGGCCGCCAACCGTCCGCTTTCACTCTTGCCGATGGTCCACGTCTCGCAACTGTATAACAAACAGAATGCTCAATACAAAGACGTTAATAGTAAGATTCTACCTAACGCTTAAATCAATATTTGAGGATTTTAATATTTTAGATTTTTTGTTAAAGGTAGTCTTTCCTGCTCACGATTACCGATTTGTTCTGGTTTATTCTGCTGCCCAAGTACATGAATTTATTCTCTTACACGTAACACACATATAAATGTGTAAAAAGTTTACAAGAGACCAAAATATTCCGAAGGCTTAATGGGTGCATGATATTCATATATACTTGAGTAAGTATGTGAAACCAGAGCCTCGGCATTGGTTTCTGACGCCTGACAATCTTGACTCAACGATACGTCATTTTGTTGATTGTTATTGTGTAACGGCGGTACATCAATATTCTGTGATATACCTACTGGTGTCATGTTGGTATACTCTCATATTCCGGAGACCATCATGAATCCCTTAATTACTTGGCGGCTCCGTGTATCTCAGTATTTCTTTCTCTTGGCGGTGTTCCCTTTCAACTGTTCGACCAACTGCTTGGCACGCGTTATGTGAGTGATCGCATCCGAATGCTTTTAAATAATTAGTAGCCGACTCATTTTTATGATAAGAAAATGAAGCATGATCCTTATAATTATTGTTATTTCGTGCAAAATCTGTTCACGTGTAAAATAAATGAAAAACAAATTACAACGCATATCGAGGCACGAGACCGGCAAATGCGATAGATTATACATACATCATCTACATAATGCACATATTCTTCTTTTCTTACAATCGATTCATATTCAATTTTCATTCTAACATCCTAAATGCTTTTTTTCATAACTCTTCATTTTTCACTACGCTCTCGATTCCTATTTTATGAAGAACAGAGACACTTCGTTAATCTGTTAAAGGCTATTATGGCCGTCCACTATATTAATATATACTTACTTACATACTGCAAGCCCTCTTCTCTCCACTACTGGATATAGGCCTCTTCAAAACTTTTCCACATTTTCTTATCTCGAGCAACACGATACCACTGTTTCCCCATCATCTGAACAATATCATCAACCCATCTTTTTGGGGTCTTCCTACGCTTCTTTTGTCCTCCCACGGTCGTCATTAATATATACCTAATAATAAATAAATAATTGTATTATAGAAATGAATGATTTTCATTTTGTACTACAAAGATACCTTCCACGGTGACTTTATTCGAACAAAATTTAAAAAAAACAAATGTTTTCTTCTATTATATGTTTTACTGTCGAGAAAGACTTCTCTTTTGACAATAAAACGTATAGTAAAAGAAAACAATAATTGTTATTTAATTTCGTTATGGAACTCCAACAACGACACTGTGAATGTGACATGAACTAATAAAAAAAATTATACTCTACATACACACCTTATTTTTACGCAAAGTTATCCCTGCCATTATTTTTCTCAATTACAACTTGTGTTATGATGAATGCGAAAGCTCCTGAAACCCTACCCCTACGTGCAACGCATAAAATCACAGTGGAAGTACAACACAATAAAAGTCTTTCATTTGTATAATAATGGTAATACATAAATATACTATATATATATATCATAAATAAGTTTTGTAGATTATGTATGCACGTAAAAGGATGGGCTGCGGGTTTAAGTCCCATCCAAGGTACTACCAAAAAATATGGCGTTGTCTTTTCTAAATCGTATACAAAATTCACAAGGTTTATATATTAAACAAAAATACTTTACCAAAGTTTTACATTCGGCTTATAAAAACGATATATGTAATACATGTATACAAACAAAGTTATGAAAGAAAACTAATGGGACTTGCCATGAGTGATGTTTTCCCGTTATCCAACTCATGCCTGCCAAGTCCAAACAGTGAGATAAATCGTTATCAAATAACCTATTAAGCAGAAACATCTGCCCGTTTGCAAATCAATATTCTCTTCAGGCTTAGGAGATTAGCTACCTACTTTCTACATACCTACCTTTACTTTATTTCCTTTGTGGTTTTATTTTCACTAGAAGTATTGTTATCGCATTATTATAAGTAATACGAGTAGGTATATACATAATTATAATAAACTAGACATTTTTTTTAAGATGCGTTTGTGGTAAAACCACCGAAGGGCCCATTCAAGAATCATTACTCGTCCTGGATAATAGGGTCTTTAACCTTGCCTTGAGCACTTTCATACTCTCCAGAGATCGCAAATCAGAGGTAGTTTTGTTCCACAGCAACGAACCACCCACGCAGAAAGCACGGTCAACATACTAAGTCAGACTCTCTCTACGCAGCACCAAAAGTTTATTGATAGAATCTGTGTTAGCAGACCAGAGTGATTTTTGTCTTTCCATTGCCTCCTTATAATAATCTACATTTCTTGGATACGTTTTCATTCGCTGATGACATTTTCAGCGTTAGATACATTATTTTTTTTATAAGTTTATCGACCATTTCCATAATAGTCTATTAAGTATTTCTAAAAATGTTTACCTAATATATCTATTTGTACTGTGTCCGTAATATTGTAATCGCATTATTTTGTGTATTAAAATATTGTGTGTTCTAATTATTTCGTCAATTTATAAAATAAATTATTTATTAGTTGGAAGAGATCGCGCTTTGACGATAAATTCGCCCTCTTTCGCATTTCTTCATACAATTTGAGTTCGTCGGTAGCCTGGAGGTACAGTCTCGGCCTCGTGAACAAGGGGTCCGCGGTTCGATACCAGGTGCCGGCAAACTCCCCTTTCACGACATAAGCTTTTAGTAGCTTACTGTGAAAGATGTATAAGGTTGTATTTGGGTTTATAACAAACAAAACCCAGATATATCTTTTAAAAAAAAAATTGTTTGTATTATGATCTGTTTGTATTGTGTTTTTGTTCACGCCATAATTTTTGTATTATTTTCCACGTTTAGGGTAGCTAGTAGATTAACTTCATGTAATAAACATGCAAGTCGTCCACCTTGTACCGATGAAAGTTAAGACATTCAGGATGGGTGGCATACCTCATTGCTGAATTCATAATGTTAAATGTTTGAAATGGAATGACATCCATCACAGGATATTATTTCCACTTACTAATCCTTCCAGCTAGTACGCTGCTGTTGTTGACTGATTTCACTGATTAATTGATAATGAAAGCCGAGGAGGTACAGTACCTACCTATGTAGTGTTCGTATTAAGTACATATGTGCCTCATACAGTGAATGACTGTTCATAGCCACAGCATGATTGTGTCTGTTAGAAGTCAGGGGAAGGAATCGATCGTTATCATTAGGTACATACCTAGCTATAGTCAACTTATGTCCTGTGCTATGCTTGCTTAACTAAGGCTTAACACAAGGTTTACTATGTCAATGACCGCGTATTTTTAAGTTTATTTTCTTCTAGATCGGCTAATAAATGTAAATAAATGCGTGGTTAACATTTTCTATTGTAAATTTCAAAAATATATATTTTTGATTCCCTAAAATTTAAAACTAAATCAACTTGAATTTCAAACTTTTTTGAATTGGAGCACAGAATCGAATTTTCTAAAATATGTCAAAAACTTTGCATTAAATATTGAGTATATTTCACAAGAAATATTTTCCATTCATTTTATTTCATTTAAACATCCACACTTCTACGCCCTCGCACAATAAAGAAAGAAATCTTATAGAGATGTTTTCCTTGTATCTTTTGCAATAATGTGACGTTCTCTTGCATAACACTACTTAGGTACATAATATAATAATAATATGTAAGTAGATATAATACAGTTAGGTATATTATCCCCATATTACTGTGTACATACATATGTAGAATTCAGTCTAGAGTAGAACAGATATAAGTTGGTAATGTTCAACTAAACAGTTTTGTATTCCTACCGATTGGGGGTGAAATCATACAGTGACCATAAGAAATTGAACAGTTGAGGAAATACACAGGTATTTTTCATAAAACTTATTACATTTTTCTTATTCACGCAAAATGTAATATTCATTTATCAAAGTTAGAACATATTTACAAAAATCCACTTATTTAGTCAAGTAAAATCAATAATTTACTTTATTAGAAAACATAAAAACATTTTCACAGTATTTTGTTCACCTTTAGATTTACGTAATTGTATAGTTGTAATAACTATAGTTAAACTATTTAAATAAGATAATATAGGATTTTGGGTTTCCGTGGTGATATTTTTTCTTCGGTGTTTATGGGCTTGCTGCTGTGTATGTGTTGTATAAAATGCATTCTAAATTTTGTATGGAGTTGTCTTCAATAAGATTGTAATAATTATTTTTGTTACTCCGGCGCTTATTAATAAAAGTCAGGAATTTTGCAATCCTTATTATTTTATTTATTTAGTATATACTCTACCTACATGTGCATAAAATCTTCTCTTTATTTATTAATCTTTTTACATGATATCAGGATTTTTATTTGCATATTAACACAGGCTTAAATCCCAGTGTTTCAATAGAATTTTTCCATATATTATTCTTATATCATGGTCTTATTAATCGCGTAGCAGGCTTCATATATAGTGATGTCATCCAGCTACGTGCAGGCAAACTTTATTCCTATTCCTATAATATTATACTAGCTTCTCTCTCTCTCTCTCTCTCTCTCTCTCTCTCTCTCTCTCTCTCTCTCTCTCTCTCTCTCTCTCTCTCTCTCTCTCTCTCTCTCTCTCTCTCTCTCTCTCTCTCTCTCTCTCTCTCTCTCTCTCTCTCTCTCTCTCTCTCTCTCTCTCTCTCTCTCTCTCTCTGTGTGTGTGTGTGTGTGTGTGTGTGTGTGTGTGTGAAAGTGTGTGACTGTAGATAACAGATTGTGTCCCGGGCACAGACATGACGGCTCCTCTTATGTTACACAGCCACCCCAGCCATAGTAATATACTACTACTACCACTACTTACTACTCTGTATATTATTATCCTGACTACATCATTCTCCACTTACGTAACACCTACTGATGGTGAAAAGGTGTTTGAAAAATAAATATGTACCTAACTATTTAATAGAATAAATTTACATACGACTACCTTTCTGAAAAATTCAATTTTAAAATATGTAGCAAATTTGCATCAGAAGTACGAAATGATCTGTATTTGTGGTGTGGGAATCCCTGAATGTGGAAATAAAATAATGCTTAGGTATTTAAATATTTAGTGAAATATTATGAAGATTAGGTTCAAGAGACGGCTTAGGATTTTGAAAACCCATTGCATCTATCCATCCGTCTTATTTCTGTATTGAGAAGCAATCATAAATACTTTAAAAGAATGGAAATATAGTTTAATATTTTAATTTTGTTCACACGCGTGTAAGTAATGTTAAAAATATATATTTCAGGCTTAAATGTGTTTTAGCTCTATATTTAATATTTTATAGTAAAATAATACGTTTTCAACATTATTGTCATTTCACTTTATTGCATTCGTTAATAATATAATATTATAGGTACATATTGCTTTTAGGAAAAGCATCCACAGAAATATGCATGACAAGTATTTGATAAATAAATTATAATTTAATTTCCCCCGATGGTAGAAATAGAATGCAGTTCATTATATATTTAATAACTCAATGTTTATTATACCATCCTTATAAACATGTTATATGCATGTATAGTATGTTCAAATGTATTAAAATATTACGCATATCACACCTCTTACATATATATTATGTACATATTTTGCCACAGTACTCGTCTTGATTATCTATCATTGATCCCAATTTTTTCCCATACTTCTTTTGGGTGGAGATTACTGATTATGCATGAAGTACCTACGTATATTTTCATTCACACAATGTATTTATATTACTGATGTATGGTAAACCACAAAATGAAACAGCGTCCTCTTCAGGAATACTATGTGTTATATAGGAACATTCCAGTTTGGGCTCAGCGTTTGTCTGGTGAGATATAATTTTCAGAGGTAAATTATCTCTCAAGTAATCCACCCCTGATGTGTTAATAACGGTGTTAGTGTGTCATACTAGTTCTCTTTGTGGACAATCAATATGTTTATATTGTATAGGTATATATACATATATATACAGTTGGTGATACATATTCTTGTATCCTACAATTACTTAGTACAGTTATCTGGAAACCAATACACATAATGCATAAGTTGGTAATCGCACCGCACACTCGAGGTAATTATTCATTGCCACACCTGATCTATAAATAGGTAAATACCTCCACCCACGTCCTACTACAAACCTAAGTCACCTACCTATTATTTGTCATGGTGACAATTAGATAGGTGCCTATGTATTATTATGATATTTACTGTTTCTGAGTTCTGTTGTTTCTCCAAGGCAATAACAATAAAATAAAACAACATTCAAGCTCTGTTTTAACCCAGCCAGCGTACTATGCTTTACTGCCTGATAATGATCATGTGTGATGTAGGAACCTAATTCTTTCGATTCTAATATAAACATAAAATAATTTTATTATTTGACGTCTTCATTGTAGAATTATTGTAGTGTATCATGAATTAGGCCTTTTATATTTTTTAGGACGGCTTATTACATGCAGTTGGTCTGCTGGCTACCCCACTTGAAAAATATACCGTGATGGTAGTGAAGCAGTGGTATTAGTTTTTAATTACGTCATAGTTATCTATGATTTCACATCATATATGGAAATTTGATACATGTATATATGAGTTTTTACTCTTTTATATATCACTACAATTACAAATGTATCTAATATCCGCTGTGCGGTATTAAAATATTGTGAATTAATTATATTTCGTTGAAAATGATTTACTTTTATGTAATTATTTTTAACACTACGTCTAAAAGTAAATAAGTTGGTAGGTGTAGGTACTTGTGTACTTAGCGTATCGGTAAATATCAATTGATTCACTAATCACAGTTTGATAATATTTACCAATCACTTACCTGCTCTTTGTTATTTCGAGTGTACCTAGTAATGTAAGTCAAATAATGTTGACTAATTATGATTTATCTATCAGTAGGTTGGTACTGTAACTTTTAAACTGTATCGTATGTGTGTGAAATGTATTTAAGCAAACACCTGTCATTATTCACTCGCGATAACAATAACAAATAGCCACTGATAAAGTAATTCAGGTGGAATTATCGTCGATTTTTCGTAAAATCATCAATTATCAGATTTAACCCTCTGCAACTGACGTGAGGTCTGTCAGACACCGCGAAATCTTTTTTTTGCAACAACGTTGCCATTTTGAGTCCTATCTTTCCGTTTCGCTCAGTAGCTTCCTAATTTATGTTCTTTTAATCATCAGTACAGTAACGACGGCCGTCGTGAGTACATGTGTGGATCTATAGCTGATGGGTGTCTGACATACCTCACGTCAGTAATAAATGATGGGTCTGTTAGACCTAACGTCAGTAACATAGTAATTTTTTCATAGTGTCTCACATACATCAGCTCAGTAAATTCATAGAGTCTTCCTAACATCACTTCAATAAAAAAATTTTTTTTCAATAAATGGAGAGCAAATTTCATTTGAGGCCTTGCTAGGGAACTTGTTCTTCCTATTATGACACAGCGGGTGTATAATGAAAAATTGCCGAGAGAATTGCGCAATCATGACTTAGGACGAGATTTCCCAACTGCCCCTGAACAAAACGAATCTGGGACATCGTGTGAAAGAATATTGTGCAGAATTTTTACGAGTGAATTGAAAAGAAAGATTAAAGAGTGCGATTTAATTGAAAGGAAGACAAAATTTACTCGTTATGCATGCAAAAAACATGTCTGCCTACAATGCTCGGCACAAATTTACCAGGAATGAGAGGACGTACTTTGAAGCCGATTTTTAGAGAAACCGCTCTAACGATTTTTTTTCATTTTAACAAAAGTTAACAGAAAACAAATTTCTACTTACTTTTTTTATTTCATGTGTTTTTTTCATTTAATTAATTTTTATAAATTGTTCTCAAAAATATGGTGATTATTTATTAGCATTAATAAATATCTTGTAATTTCTAATATCTGTTTTTTTAAACCAAATTTTTTCAAATGGTGTCTGCATACATGTCAAATACTCACAAAAAACTAAAAAAATAATCAAAACTTTTTAAATAATGGCAAAAATGGAACTTAAAATGAGTGTCTGTCAGACCACTCCTCAGCAGAATAATAACTAAAAAGCCACCTCAGTTGCAGAGGGTTAAAGTTGACAGGTATTTTTATCGGAAATAATCCTCCACCGAAACCGCGGTAGCGAAAAAAGCTCACAAAATAACAATTAATACTTAGTATGTAGTCTAAAATCATATCAATATAATAAAATATCACTAGCATTTTATTTATTATGTAAATCTTTATTAGATTGTAGACTTTTCTATTCCTTTTACGTTTTTATAACTGTTTGCGTTTTAACGCAGCATTTGAAAGTCAAAGAAATGCTTTATGAAATTTAGAATATTGTTTAACAATATACGTTACTGTTAAAAAGTTCAAGGTTCTCGTATATATTTACAATTCATATCATGTATGTTCCAGGTGGATATATATTATGTAGGTAATAGGCATCAGGTATTAAAACTGAGCCTGCCTTCCAGACCAGACTTTACTTCCAACCACAAACACGCTATTGATAAATGTTTTGTATGATCACAACTTTATTCTAAATAAAATACTGCAATATGTATTTTTCTACCTTCGATACGTCATAATATGTACTACCCAAACCATTAATTTAAGCATTCATTTCACACAAAGTTTTTGTTAACCTTCTCAAGTTTTTTGATCTAATTTTTCAGATCATACTATTATCATTACCTACTTATTATTTAACCAATCTGAAATTCTTGTTCATTTACACATATTTTAGAATTAGCCATTTTTTGTCATGGATGGATGTTTCAAATGGATGAACATCCGATGACATAACAAAAAATAGATTTCGATTTCAAATAAATGTTTTGAAACATCTTTCAATTAAACTAAACTACCACTGAGAATGGAAAAGGGGATCATCGTTACAAATTGAATCACGTACAATGTGTTCCAAACAAACATATACATTCTCGTACATAATATGTAAGACGCTAACTCTCATGTCCCAACTTATTAAATTAACGTTTCCCTCGATATTTATGTCATTTTCATTGTTTAGATGTAACGTGATCTGCTTGTGTGATCAATTTTGACAAGCTATATGTATACAATTTTATTATGTCATTTATTTTCTTACCAGCATTTACCGAGTGACACAATTAAATTATTATTTTGTTATTAAAACTATGAAATTAATTGAGTTCGTCGGTAGCCTGGAGGTAGAGTCTCGGCCTCGTGAACAAGGGGTCCGTGGTTCGATACCAGGTGCCGGCAAACTCCCCTTTCACGACACAAGCTTTTAGTAGCTTACTGTGAAAGGTGTATGAGGTTGTATTTGGGTTTATAACAAAAACCCAGATATATCTTTTAAAAAAAAAAAAAAATAAAAAAAAAACAATCCTCATATTTCTTAGCGAGTGATAAATATGTATAGGATATTTCTGAACTACAAACCTAATTTCATGGTGCTATAGTATTTTAGATACAGTAAGTACGTACTACAACCGTAGTAACTCTCTTCTAAAAACATTTTCCCATTTCCTCGAACACGCTTTGAGGACTATGTATCTGATTGTCTTAGTTTTAAGTATTACGTGTTTCAGTATTAAATAATGTTTAAGTATTACATAAATACTTTCATAGCGGCTAGATTTAATCTTCTTTTGCATAATTTATGAATCATGTCAAGTTTCAAAAGATTATCGTGGTAAAGTGTCTCTGACAGTTTTGTTATTATTTCTAAGATGTAATGTACAAACATTAATTTCTTTTTTAGAACGTGTTTTGATAGCATTGGAATTATTAACATTATTTGCGAAATTAAAGCTAAATTCATTATTTAATTTTAAAAAGTGCATTAATGACAATCCTTTTCAAAATTGAGACTGTTAGCTTTCACTAATTGATTTTATTTATTTTAGTTAGACGTGTAATCGAGTCCTCCTGAATTAAAGACTACTCAAACAAATTAGTAAATTATTATAATCGACAACATTTTCACACTATAATCAATATTTTGTGTTAAAAATACACATCGAAAATAAACTACTTCTACTACTTTATACCATCACGGCATATCGGCACGGCACGACATGTGGGGTAGCCAGCAAAAAATAAGCTACGTACATAGGTATTTATAAATTTATTAGTCGATATGTCATGTAGGTAGACATTATTTGGTTCTACTTAATGTCATTTTTATTATACAAACTAACTTAACGCAAAAATATCATTACAATGTGGTTGGTACCAGTTGTTATTTTGTTGAAATGCTCATGGGGTTTGTAGCTCGTATCATCGGGTACCTACCACATCCCCAGTAAATAAAATAATCTATATACCGTGCCGTTGTATAAAAACCGCATTATTGATGGAGCGGTCTTTATAGGTATATGTATGAATATTGTAGCAATAAACGTTTCCGTGTTTTGAGCTGTGTTCTGGGAGAGTACGATTTCGAGGAAACAGATACAATTTAACTTTTTGATTCAGATTGTCTGTAATTTGTTCTATTAGGATGTTCCATATAGAACTAGTGTGTATAGGTACTTATTCAATAAGAAAAAATCATTATCACCCTATACACTAGATCGTCATATTTTTATGTCAAAGCAATTCAAGCAAAACTAGGGCAAACGAATAACATATTATGACGAATTGAAATCTAGAGAAAGCTAATCTATTAATTTAATGAACAAACCAGGTGAAATATATCACATCGCCAGTACTCATTGTGAATAACTTCAAGTTACAAAAAAAAACAAATGCGAATTTCAAATCTCAACTCAAGTTTTGTGCATGAACAAATAAACTTACAACACATTGTAACTTTTGGAGAGATTTTTAGGGTTAAAGTATGATTTTTAGTTGCTTCAAAAGCAATATATCCCTATTAGATTATCTCAGGGGAGTTGTAGTGTCGTTGGAAAGTAAGAAAAGGAGTTGCCGAGGGCGAGGGTGACAGGTAGCGGGTACGTGTTAAACGAACCTAATAGGGTGGTAAATAACTCAGAGACGCACAGCAGAAATTACTTACTCAGTGTATTTTATGAGAAAAGTAAACTAGAATCGTTGTTTCTGATACACCTACGCATAACAACTTCATTGATTGGTTTTGAGAAAATTTTATAAAAATTTCGCAATCGTGACACGAATCATTAATCTGATTGTAATGAAATAAACAAATTCGGAAGAAATACATTACTAAATATGTTCATAAAATATTATATTAAATTATATTACCCTTTGCTAGATTTAGTGCCACCTAGCAATAGCAACAACATGTTATATTTGTCCTATATTTTAATAATACCGCGGCATTATAAAAAAAATCTTCTTCTGTTAATGTATACAGTATTACATTGTAGCTGATACTTGTACAGTTATTCCTTATCAAATTCCCAGGCGTGTATAAGTATAGTCTTCCATCTCTATGGTATAGTGTGAGTGTGTGGTGTGTGCATGTAGGCATAAAGAATACGAAGAGTGTGATTCGTGCGTGGTGAATGTTTACTTTTCTTTATCTATGCCTTACTTTATCTTTATCCAAACTTATCCACGACTTTACTTTGTGCATACCATCATCACCTCTACATAATATTATGTATATCTACCTATCTAATGTATCAATCCAACTAACACTACATGCATACAGTCCACAGATGAAACAATAAAGGCATCTATGTATGTATATAATATATGTTAATTAATCATCGTTAGCAAACAATATTTTTATTGTCCTGATATATTTTTTGAAGACTAATATCGGCATAGGTGAGACATATGTAATACTCACCTCACTGGTGTGATTGAAGAAATATTATTGTTGCTTATTTGAAAAGGTCTATAAAGATTATTGATTTAATATTTGTCTCAAAATCGTTTTTATTGACATTGTGCCTCCCGTGGTGCGCTATCAACACTTAATTTGTTTTATTATACAAATTCTACTTACATCATAATATTCTCTGGATCATAATATTATAATCCAGAGAATACAGTAGTGATATTAAAATACTGTGATTTTTATTATTAAATATATACGAAATAAAATAAAAAATAGCAAAGACATCATCCTCTTACCCCTAATATTGTCCTGTTATTCTTATTGTTATTTCGCGAGTTTCCCTCCTTACTTAAAGATACGCATCATTTAGCCTCATGCCCTCGGGCTGTGCTCCCCGTCCCTTCGCAGAGCGAGACGTGCTTCTTTGCCTATCTTGTATATTGTATAAATCATAACACACCCTCCTCACCCTTAGACGCTGACATCCACCATCTAATGCCTCTTTGTTTGTGTAATATTAATATCTATTACACAATTCTTATTCTTAGCAACAAGTAGATAAAATAACTACAATCCTGATAAGAAATATTATTGTGTGAACCCGAAGAAAATAACTATTGGTTTATTTATTTCTAATATATAAACTTTAAACCTGTAACACATCCATAAAACCTGTTAAGTATGATAATCCATAGAACCTGCAGGGTTACTCTCGACAAAACTAAGCACGATCTTAATCTAGTCTTGATCTTGATTATGCGACGCACGAAGGGACTATGGTCAAAAACACCGCGCTACCGCTAACGCGCGATCGGTTTGCGTGTATTTTTGGCCAATAGTCACTTCGTGCGTCGTATGATCAAGATCAAGACTAGATTAAGATCGTGTTTAGTTTTGTCAAGAGTAGCCCTGCTGTTAAGTATGATAATCCATAGAACCTGTTAAGTATGACAAAACGTTGCGTGATAGAGTGAGGAATGAGAATATTAGAAGAATGAGTGGATGCAAGAGGAGTGTTGTGGATAGAATGCGTGTAAATAAAATGAAATGGTTTGGTCATGTAGAACGAATGGAAGAGGAAAGAATGACAAAGAGGATATACTTGGCTGAAAGGAGGGGTGTGAGAAAGCGCGGGCGTCTGAGAACTACATGGCTTGAACATGTAGATCAAATTCTCAAGGACGGCCGTGTTTTGAGTAAAAGAAATCGACGTGCGTGCATGAGAAATTGTATGACTGTAGAGGAGGCGAAAGAAATATGTAAGGACAGATCTAATTGGCGTTCCGTTCTCTCTGCCTACCCCACTTGGGATACGGCGTGAGGGAATAGATAGATAGATAGAAGTATGATAGTAATTTAAAGCTCTTGTAATGTATTTCATATACGAGTAGGATTAGTCTTTTACTCTACATAAAAACGTTCTGAAACAAATCAAACTATATTATTACAGTTTTCTAAAAACAAATGAATTTATAATAATCTAATAGATGCTTTTTTCTAACTGTTATGAATATAGGTAAGTACAAAAAAGTTTTTATAACATATTGCAATAGTCTATCTAGATCTTACTATTGCCCACTCTACTTTTGAAAAATGTTATGAAGAAATAATGAAATATTAACACAATAAAAATAATTTGAAAATTAGTTGATTGGTTCACTCACGCAAAGTAAACGTATTTTCAGTAAAAAAAAA
Organism: Athripsodes cinereus; assembly: GCA_947579605.1. Taxonomy (NCBI): domain Eukaryota; kingdom Metazoa; phylum Arthropoda; class Insecta; order Trichoptera; family Leptoceridae; genus Athripsodes; species Athripsodes cinereus. Next base: position 29,110,544 of record OX388310.1, on the reverse strand, counting down.
GTTCATTTTAAGAATATTACTCACAACTTTAATCGAAATTTAAATCCTGCAACAATTAATTAATTTGTAACTGTACAATTTTAAAACTCCCTGTAGTAATAATATTTCGGGATGTAAAATTAATATAAAAATTTCATGTGGTAGTTATTCAGTGGCGAGTAACTTGCAGAAACCCTCTGATAATGTGATTACAGTGATTTCCTGAATTTACTCAAAGTAATTACAGATTCAGTGTTGTCTAGACATTGAGTAAGTGATAACACGACACAAGCCTTACTAACTCGTTTAGTGGAGTATCATAGTCGGAGTTTTAGTATAGCTGGACGTAACTGGTAGTTGGGTAGCGGGTAGCTAGCTATATGTATTACGATGAAGGAACAGGGGGAAGGCAGAGGGGTCAGAATTTTGGGTAGGAACTGAAGGAAGAGAGGAGGGATCATTATAGGTGGTGGTGGTTCGTGTCTAGACTCGGGAACGCACGAAAACTTCATGGAATTTCGCAAAAGTCTGATGTTTTTCATACCACCCGAGTTATTACCACGTATTTATTATTTTTGTAATGTTTTTGTTTTCTTTAGTTATATTTTTTGTCTCGTTTTACGTCGATTGTTATTAGTCTAATCTTCGTGGCACTAAAATGTATAATATATATATAATTATTTGCACGCATATTTCTGTTGTAAACAAGTTAACATTGTGCTTTTTGTGCTCGCCTCACTTAGATCAATTTATCTGAATAATCATTGAATATTTTTTACCAAGATTTTGCTATATATATATATATATATATGTATCGTAGATCAAACTTGCGTATGTGCTTATATTTTTTTACACTGAAAGGGTATTTTTCTTTATTTCCTTAAAAATACAATAAATAATGTAAATTATTAAGTATTTTTTTTCATTTTATATCCATCTAACATGTGGTATGTAACTCTGAATACACATTTTATAATGGGTGATTTGAGTCGCCTACCATTTCTCGTGTTTCACTAGGTATATTAATTAATATTAATATAAGTAAGTACCTATCGTCGGTTTGACCTGTCAAGGCTAAGACGAAGGCCATTATTTATGAATGTCGGGTCGGATGCTTTCAGATGAACCTCCATTATTATTACGCGATTGACTACTGTATAAGTATATAAATGACACTTTATTATATAGTCAATATATGAATTTTTTGAATTTTATTTCTTGACCAAATTTTATATATATATATTTCTTTTTTTAAATTGAGTCAACGTTGTTCTATTATTTAATTGTACTCTTGTTTTGTGTCTAATTAATTGTTTTGTGTCTTTTTTAAAAGAAAAATATTTTTGTATGCATGTATTGTATGTATACTAGTTTTTAACATGTAAAAGGCTTCGGCCGTGAATATCTGAATAAATAAAAAAAAAAAAAAATTTATTGTTTTTTTAACCTACAATACTGTCGTGTGTTATTTTATATATCTAGTGATATTCTTGATAAATTTAAATATGTACCTATGTATATAACACAAATAATTTCAAAGAACTGCATAGGTACATAATCATGAATGACTTAAGACAATTTTTTATGTTCTTATTATTTAATATCGTAATATTCGTAATATGTATTAGACAAAACAATTTTTATATTCTATTCTTAACTGTAGGTACATTACTTACAACATTAATCAATACAAATTATTTTTAAATTATCAATTATACAATTCAATGCACAGAGGGTAAGTTTATCACTGAATTGCATAATTATATTCCGAACTAAACCGGTTGAAAATAAATTATTATAGCCGGTTATAAAATATTATTATTATCTTTATTCCATTTTATCTAACTAAATATCCTATCTTATTTATCTAATTTTATCTAACTGAATATCCTATTTTATTTATCTAATTTTATCTAACTAAATATCCTATTTTATTTATCTAATTTTATCTATCTAAATATCTTATTTTATATAACTAAATATCCTTTTTATTCTTCACATTTTATCCAACTAAATATACTATTTTAATTATCTAATTTTACCAAACTATATTTCTAATATTATTTCTAATATATAAACTTTAAACCTGTAACACATCCATAAAACCTGTTAAGTATGATAATCCATAGAACCTGCAGGGTTACTCTTGACAAAACTAAGCACGATCTTAATCTAGTCTTAATCTAGCGACGCACGAAGTGACTATGGTCAAAAACATCGCGCTACCGCTAAATATACTATTTTAATTATCTAATTTTACCAAACTATATTTCCTATTTTATTGATCTAATTTTATTTAACAAAAAAATACACCTTAAATTTAGCATCGAAGTATGTCTTCCATTCTGAATGGCTTAATTTTTGTTAGTACAGAGAGAATATCTTGCATGTTTATTACATACGTCTGCTCAGCTGGCTACTTCACTTGTGGTATAGGTATAGTTAAATATTATAAATATCCGAACGTTCTTTTAATAATATCATTTTTTCATTGCTTCTGTTTTTCCTCACCACATATTTAATTACATCTGTGTATACTTTTAGTCAAAATTTATTATTATATCAATACTGTGGGTATTTTTTTTAAAAAAAGATATATCTGGGTTTTGTTATAAACTCAAATACAACCATATATTATACACCTTTCACAGCAAGCTACTTAAAGCTTGTGTCGTGAAAGGGGAGTTTACCGGCATCTGGTATCGAACCACGGACCCCTTGTTCACGAAGCCGAGACTCTACTTACAAGCTACCGTTGAATGTGTGTTTTATCATGTTAGGCTTGCGTCTTGTGTGTATTTGTTAATAAATATGTAAAAAACGAAAAAATACCTCTTATTTTTACTATTTTAGTTAATGAATAAATACCTACTCGTATATATTAAGCAAAATGCTATTGGTATTGCACAGATACCAAATATAGATTCATACTTTAACATAGATTTTGGTATAAAATTTATTTATTTCAAAATTTAAATCTTTTATCTGTTTTGGTTAGTTTCTAACTTTATACTGTGTCGTGTGTCTCAACTGTGAAAAGTTGACAATGAAATATAATGCTCTGTACAGCACCTATATAAGTAATACATCGTTAAAATAAACATCGAGTTGTGAAGTTTTCAAACACGCGACTTGATGTTTAACACAAGTCTATATTCGGTACTTAGCACAGCAAGTTATTTTATTAGTGAATATTACAGGCATAGATACGAGTTTTTAAGGGATTCATTAGCCATCAACTGTGAATTTGTTGAAATTAAACTTCATCGTAAGAGTAAATTAATGCTTAGGTCCTAATGTACTTATAATATAATTTATTTAAAGCGTGACGTGTTTTTAAATAAAACAAACATCGACTAAGGCCTAAGGCAATATTATATTAAAATATCACACATTCCATTCGAAACTTATTATTTTTAAATATTTTAAGTATTAGGTATATTTATTAATCAAATATACGGCTTACGCCTTTTTAAAATCAACCATAACAAAAAAAATATACTGTCTTCAATTACAAAAACAAAATTAAGCAATTAAAAAACATGCAAACATAATGCAAATATTCACACCCATTGGTTTTCTTTTCAGATTATGTAATAAAAATCTCTTTTGTAAAAAATAGTAAGTTGTGCACACTGTTCTTCACATCTCCCTTTTGTGTAATAATATTTTTGTATTGTTTTCATTCTCCTTATACATATGCAACCTTTTTAGCATTGTACGAAGCGAAGGCATTTTTATAACCCATTTTACGGTCTGAGTTTCGAGGAAAAGCGCATATAAAATCCTTTGTGAGGTTCGATAATATTCGTTTATTTTATGCTTGGGATATTTATGTTATATGAATACCCCTGGAGTCCTATTATTATTATTATTATTATTATTATTATTAGAAAACAACACCATACTCTACTGGGACCATTACAGCCTTCGGCCAATGCGATCCCAGAGAAAGAAGTAGAATGAAGTAGATTATCGACGTTTTTATTTTTCACTACTCTATCGATCCGGAGGATGTCTGAAGAAATATCACGAATATCCGTGTGGTATTGTATCGTAAAATACAAATGACATGCTCTGTCGGGCTTCTTATAAATGATGAAGGACTTGAATGTCAACCAATAATAGGTACACGTGATACAAATGTCTTCATTATGATGTCAACGTCTATGTATAACGTTGTACTGTCTATTATCATATTGTAAGTATATCTATATTCAAAGGGTCGAAAATGCATCATTTGACATTTTGTTATATAAACTATACGCCTATATCAAACAAAAATATATATTTTATACAATAATTTATTTATGTTCAATGAGTTCATGACTGTAGTAAAATGAGTTTAATACACTTAATACACTTCATGAATATTTAAATGTCTTTTTTGAGCTTACTCATACCGCATTTTATAAAACGTTCATTTCATCAAAACATGAAGAAAAATTAATAGGAAATTTATCGATAACATATAAAAATCACCGTGAGGTCTTCACGGTTGATGTGTATGAAGTAGGTACACATTATGTATATCTAATTAGTTAGGAGATTAACAGATATGGGTATTCGTGATAGAATAATGGGTAAGGTCACTAGTAAGAGGACGGAGGCTTGGCATAAGTGTTTATAAAAACAAGATCAATACGAAATCCGCAAGAGTTGCCACCCCCTGCGGCCTCTACCTCCTTCACAGCCACCCCCACCCCCATCCCATCCTCCGCCAGCTGACTGGGGCCGAATGGTTCATACGAATATTATGTACCTACCCACCAACTAACAATAGTAAATTCATTATACACAATACTTACAATAACAATAACTATTACAATGTTTAAGATTAAGCGTTAAACTAACACCTGCAGGGTTACTCTTGACAAAACTAAACACGATCTTAATCTAGTCTTGATCTTGATCATACGACGCACGAAGGGACTATGGTCAAAAACATCGCTCTACCGCTAACGCGCGATCGGTTTGCGTGTATTTTTGGCCAATAGTCACTTCGTGCGTCGTATGATCAAGATCAAGACTAGATTAAGATCGTGTTTAGTTTTGTCAAGAGTAACCCTGCTGGCCCACAAGAAGATTGTTTCATCTAGATAAAAAAATGTATTTAATCATTATAAGAGTGAATCATGTGGAAGAAGTGAAAAGAAAGCAGAAAAGCTTTTGCCTGATTGAATGGCAATATTTGGAAAACCTAATTCGACATGTGAAGAAGTAGAATAATATAAATTGAAAATGTCATGACATAACATTCGCTTGCCTTTTTGTTATTGTACCAAATTTAATAGTATCTACAATCTACATATACACACATACAGAGCTACCAAAGTGAAATATGTAATATTACGGGTCAGCCTAATCACTACAGATCACTCAGTGGTACAATTCGTTTTTGTGAAATCACGACTGTAATGATAAATTCCATGAAGTAAAAAATATTCAATATTCCATGAAAACAGTATAAGAGATGAATTTCATAAAAAAAAACGTTTGTAACTTCAATAAATCTTGAAGAATAGTATATTACGTAAAATCTAGAAACGTAGAACTAAAAAAAAATATCGTGTTTCTTATCTATATAACTTAGTAAATAAATCGTTCCTAACTTTATAGACGAATATATTGTAGGCATTGTAAAAATATATCTTATATATTATAGATCAGAATATGGAAATGAAGTGAGAACTTTGTTATTTTCAGAAACTCTAAGTAGTAGATAGATAACTATTCGGAAAAATATCATGACTTCAACCACTTGTATGTCGTCATCTTGCTTGTTGTTACCAGGCAATAATTCAGTGATTGTCTCGCAGAATGGTAAGAATATTAGGTACCTACGTCTATATTACCGTGGAATTTTCCCTACGTTACACAAATTATACATTGTATTATCCTTCGCCTTCCCAATAGATTTGATATTATTTAGATCTACTTGGGTATAATATCCAACATTACGATAGTTTTATTGCACGGTATTATTATGGAGCCACTGACCCCATATCATATCTGTCATGTATATGTTATAATATTGTACTGTAGGGAAGCTTTTGAGATATATTCCCTTTAATGATGACCAAAGTATCTCATTTATAGAACGTGTTATGTGGTGTTCTCACTTTGGCGAATATCGCCAGGGCACCAAAATATCGCCAGCCATTTGAACCGTGTGAACAAAATGACAGCTAGTCTGAAACGATAAAAACCAGTAGAAACGATATCGTCTCGAGTTGACCACCTTCCAACTTTCTCGGCCGATTGAACGATTTGCGCATGCGCAGATATGCGCGGCGTTCGTATCTATGGTAAAAGCTTTATAACCTATACATTTTATAATGTTTCCCGCTTCGTGACAGCTGTTATCTTTTTTGTTGGTTTGTGGCGTTTGTTTCCTTAATTAAAAGGCGCCTTATAACCTCTACTATAACATTTTCGACTAAAAATAAACACTTCGCGATCTCCATCTCGACGTCCGCCATTTTGAAAACAGTGTCAAAATCAAAGCGCATCTGACAGATCGTTTCTAAATCGGTGGACTGTGTGAACAGGTGTGACGATCAATGGGCGTACGGCGAATTTTGTTTTTTCGCTTGACGTTATATTTTGAAATTCGCCTGGCGATATTCGCCAAATGTGAACACCCCATTATTCTCCGGTATACATTTACATTGCCCTAAATTTTTTTATGTTAAGTTTCTAACTATTTACATTACCGGCTAATAAAATGACATGTCTCTGTCATAATCTTTTTGTTTAACGTCAAATGATAATGATCAGTAAGCTTCCTCACTTGAATTGGAAAATATAAATAAATTGTTTCCAAAATATACTTTTGAAAACATGCTTAAAGCTTTATAATTCACGAATAATTGTACAAAGTATCAAGTGGCAATAATAAAAGAAATACTTTCGTTTAACATGTTTAATAATTTTATTTTGTAAAAGGTGATTAGTAGAAACTGGAGAAACACATTAAATTGTGGCATACCGTATATTAACTTAGTTAAAAGTCATAGAATACCTTCTTTTGCGATCGAACCCTTTTCATTCTTACTTATCGTACAATTTTATAACCGTTTCGTTATACTAACTCTTATTATAAATACATACATTATATTTTCGTATTAAATATATTTTATTTGATAAAACAGTTTAAAGGAGCATACTTATTTTTTTATTTTATGAACCTCAATCGTTTGTTATGAATACTCACTTCATTTATTCCGATGAATGGAGAACATGCATGTGTGAGGAATATGAATAAATGTTATCAATTTATATTAATAAATATACGCTGATCACGAATATCCTAATAAGAAACCATAAAATAAAACTTTTCATTCATTATTTTCATTTTAAAAATCCATATTTTCTGTTATTGAATTAGTCCGGTGTGACGTCACTAGTCGCTATTTTGTATTGCCACACATTTCACTCTTAGTACTGTTTGTAGCGCCTGATATTGTCAAACACTGCTCCGCCACGAGTGAACCTTTTTGCAACGAAGTCCGAAAATTGCTTTTTTAAATGGTGATAAAAACCTTAAAAATGCACATTTAAAAATATAAAAAGCACCATAATTTTTCTAATTTTCTGTCCTATTTTTTGGGTTGAAATTTTTTTTTTGTGAATGTTCCCCATTGTTGAATTATAAAAACTTATGAATAGTTAATTCATATCAATATGATTACCGAGTGAACTTGATAAATTTCAATAATTCTGAAGAAATTATATTCTGATTTGCAACCTCTGTATAAAATATTAAAGATTTCATAATAGAGACCTCAATATTTTAAATCAATGATAAGTATCACTACTTATTTATTGAAATAATATTTATTTGTGACACTGTTTTTTTTTTTTTTTAATATTTTGTAACTATGTGTTATTTTGTGTATAAATCTAGTATCATACTTATCATTTATAGGTATATCATGGCTATATGAATTGCTAATAGTGTTTTGTATGTCCTGGAGATTACGTTAGGGAAACAGGAAATGAAAGCGAATCAGGAAATCGGGAAAAGCGATAGGGAAATTATGTTGGTAGCACGAGTGAGGAAATGGATAACACGTTACAATATTCCCATACAGATAATTCTTGTTTTGAATTAAGTTACAGAGTGCTAGAATAGCTAAACATAATTTTTCATCGTTTCACTACTATCTTGAAAACAAATTACTTTCAGAAATATTTATTTCACCTGAACGGAAACATGGAGATGCTCAGCCCTATCAATTTTGACTTCCAAATCAGCAGGCAACACGCCAACGATGACAGGATAAGGCCATCGCTAGCGGCAGTACCTACTATACGCACCTGAGACGGCGAGCAGCAGGGTCTCTATCCTTTCAGGACCGCCATCGACACAGAGCTCACCAAGACATGAATGGCATAACATATGAACAAGAAAAATTTGAAATTCAGAATCATTGTATATCCAATTTAAAGCGAAATAATCATTAAAGTAATACTTTCGGACTTACTGGAGGCGAACCAGTCGGTTAAGCAATTTATGTAGTTAAAGGCTGTTCGATCGTTTGTTCACAAATTTCATGACAAAAGTTTGTGAGTGCGAAATCATGATAAGTAACAGTAATAACAAAAGCACTAAAATACACTACATAATAGTACTTTACAGACGAATACTAAAACAGATAAAAAGTTAACGTAATTATAGGAGTTAAACAGGAAGCTTCTGGATAATAAATGAGTGGATATTAACCCAGAAATTATACCTCCTATATGTTCGTAATAAATAATTGTGTTACACAGTATTATGGAAAAGCGATGTTGAGGTGAACATAATTTTAAATAAGGAGCCACACGCAGTAGCAGCAAAGCATGAAATATTATGTGGAATAAAAATTGTTGATATCGAGTAAATATTATTAGAAAAATTGAGATTCATGAAATATCATAAAGAAAATATCATTAATACACATACGAATACACAATTAAATGAATTTACAAACAACATATTATTGGTATAAATGGAGGTTTCAGAAGGAAACTAATAAGTAATTCATGATCACAGTCCATATGTACATACTTATATACATGTACAAATATAATTTACTCACCCACACTCCCATAAGCTTTTACAATAATATAATGCAAATGGTTATATTTTATAGGGTTATCAAAGTTTTATTACGAAGTGGAAAAACTTCTTTATTATTGATTCAGGCGCTGTAAGAAATAATCGTATTATTATTTTTATACCCCAACCCTATATAGCATAACTTTTATATTTCAGTACAATATCATTAAAGTATTTTTATTTTTTATTACTAATGATTGAGGGTGGATAAACATCGATTTATACAAAACAACCACATTATTTTCGTGTGCCTACTATTCAAATTAGTGTTAATAATATGTTTGTAAAAAATTAAATAAAATGAAAAAGTCAATTAACATAAACATAACACATTTATAAACAATTAACACAGCTTGAGCTGGTCCCAAATAGAGTAAAGTATAACTTTCTTAATCAAAGATTCATCCTATTCGACGTGCATTATCAATTTTCTTTAATATGTGTGACCACTTTTATAAATTTGTAAATAATGTTCCGAGACAATATACTCGTATGTAATACGACACGTGATCTACGATAATTTATTGCTATAATTATTAACTGTACGTTAAAGGTTTTGTTTATTAAGAATACGTCATCTCTTTAATTTTGACACTGTGTTTCAAGATATAATATATTTCAAGTGCTTTAAACGACATCAAAATAAAATAACATAAAAATAAATTAATTCGTCTTTAAAGCCTTATATAGGATAAACGTATGTATGTAATAATATCAATTTATTATTAATTTAAAATAAAAGAAACTTTGTATTTTCCACCAGAATAACTTTAATCAGTTAAAACGTTTTCGGAACTACTTGTTCCAAACGTTTTCGGAACTACTTATTGTTTGAAATTAGATTGATATCAATTTATAATATCAATCTAATTTCAAATAATATAATAATGATAATAATAATAGGTAGGCATATGAATTATCGATTACAGGACAGGTGTCGATATTATACCTGTTCTGTGGGAAAATTAATTAAACTATTACCCTTATACATATAAATACACATTAGTGTTTGTAGGAGACACACTATATTTGTATGTATGTACCTTCTCGTTATCATTACAAAGTTGCATACATGTTCTAACTTCAGAATTACCTAGTTTATATTACTATGCCTGATTAACGGCGATGTCCTCTTTTATCTGGAAGTTTTATACGTCTTGTTTGTGATTTATATTCCTACCTAATTTATTTTACATGAATTCATACCTAATGAGGAAAACTTAACTTGTAATATTAACCTTTCAGCCCCATAAAGTTATTACAAGTAATTTTAAATATCCATCTCTGTTTTATTGTCAAAATGGAAAAATTAAAACAAAAAAATACAATGAGCTTACATCAATAGTTATGCTTTTGGTAAAAATGTACCCGATAATTATTTTTTTGGTTCATAAAAGGACTACCTACTGACACAATAAATAATAGTTTTATTGACAATATAGTAAAATCTGTAGTTAGTTTAAAAATATTTCGGTATTTTTCAATGCAGAAAAATAAACATAAAAATAAAAAAAACTGTAATACCATAAAAAAAATTGCATTGTAAATTTTTCGGCAAAATACTTTAACACTTCGTTACAGTAAATATCATCAAATCATAAAAAAATTTTTTTTTGAAAATATACAATTGGGTTTTTCTTATACAGCCAAATACAACCTTAATACACCTTTCACAGTGAGCTATAAGCCTGTGTCGTGAAAGGGGAGTTTGCCGGCACCTGGGATCGAACCACGGATGATGAATATGATGATTAAACTTAAATTTTTCATATTATTTTATTTGATTTTTTACATACCTTATAAAATTCAGTTTTATTTCATCATTAAGTGTTTGCATTTAATTAGGATATTTTATTTATAATCTGTTATTTATGGTTTAATATTGATGTTTTTTTTACATTATACATCTGAACGATCATTTATAGATTCTGTACCTGCAGCTTGTTGTTAGCTTATATATTTGTCCCTCAAAACTGTTTTTAATCATATTATTTTTATCATTTAATGGCCAGTTTGAACAATCTATTTATCCTTTCTGTCGATAGAAATCTATTGTATAATACATTTTGTACAATAGAATTATATCGATAGTAACTGATAGATAATTTATTGAAACCGACCATACAAGATTTATGCCTTATTTATCATCTATACAAAAAATTGGTTTGACTTGAAATGGTCGCTTTTATAATAATTACATTGTCATATAATAAATTTGTGTAGGTATGGGTATAATATGATTTAAATTTTCAAATAAATTATACAATGTGTATTTTATGACTGAGTTTCGTTTCCTTGTAATGCAATATAGACGATTTATACGTCTGTCAATAATTATTTTTATTCTACATTTCGTAGTGAATAACCATTGCACTGTTATGTTTCCTTTTATTACAATGTATGTATGTATCGGTAGGTATATACATAGATAACACGATGCAAGTACAAGTAGAAATTAAATAGTACCTACGTAATACAATGACAACACTTATCCTACAAGAAGACAAGACCACCACCAGTTATGTATGTACATTGTACCTACTATATTACATTTTATTCATTATTTGGAAGTGTGCCAGCGGGTAACGATCCTCGGTATTTCGGTAATATATGAGATTTATGATAATGGATAACGCGAACGCAAAATTACGGTGGTGAATATTAAATAATTTAAAGACGAATAAATTTATTTATCTAGTTACAAAATGTTTATTCCATTTTAATTTTAATTTAATAATAAAACTACTCCTTTTGTTTGCGGTTATATTAATCTGGCTTACTGCAGATTTTAAAATGAGGCGATTAAATTAAATCTGTGGAATAATTTATTCATAGGGGTTATTTATTATTGTATTGTAGATACTAAACATTTATTTTTTGTTAAAGAATAGCTTAGTATCTGGTATAAAAGAAAACTCTGAGATTCAACAAATTTTGCCACATTTCTCAAAATCAGACCTCCGTCGTCAACTTTGTAGTTTATGTATCAAATAATATTTTGGCATTCTCAATTATTCCCTTAACAAAATGAATTACTTTTATATGATAGGTGGGTACATTGTATAAAATGAACTGATTTTATTTTGGTTAACTGAACATTTTACATCTTGCAATTGACGTATAATTATAATTTATTGCAATTTACTTCCGCTGGAGAAAATAAATAGGGACGTGAAAAAAAATCATTTTTCAAAAACAATTCATTGATTATGGCATGCGAAATGTTGTACTATAAATCTTACAGGGAGTGTTGCACAACTGGAGGAACGGAAACGAGCAAATCGATTTGATTTGATATATTCGAGTCGTGTCAATTTTACAAAAATCAATCCAAACATATGAGAATTTGTTTTCATTAATCTAAATTTGATTACAATTAATATAGCAGAGATGTAATAGGTATTTGTGATCACAAGGTTAATATATTAATAACCGTGTGAAATATCTCTCTAAATAAATATATTATTTTATTTTTTATTTATTTATTTATTTTATTTACAAAACAGTTTTTAAAAGATAAGTCACTAATGTCTACCTAACTGGGCATGAGCCCGTACCAAGGTAGACTGAGCCAGTTTTCACCTTACATTGTCTCAGCGCTCAATTTTCTTTACTTCAGTTACTAAGGTTATTTTCCCTACTTTATTTAATCATAACATAACACACGCTCACGCACGCACACATACATCCACACACACAAACACACTCATCCACATACACCCACACCCACATACATGCATACATACATACCATACACACCCCTACATACATATATATATATACACACACACACACACATGTACAGATAACGCCACATATATTCATGCACATACATACACACTCAGTCACACAGGCAGATATGTGATCAGGGTCTCAGTGTTTCTGCGGCCCAACTGCTGAAGCCATGCCGTGATCCCTCCCCCAATACCAGAAGAAGCCGAAGCCCGGATAGCTGTGTCATAAATATGAATAATAATAATAATAATAATAAACTTTATTGTACAAAATATATGGATACAAATGATAAAGTTACATGGTATAAACGAATAATTTTGCACAATGGGCGAGTTTATCGCAGAGATGCGATATCTTCCAACTAACCCAAATTTTTTCCATTAATTTTTCCAGAAATTCCATTCAAATGAATGAAGCTTTAAAACCTTTATTTCAGGGAAATCTCTGTATTCTGTGCTGTTATGACATAATTAGTCATACCAAATTAGGATTGTTAAAAGGTTTTTTCAACACTCGTTAAATAAATTGCATATAGCAGATACAGCTACAATAATAGATGTAAGTGCATCTGGCTTCGCTTAAAGTTTGGAAGCACCTGTCCAAAGTAGCCTCCGTTTCATGTATAGTAATATCTCCTAACTCACCGTATACCTATGTACAATTGGCTTTACTCAAATATTTTGGCATTGATTGACGGACGAGAATGATTGATGTGATAGGATGGCTTTGGGAGAAACGGGAAGAGAGGGTGAAGGAAAATAAACACTTGGTATCAAGTATGAAGGTTGCTTGTATCCAACATATTGTCAAAAGGTGATGACAGAATAATATTTTACTACAATTGACTTTATAACGAAAAACTCTGCACAGTTTTGGAAAAAGGAGTGTTAAAAAAGTATTTCCGAATTATTGACAATATTAACATTAGTAGAGATACGTAATACTAATACGTAATACGTAATAATTACTCATAATACGTAAGAGGTACATTTTTTACAGTTAGTCTACTTGTATCAAGTTCGAAAACAGTGTCATAAATAAATGAAACAGTGGCATAAATTCCTTCAATATTTTTTTACTCATTTAGCAGATTATTTTAATCTAGATTATTAGAATTATAAATTTCTAATTTTATTTTCATCCTTTCAATATTGCATTTAATATCGTTCAATTTACTTTCTGCAAGTAAATAAATCTCATATTCCATTTGGAAATTGTTTGGACGTCTTTTTAAAAATGTTTGACGGGCTATGGGCTACTGTACTGTACTGTACCCGGCCTGATATTTAATCAAGATATATTGCAAGGAAATAAATATTTTTGTTGCTCTTATGTCAATGTTGTCAGTGGGTAATGTTGTTATACCGTTTATTTTCGACTTCCCCATGCATCCGTTAGTTAAGAAAACATTGTGTTATTAACTTTAAGCTTTTTCATAAACTTTCAAAACGGCAATAACAATATTGTCTCTTTTCTATCCAAATATTTGCCTACAGCAAACTTCGCTTACTTGTTCAGAATCTCGTTATCTTTACCGGTTCATTAAGACAAAGGAACAGTTGTTATCTCGATTTCCTTCATTAAGTTATATTAAAATGGGTACCAGGTTGTAGAAAATTTAATGAAAATGTGATTTAAGAGAATTTCGCAGAATTTTCGTCGATATTCAAATAATATAAGGTTTACACGAAAGGCATTTGAAGCTTACATTAATATTGGTATTCAATCAATTGAGATATGTATGATAAACTATAGGTATAATATAACAGATATGTCTCCTCTATAGGTGCATGCAAAGTTGTACTCGATTTTTAAGCATAATCTTATGGCAATTTCCTGGAAATAATCCACATTTTCCGTTTATACTTATCAATTGTTTGTATAATAAACACAACAGCACTTGGATCACCCGTCATATCTGCATTGTGCTTATCTTTGCACACATCGCTTATCTCTTATGTGTGGGTACTGGGTACTGGTTAGTGTAGTGTAGTGACTAGTGTAGTATAATGGCCACACAGTGACATCTGTGTAGGTAGACAGTAGACATCTATCTCTACAATATCCTCTTCTATCCCTACCTAGGAATATAGCTTACTGCTACATAATTGTTTGGTTGCTCCTGCGAAACGAATTTATTTGAATATAGGTCACAATAATTTCAGGAATAAAGTTTTCCATAAAATAAAGTCATCTCACTTTACTTAATAGTAGGTCCTTCCCCTTTTAGCTTATTTTGCTTTTTCATTGTTCTCCATTCGCATTTTTTCATTGATTAAAATGTTTATTATACATACTATCACGCTGCTCCCCTCGCGGAGTAGGCAGAAAGAATCGAGCACCACTTCCTTTATCCTTGCATACATCTCTCGCTTCCGTCACTGTCATACGATTCCTCCTATATGACAGTCCTATAGGATTTGGTTTAAATGATCTTGCCTTTCGATCTTCGGACGGCCACGTCCCCGAGCATCATTCCTCTCAGCCAAATATATCTTCTCGGTCATTCGGCCCTCATTCATTCTTTCCACATGCTATTCTTTCCATATTTATTAAAAAAATATATATATACATTTATTGTGACTTTTTATATTTCCACGGCATTGAATCTCTTACATATTATACAATAAACAAAAAACCACACAAATTTCTTTCACAACACAGTAGGAGCAAGACGAGAACAACAATTGACGAAGAATAAAATACACATAGGAATATCATTAGTGACTTACTTGTTTATGTACATATTATCTATCTCAGTTATTCTCTACGAACTTTCTTGTTTGACTTTCTTCTTACATTTCCTTAAAGTTTTTCCGGAGCCAACGTATTGCATATTAATTAAGTACTTTTGAAACAGCGAACAAATAAAAAAACAAAACTATTCTTATAACAATCAGTAGATTCCAATTGAGAAGTCAAATTAAGTAACTACATAGAGGTATTGAATAATTTTTTCACGTGATTCATTCTATAAAATAAGTAGGTAGGTAGGTACATTTTCTATGATAGTTTCACTATCTTTCCAACTTATTAAGTATAATGAGGATGTTTTATATGTACCTATCAGACTATATATACAAATATTGTTATGTTATTCTTGTAGAACATAATGTTTTTTATTATTGTTTAGTCTGTGCTCTGTAATGTGATAATAGGGCACGTGCTAATCTACATAATTATATATTATTATTATTATCGTAACTAATGGCGGTTCTTTATAAGGGAGTCTCATCTCCCTGTGGCCTATGAGATAATGAAACACAATAAGGTAAACACAACACATACCAAATAACACTAACTTAGACTTGTACAATAATATAATTTAGAACATGGTAACTCTTATTAGAACAGAAAGGAGGATTTTCAAGTTTATTATTTGCAGTTCAATATGTTTAAAAAGTGTGTGCAATAAAATGGGTCAATTATATCGTAATGAAGTAAAGGTGAGTAGATATTTGAGACCATCACAACACAAAGGTGAAACAATTAGGTATCTAGCAAAGATAGACACGTTCCTGATCGACATTTGACACTAATATCACAATAATATTATTGCCGGCTATGTCAAATAGATACCCGCACCACCTGAAGCAATTTGAGCATGCCAAGTACCTATACTACTCGTATAATCATTATGTTTTATCTTCTCTTTTTTCAATAAATGCTTCGCATAAATTGTGATACATGCAATGCACAATCCATACCTACAAAGGTACCTACTATTTTAAAATATCAATACAGAGTTACCACACTCGCGACATTTAAACAAAAAAGTTTCATTGTACATATATAATCAGAGGTGATCAATTAATGGATACTCCTTGCCAATGTTACTTTTAGGTTTTTTTTTACCTTAATTCTATATATTATTTGTAGGTATATTTCAGCATAATTTTAAGCCAATAATTAGGTAAATTGTATTTGTATTCTTAATAATTATAGAAATATTTGATTAACAACAAACTTGACTGTAACCTCTTACGCGGGATATCGTTTCGTTACTAAGTATATACCAGATACCTACTAGACACTACCGATAGGTATTTTTGTTGTATTATTTTCTTATAACATTTGGTGAATCGCGTGCCTCCTGTCAGGATGCCCCGTCCCGTCTTACTTCCTCTTCGTATCAATTTACCAGGTGGTGAAAGCTAGCAGTGTTATGTTCCAATACGCGGGGATATCCCTATACTATGTGGCCCAGGTCACCTATGGCGCCCGTGTTTGGTCGCACCGTCTTGCGGTTGGTTCTGTGTCCGCGGCGGTTTTGAGGGGACAGAGACTCCCCCTGCTCGCCGTCACTGGTGCGTATCGAACGGCCGCTAGCGATGGTCTTCCTGTCATCGCTGGTGTGTTGCCCGCTGATTTAGAAATCTTAGATGGTGTAGCCAGGCGTAAGCTCAAGGCTGACGGCAATGTTGAGCATCTTGGAATATCCGTTCATGCGGAGCCTGGGACTAGAGGACTCAGTAGGGCAATCGGCATGATCCGAAAGAGAACTTTTGAGGTCTGGCAAGATAGGTGGGATCGGGGGAGAACTGCTAGATTGGTTTACAGTTTTCTTCCCGACGTATGTGAGAGAATGAAGAGGCGTTTCCTTTCCCTAAATCACTACGCCGTCCAGCTTGTGACGGGCCACGGTGATCTAAAGGGCAAGTTGTATGACCTTGGCCTTGCGGAGAATCCGTGGTGTGTTTGTGGGTTAGGGGCGCAGTATGCCGAGCATATCCTATGGGAGTGCTCTGTGATGAATGATGCCAGAGATGCAATGCTAGATGATATGAGTGAGAACACTCCCAGACCTATATGGTTTGGGGAGGTTTTGCAATGCCCAAGGAACCTAAAGGCATTTTTGGGGTTTGTAGATGTTTGGGTATCTCGTTGGGAGCTTCTGCGTCAGCCGGGTTCACCCCCGTCTGACGTGGGAGCGTCGTAGGGTTGGTTTTGCCCATTGTGGCGGTGGTGCGTGTGGCGAACTCGTCTTTTTGTTGTGTCGTCCTGTCTCCCTTGGTGGAGAGTAGGTTTGGTAGGGATGTCCCCTTTGGGAGGGTTTAATGTTTCCACAACATGCTGGCGCTGGCGACTCTCGGGCTCGCGCCCTTTAAACGCCTAACAGCACGTCTCTGGACACCTCACCTCGGCCTTCTGAACTTATTAATTTGTGTATATATTTTATTATCATGTTTTATTTGTTTTGCTTCACGTTTTGTATCATTTTGTTTATTTTACTTTCTTTTTTTTTACTTGTATATATATTGTATAATAACTCAATAAACATTATTACCGCCCAGAGGGGACATTGAAGAGAGAAGTAGTATAAAAGATTCCCACGACGGCGGTTTTGGCCGGCCGGCCCTTCAGGCCTCCCTAATGGCCCGCCCGTGAGGACAATTTTGGTTTGAATGTGCGGATAAGTAGGAGTTAAAGACTCCTGAGGTATCCGGGTGTGTGGTGGATCTTTCTTCAATATACTCTGCTTATCCTACAGTGCAGGGATGACGACCTACGGCACGCGAGACGATTTTGCATGACACGCGAATGAAGAGAAAAAAAAACATTATTTTCTTCAATGAACCTTATTAAATCAGACTTAAGAAATAGACTTACAGACGAAAGAACTGCTGCTTATATTCTATTAAAACTACCAGTTATGAACCCAATATAAAAGTTTGGCATCTAGGATCCAACAACAAACATCTCACTTATATAATGGATTTTGAGGGTTCTATTTTTTATCAAGCCCATTTTTTATTTATTTCTTTTATTGAGTCATTAACAAGTAGGTACTTAAATAAAATAAAAAACGATGTATTAATGCTCTGTTTATATTAAGAATTTGAAGTTACACAGAAATTTGATGTATTTTTATTTCCATGGCTAGTGGCACGCGACATTGAAAAATTTGTGTTTAAAAAAAATTGGCACTCTGGCTCAAAAAGGTTCGCCATCCCTGCTATAGTGCATCACTCACATCTACTAAGCTTCCTTACAACGTCATTGATACCGGACACCCCGACCCTATTGACAATATAAATTAATTTCATTAGCATCTTATAGGAATTAATTAATTGTACAACTTGATATTGTTATACTATGATGGTACTATGACTTAAATTATAATCAATTTATAGTATTTATTGTCTTTCAGTTTCCACGATATAAAAGCAACAAAAAATCGAAGTAAAATAATCAACTATACCATGTTATTAAGTAGGGTAATTAGGTTCATATAGTCAAGGACTGCATGTTATTCTCGCGATCTCTTATTACTTATTTGACTAAGAAATAAATTAATAAATATCGCCAAATTCGAACTTAATTTTAATTAGTTAATGTGAAACTACTCATTTGACGTTAATATTTATTTATTTATCATTAAAAAAACAGCATACATTGCAATTTACAATATTGATGATAATATTTTGATTTACCCACCAAATAAAATAAAAAGCAATAACCCGCCCTCAAATATTTGACTTTTTTCATTTCTTCTATGGGAATTTTATACATTACAAATTCAATCAAAAATATAGAAACATACAGAGTCATTATCAAACAAGGTAGGTACATAGGTATAATATGACCACATGACCAGTATCTCTCAACACAACACGTTAATAACTAGAAAGTATAGATTATAATTATAACTTCATCGATATTTCATTTACCTAAATACCCATACTCATTGTATATTATGTTCTTTGGAAAATAATTTATAATATTTTTAATAATAGTTCAAAAATGTAAATTTGATTATTTATAAATAAAGTAATAGATCGTCACTTGAGAATCCCTGTTTTTTATATAAGAACAGTAGAGCACCAGTCATTCGGCGTGCATAAAGTTATAGTCGGTGTCTAATTCTAATAATAATTATACGTATGGTGCACTATACGTACATGGAACACAATCGCTTGTCATTCGGACAGGTGGTGAGCCGAGCCGGCTGCGGTCACGCTTCAGGTATTATTAAAATAACCAAGGGTGAGAACACACAATAAGTTGTGCATACTCTCATCCCTTTCCTCGATGCTCTCCTTACATGGAAAGAGAAAAGGAGGGATGTATTATTATAATAGTTATGTACAAAATATTGCACAATGTCTGGAGAGTGGTTTACCGATTTTTTTTCAATAGACTTGACTTACTCCTTTGGTCGTAAAGGGAGTGGGCTATTTGTATAATATGAGGGTAAATACTATACAGTGCAGTATATTAGCTGTATCCATATGGTCACAGCGAAATTAAATCGGGGTGGTATGTCCTAGGCAGTTTTGTGTGGAATACCTACAAAAAACTACAAAAAACACCACATGTGTAAAATAAATGTAACGGTAACGAAAAAACTCAACGTCTTCATTAGGATCTTGTTCTTTAACACAGTTTTTATGTTGTGAGCATATTATGTAATATAGGTTTAATAGAGAATTTTTCCTATTACATATATTCTGTAATATGTAATAGGAAAAATTCCCTCAAGTTAAACTGTGAAGTACAATATTATAGGTATTTTATTTTATTACTTTTTATTTATTCAAAATCATCAATAACATAACAAAATAAATATTTTAAAAAACCAGCCACAATACTAAGTTCGAATATTTGTCCCCAGATAGCACCGTAATGCTGGTACGAGTATTAGGGGCCAGATGTATCAAATCAAATCTATGTCCCCGAATTATATTGGAAGAAAACACTGGGCACATCTTGACATGTCCAATGGCTCCCACACAATGTCACTGGGAGGAGTTCGTGTAGCAAACTCATCTGGGGAGAGCTGCAAGAGAGGTAGTGGCTTTCTGGGAGGAAGTGGGAATTTGATGTTTTTTTTTATTTTGTTTTTTTTTTGCTTTGTTTTTTATCGCTTTTGATTCTGACCGACACGAAAAGAAGAATTATATTTTATATAAATTGTCTCTTAATATTCAGCAGACACTTCACTGCGTATACTATACAATACACACAGAAACAAAAACACACACTTACTTCTTTTCCCCAATGTTCTCTTATTTAAAAGCTTCTTAGAAGTACAGAAATATCGTCCAGTTTTGTCATTTCTTCAGTCAGATAATTGTAGGGTTTTACAACATAATAGAACCCTTTCCATTTTCTAATGCGATCTGCTGTTTATGAGTGTACTATAACTGACCATTATGCGACAATGATAGGACTGCTGAGTGTTGGTGTGAGTGTGAAGGGAGATAGACAAATGATAGAGAGGAGAATGCTTGACCTCGACAAGTTGGTCCAGATCGTAAATATCGAGTCTTGGGACTTGATAATAAACTCACAGAACGCTGAAGAATCGATGGATAGATTTGTTGAGGTCATGCGGAGACACATTGCGGAGAGCACACCAGTTAGGACAATAAGACCGAGTAGCAGAAATAGACAAATAAAGCCATGGATAACCTCAAGTATAGTGCAGAGTATCAGGAGACGGAATAGGCTCCATCTAGCAGCAAGGAGGGATCCGGGTAACGAGGACTTAAGAAATAAATATATAAGATATAGAAACATATGCAATAGTGTGATAGCTAGCGCCAAGAGGTTATACTACGGAGACCAGATACGAGATGCGGGTAATGATTTGAGAAAGGTGTGGAGAGTCATAAGAGACTGTACATATTATGGTAGACAACAACCTCATGAATTGAACAGTGTTATAATTGATGACAGAGAGGTTAAATTCAGTGATGACCCGCAGGCTGTGTGTGATCATATCAATGAGTTTTTTGCAGGTGTGGGACGAGATCTTGCAGGAAGAATTCTGGAGAAGACTGGTGTGACTGAAGAGGTTCTGGCTGGTGAGTTGAGGGTTGGAGGACAACATTCCCCTGCGCATTCGTTTTTTTTCTCTCCGGTGACTGCAGATGAAATTGTTAAGATTATTGGATCGCTAAAAAATAGTCGAGCTACTGGGCAGGATCAGATAACCTCCATTCTTTTGAAAAGGTGTGCCACCCATCTGTCTGGTCCTCTTGCTCACATGGTCAACTTGTGTTTGCTACAGGGAACTTTTCCTAGTCAGTTAAAACATGCAGTTGTGATACCCGTGTACAAGTCGGGGGACGGCAGGGTGGCTGGCAACTATAGGCCAATTTCATTGTTAAGCGTTATATCCAAGGTTTTCGAAAAGGCAATAAAGTCAAGGTTGGAGAAGTACCTCATTAAGTTGAATTTTTTTTCTGCCCATCAATTTGGTTTTAGACCTGGACTGAGTACTCAGAATGCCTTGAACTGTTTTACAAACTATTTGACTGAGGCCCTCGATAACAGGGACAAGTGTCTAGCAATATTTCTCGACCTTGCTAAAGCATTCGATACTGTATCTCATATCCTATTGCTAAAAAAGCTTGAACTGATTGGAATTAGGGGCGTTGCACTGAGTGTATTTGAGACCTACTTGAAAGGTAGAACACAATCTACCAGGGTGGGTGAGTATACTAGTGCTTCGCTGAATGTGGGATGTGGGGTACCACAGGGCAGTACGCTGGGACCAATATTATTTCTTGTGTACATAAACGGTTTGTGTGACCTCAGCGTGGGTGGCTCTATTGTCTCTTTTGCCGATGACATGGTTCTCATGTTTAGGGATGTGTCTTGGGATGGGGTGTATGAACGAGCTGAAAATGGTATCTCTCTGGTGGGTAAGTGGCTGAGTGGACATCTGCTAACGCTTAATACTGATAAAACAAAGTATATACCGTTCTCCATCTCGGAGGCGGGTAAACCAGCCTTGCCTGTTCCTCTGAGGTTACACGGGTGTACGCTGGGCCAAATGTGTGACTGCCCCTTCATTTCACCTTGTGAGACAATGAAATACCTTGGTCTGACGATTGATTCGAATTTGAAATGGAATGTTTACCTGGAGGGTCTTTCGGTTCGCTTAAGGAAGTTGATATATGTTTTTAGAATGTTGAGAGATGTCTTGGATGATAATAGGTTGAGATCTGTTTATTTTGCGCTTTGTGACTCTATACTGAGCTATGGTGTTGAGTGTTGGGGAAGTGCAGCTGGTGTTCACATGTATCCTGTTGATGTGGCTCAGAAGGCGATTGTGAGGGTTATGAGCCGGGCGCCCTATAGGCATGCATCGGATCCACTGTTTAGGAAATATGGTATCTTGGATTCCAGGCAAACATACATCAAAAATGTTGTCACGCGTTACAGGAGAGCCTGCCCGGGAGAAGCTGCTTGGGTGGACCGGCGTGGTACTCGCTCGGTTACAAGAGGTACTATGTTTGTTCCGCCAGTGAGAACAACCTTGGGACAGCGCTCGGCAAGGTATCTTGCCCCGAGGCTCTACAACTCTATTCCCGAGCAAATAAAGTTGCTCGGTGGGTGGAGATGCTTCAGCCGGTGGCTAAAGGTTTGGTTGCTTGACACGGGTAGAGAGGAAGCAAAAAAGAGGCTATTTTTACATGTTGTGTAATTTTTTGTGCGATTTCAAGGTGAATTGGTAGATACGGTACTTTCTTGATGTTTTGTAGCGGCTTGCCTCGATACAGGCATTCGCCTAGTGAGGTTGCTGCGGGTTATGACTGCATAGTCCTGATTGACTTGCTTGTTCCGGCGCGCACGCTCAGTCACATATCTGTTTTGGCTGCCTGTTATGCATGTTGGATTGGTGTCTTGTTGTTTTTTCTTTTTTTAATTTTTTGTATAACTTTTGTAATAAATGACAAACTTGTGGGCTTGGTATTATATAGCAAGGGGTTGGATGATGAGTGCGGGTTGAGTGGGATAATGCATTGTCTTTGATTTGTGATTGTGTGTATTGTTTCTGTCCATGTGTGTTTTATGACGTTTTGTAATAGTGATGTATGTATAAATAATAGTTTTGGGGCACATTTATCAAATCATTTCTACTCCTCGTTTATTTATCACATACATCTCTGTTTACAATAATCGATATATTTGTCTTAATGAGACTATTTTTATCCCTAAAAGTTATCTTTGCCCTCTCTATGTGCATATTATATTATATTCTATGATAAAGAGTGATCAGAGTAGCCTACATGTAGTAGTAGTAGAAGATACCGAATGTTAAAGATATCCAGTACAATACAGCATTTTGTTCATGTGACATGTTATTGACTTATATTTTCAAAATATTGTGCAACTAATCAAACGACGTGGATTTAATAACTTTATTGATAAAAAAATCATGACCATTTGGTGAGTTTATTGCCTGGAGTCAATATCTTTCAGCTAACCAAAGTAATGCTCGATTTTATGTTGACAATGTGTGTAATTAATACTAAATGTGGACAAATTAATAACAAATAATTGTAAAATTACAGTCTTAGCCTTTGGTGGAACATTATACTGTATATGTAATGTTTCTTGTAATAAATACTACAAAATGAAGGTTTAATGCACGATTATTCCACATTCTAATTGCATGGGTTGTGTATGATGAACTGAAACAGATTGTAGTGTGGGCCGGGAAGGCAGGGGAATTGAGGAGTATTATGTAGATCGCGGGATTGTTTCAATGTTGGCCATCAAGTTCTGTACGATATTGAGATACATGCTCATATTTTTTTGACCAAATCGTATACCTACATGTATTCTGCAACCTATCCAGTTTACCGTTGTGATTTACTACAATTTCTGAAAAGTTATATAATATTTAACATTGAAGGACCCACCGACCACCCGGATAGCGCAGAAGTCTGAAAACTTCCATTTATCCGGATATAATATTTAACAGTAAGTACACCTAACTCAATGTGATAAATATATAATATATTTTGTTTATTTGTTTGTTTCAGCCGCAGAGTTGGACCTGCTGGCGGCACTGTCCCTGCACAACACCACGAGGCAGGGGGTGGTGCCCGCCTCGGGACTCCTACAACAGCGGCCGGCCTATTTGTTACAAGGTAACACTATCTTTTTTCTCCTACAACTGCACCCTATACTACATACTCTGATCTTTATCATTCCAATAGCATATTACAACGAACCATTCGAACCATGCTCGTCTTTTGAAAAGTATCACATTAAGTTCACGTTTTATTCTCAATGTGAAATTTTGTTTTTATAGATTACTAATTGCTTTTCATGCTACCTTGTCTTGTTGAAACAAGAGAGCGTGCATTTTGAACATGAAATCTCATTAAGCCTACATATACGTGAGTAGGTATTCAATATAACTACTTAAACAGTTATATATTATATAGGTACTAGTGCTTACTTGAAATTCAAAGTAAAGTAATGCACCGTTCTGTAAGTGTTTATTTTTAACGAGTGCAGATTTTTATCTTACATCCAACATTATTTATGCATTCTGTTCAAAAGAATAGTTAAGTATCCATTACTTTCATTATTATTTTATGAATATTATCTTATCATAAGTTGTTTCTGCTTTATGAATTTATTCATAAACGTCCTCTAGTATTCTATCCACCCCCGTTTTCTTCATCCCTTACATTATTTTCATTTAGTCTATAAAGGGGGCGCATCAGATGTTTTTTGTTGATATGTTTTTGCAGAAGGTTATACAGCAATATTCATTAATTTAATTAAATTAAATGTTAGGGGCAACAGAAAACAATAAATGTAGGTACTTAGTACCCACGTAATATAAACCTCCCTGTATATTTTAAAATCACTTTTTTTTAATGTTAACCTATTACATTATTTTTAAGTATTTATTTTATTATTTCTCGTACATTGGTTACAACAGCAATCATTGCAAAGTATCATAAAATTATCAATTATATAATTCAATTCGCAGAGGTCGAGTTTTTTAATGGATTGCAATATTTTCCAACTAATTCAGCGTGTTATGCAAAACAATGATTTTAATGAAGTGACTGTCCGAGAGTTAAATGGAAAGATCTGAACAGAGTGTTTCTGGTCGTTTCCAGAGCTGAATTGATTAGAATGATTTATCTAGAGTGATTTAAAATCTAAATATGATTAACATTCACACTAATTATTATTAATTCAATTCAGTCTCCAATACCCGCTTGGGTGAAAAAAATCATATAAACCAGATCCTACATGACGGATACATATTGAGCATGCATGAGGAATTGTATGGCGGAAGTGTATTATAAATTTTTGCTTGGCAACACCTTTTTTTTTGTACGTTGGTGACAAGTTTTCATTTCCGTCAATAACTTCTATAATCACAGAGTTTTTCAAAACTAGTATAATTATGTATTTGCTAGCGCCTTCAGACGGTATAGTTGCTGTACAGCATTGCATTGCTTGGAATTTTCTTTAAAAATTAATCTGCTTTTCAAATAAACACAAATAAGTACACTTCAGAAACCCTCACAGTAATCGATATACTTGTGTTGTGAAAGTGGAGTAAGTCTCCCGATTGAAAGTCCAAGACTCTTATCATCAGGTTATCGATCACCTCAATTATTTTAAATTTGTATAGATGTCTTCCAAATATATTCAAATAAAGTCCGTGCATTTTTTCTAAAAATAAATTTAGATATGTAGACAAACTTATATACTAGGTATAGGTTTTAAGGCAATACGGATTATACATATACATTATAATAAAGAAAACAATTAGTAAAATTTTGTACTTTGGATTACGTATCTCAAGATCCTCGATCAATTTCTCGGGACAAAAGTTATCCCAGTATTGTTACTTGTCCTCCTTTGTCTTTCTATCTCACCACTCGATCTACGTAGACAAGTCAATAGGGAGAGTATTCAGTAGGCAATAGACATCATCCCCCGCCTCCGTGACAGCAAGCGCACGGATAATTTCCTCTCAGAGGGTCACCCATATAATACGGATTCCCCTCAACAATGAGAAAGCCCAATGAACACAATATAGAAAAGACTTCACTTTTTAAGATTCCGCCATAATCAGTTTTTCAAATCTCATTTATTTCAGTGATTCCTAAAGTTTTGCTCTTTTAATGTCGAAAATTTTCCGAAAATTGCGGCACTTGATATACGTGATGGCAGAAAACTTGTGTCGTTTATCTTTTATATAAGGTAGGTATATTACTCATGACAAGAGATTTATTTTTCTTATCCCTAACAACACTTTTCAAATCTGTCTATTCGAAAAGTTGTGATAGTTTGAACCCATATCAAATCTATATAAGAACTGTTAGTCCTTGGGAGTTTTCCACATCACTTACATATTCTTATATTAATCGAGTTCTGTTGAATAAATTCTGAATAAAAATATTTATTTGTTTTTATAATTATTTTATAAATACGATATTTTTCTATGTTATGAATTTTTTGACACAATTGGATGTCGGGAACTGGATTTTTTACTTACTAGAAGTGTAGATGTCAAACATTATTAATCTGGAGTAGTTCAAAATATGTTTAAATACGATATTAGTCGTAAGTATGTAATGTTAATTTTTACTTTTGCATGACAATGAACGTGGAATTATGTTTTCACAAACAAAAATTATATTACATATATAATACGGTAATACGAGTACCTACTGAAATTCTACAGGGCACTATAATACATTTTATAAATTGGCAATCTGTATTAGAAGTTATGCAGGTAAATGAACATTTATACTCACTTGCACACTATAAAGAATAACTGTTTCCTCCAGGATGATTGGGGTGAATAATGTCCTTTGATTTGAGATGACCGCGTCCCTCCGAGAATTCCATTTCGAGCCTCTTGCAGTTCCCTAATCTTCTATTTTTTGTGTATCCATTCTTGTCATTGACAGCTCCTTAAATGAACAATGAAATGGAAAAATCGTTTTACAAACAGACCACACGTAAGTCAAATTAATGATTTTTATAATATTTGAGAAAATCTATCATCATTAAGTGTGATAAATATGTATTTATGGATCTCTCTCTCTCTCTCTCCCCATATCAGCGTATAATAAGACATATAATATGAATAAACCTACCAACCTACCTAATTTTCACACCCAAAACATTATAATGACTTTAAATCTATGCGAAATTAACTTGATATAATAATAATATCAATTTATTCCATGACATAAATTACCGTAATTACTTTTGATGTTATTAATTATAGTAAGTTAACAAATTTGTCATAAAGATGTAATTAATTCACACCGCACAATGAGTACATACAGCAGTAGGAGTAGGATTAGGTAGGTTGGGGTAGCTGTATCATACACATAGGTAGGTACACAGTACACACACCACTGGGTGGGTATTTATATGGATTAGGTATTATTATTATAGCTGTATACATACATATTGGGTTAGGGTTAACAAAATAAAATACAGTATACTGTTAGCTTTATTTATATGCGTGGCGGGTAGCGAAATGGGTAATTATTCTAACCACTTCCATATGTGCGAATATTTGGTAGGTACATATGAGTAGGTATATTACAATATAGTAGGTACAGTTGGTAGGTAGTACATAGGCCTAGCAGTGCCGTCCTTTTCACTTTTCATACAGAGAGAAATTGTCGAGCGATTATAAATGCTAAGCGATACATTTATAAATAGTTTTGGTGAAAAATTTTGTTGCAAAAATATCTCTGGGATTTGTCCCACCATTTGACCAATTTGTCCCACAAATTGAGAATCAAATAAGAATATAATAATGTTTCGATAAAATATGGAGAAAAACGTGTTCAATTTCCATACAAAGTTTTCTATTTATTTACTTTATTCTTCACTGTACATGGACTACAATATTTCAAATCAATATAAAGTATTGTTAAAATAACATTTAACTGCTTTAATCAAAAAATATATTATATATACCTACACATTGTTCATTAAATATTTCACCCAATATTCAATGATTTTGCGTACGTATATTTGTACCCCAATAAATGAAAACGGTCAACAGTCGACATCAACACAAATCATTTTTTTTTTGTATTTTTTATTCAAACAGTTTAATGCAGTTTCGTGTAGCAACAAGATATTCTATTTTCATATATCTCAAATATTGAATCAAGGATGTTTTATATTTAACAAAGTTTTTTTTAAATGTGTGTACATTCTAACCCAATTCAATATAATATGATGTTTGTAAATATGTTCACGTTGGTTTTCCTTTAAATACGCGACTTGTATAAAATCTGTGCTTCGAAGTGTAAGTAGGTACCATAATGTGGTGTGGAACCCTTTGCGGTGATTATTCTACAGGCAATTTAACTCCTCGCCTGAATAAATATCAATTAATGCCCCCCAACCAATCTCACCTCACTCAACACCACTCCGTCGTGTCCCGTGTCCCGTCCCGTCCCGTCCCGCTTATATATCTAATAGTGCTCTAGAGAGCGGATAGCATCTCAGCTCAACTAATAAACGATCCATTAGTGTTCCAATCATTTGATTGAGAAGTTATAAGAGAGGGAGGGTTCTTAAACAAAAAAAAAACTTTTGTTAAAACTTACAAGTTCGATAGAAAGCGTCAAAGATAACTCCACTTTCAGAATAGACAGGTAACCGTGTATATACATGTATGTAATTTTATTCTGGAATCTAAAGACTATACATACCTAATGAAGTATAGAGAAACCAGAAACGTATATATTATTCAGATATATTTGACACTAAGTACTGCACATAACAGAACTCTACGCTCTCAATACCTAAATGTCATCCGATATGCCTGTACAAAAGCACAGAATAAATTATGCTTCAGTAATAATATTATGCTTAAATTTTCAATTATACAATTGGATGTCTTTTATATTACACCTAAAAATATATTTAAAAAGTGCAAGAAAGTATTCGAAACTCCATCCATAGAATATTATGAAAGTCTATGAAGTGGATTTTTTAATACATATATAATATGGATGTCGAAACTATATTATTACAGGAAATAGTTTAATTTTCATTAAATTTCATATATTCCTAAGTATAGCTGTTAATGTTTGGAATGTTAGCACTCAGCAGAATGACTACTGTCAGAAATGTCAATTTTCGAAGTAAGGCATAATAATGTGTACCTACCTACAGTATACACATCTTAATATCGCTAAATGTATTATCAAAAACAGACATTATTATTATTCTGAAAATTTCACCCTGCATTGAGACCATAACAGCTTTTGGCTAACGGGATCTCAACAGGAAAACAAACAAAACAAAGTGAAATAAAAACAACAGAAAGAAGTAAAAATATACACAAAAAACAAATCATCAAAAAGAAACAACATAATCAAAGAATAGTCTCTATTCCGGCAATGCTTCATCTGTGTACAAATGAGACGAAATGTTGGTGAATAAACAAACTTACCTATTCCTCAGCAGTGATTTAAATGTACGTAGTGACTGTACACTAGTACAGACCTATGTATGTATTTATGTGATTTTAATACCACCTATCATAATATTGTGTTTGCACGTGCTAAAATTCACACCAGTAAGTAGTGATTCAATAATAAATATGTATTAGGTATGTATACCATAAATTATTAGGTAGCCACCGCAATGTAGTAGTCTATTCATATGTATATTGATCCCTAATGAAAATGTTGTAGGACACTCATTTTACTACAAGTGTTGTTTTAATCCCTTACACAATCACTCCCCTTGTTATTTTATGCAAATTTGTATTTACTCATTGTATAAATTAATCGGGTTTATATTCTTCAATAATAATTAATATTTAATTAAATATAATAACGATGGATTAAGCATATACCTATACTGTTACATAGGAATAAATGATGTTAAATTTTGAATTTAAAATTTTGAGAGATTTTATATGATATTTTTATGTTTTATACTTTGTGAGCATTATTCTATTAATTTTGTTAACATAATTTACTCTATTCTATTGTAATTGTTGTTTGTTGATTTTATCTGTTGTGTTTAGTTATGTATGTTTTGTGGAGCACATAAGGGTAATATAGGGATCTTCACTGGTTTGCTTATTGCTAAATATGTTATAGACCATGGTATTTTTTGTATCAACTGTATGTATCCTGTAAAATTGAAATAAATAAATAGAAACCTACGTATGTTCTGTGAATACAAATATTTCACTTTGTACGAACTGAATTTGTTTCTTGATATGTCAAATCAAACACGTAAATGCGTTATAGTTTTTATGCATAAGAATATATGAGATTACACGCTCGTAACCTAATGCGAGTTTTTCCACAGCAATAAGTATTTTGATTACACGATTCGATTGAACACTCGCCGTCACGTCATTAATGGCATTGCCCTTTCATTAGCTACATAAATATAATAATTATGTATCTACTCGTAAATGGCATTTGAAGACTTATTTTATTTTTTTATACTAACGATAAGTCTTCATGAAAACTAAACCTACATTTATTAAACAAGCTTCGATGTTATAGAGAATTAAAAGAGTTCAAACACTCAAATAGATTTTAACGTTAAAATATTCAATGTATCACGTAAGTTCGTGCAGTTTATCTAGAATTTGATTATATTTTTATTGTTTTAGATTGGGTACTTACATTTTTTTATTATTTGATGTAGTGTTGGTACTTTTTGTTTTCGCTGTCACATAAGGTAAAAAATCTAGCGAACCGCAAACCACAATAATATGAAACCTTCCACACGTGCCATAACACCATTATTTTACATACTCTCATTGCTTCGCTGAAATGTGTCCACCCTCTTGATGTTTCCGTTTGCAATAATAATATTCAATATCCAACTGGGGACAAGGGAAGGGACAAGACGTCCTGAATATTACACACCAATAAATTTCTCCACAACGTTATATTATTAGCTGCGGTTGTACTTGGTTAGGTAGGTACATAAACATAATGGTGTCGTTCCTCCATTGTCACATTGCCATTAAGACTTAGATTTAGGGGATGCCAGAGATACCTACATCACATCGCTGTACTGCACTGGCACTCTCACGACACTCCCCTAGTTCCTATTCCACTCTCACACTTTCCTTAACTACTCCAAATTCAATTCAAATTTCAGATAACTCATTTTGTAATAATATTACAATAAGCCACAGCCACAGATCTACAATGGTAGGTGCTGAAAATACTTTGGCACGTCTTGCTGATATGCGGTAAGTGTAACTCGGATGTTGGAATGTTTGCATAACATTCAGGCGTAACAATGTTACCTTATTGTTTTCTACACAATGGTGGGGAACATAATTATTGTTGAAAATTATTTTGCATGATATTCTACTTGCCTACTTTATTGTAGCTACATGATTAAATTGCTCCCGAATATTTCACTATTCTACTATTTGAATAATGTTTACACTAGATGCATATAGAGACAAATAATTTTACAATTATGAAATTATTTGTTTATATTTTATTCCTTTCCTCCCTTTAAATAAGTATGTGTGAGTAAATTAATTATAGTTTAATTAAATAATTGATTTAAAGTCTAATAATACCTACATTTTGTTCTCTATTGTTTCAGGAGAGAATCGTCAATTACGGATACCCGCTGCATCGTTTTCTAAAGCTGTAAATATTTTAAAGAAATCCCCCGAGTTTACGCTATTAGCAACTCTTAGACAAGATAAGGCAAATTCTGGATCAATCATGTCATTCGCACATGATGTCAATAGGTAATTTCCATTTCATCACATTGCTTCTATAAGATATAACAAATCATATTTTATGTCAGTTCAACAGTACAAATTAAATAATTTATTTATTCAACAACATGCATCACAAATAACCTAGCGAGTTAAGTTGTTAAGTCATATCTTGCACACGATTATTTATATTTGCAGATAGACAGTGATTTGTCTTAATGCAAGTTTAATGGTAACATTCATATTGATGCGCACAATGTTAAACCAATTTGTAATCATTATATTGTGATAGATATAGGCATGTGTGGGTGAGTAGGCAATGTGTAATATGTAGACATGTGATTGTTTATTTATTATGATAGCGGGAGATTTGATGATGGTTTACTGATTTCAGATGGAGTCATGTAGAGAGTTCTGACTGACGCGGTCACAGTTGAGTTCTAAATCTCAACATCGCACAAAATGGTGAGCAACAGCTCTAATGTCATCAGGCAAGTGTACCTGGTCCTCTGGTGGGCGGTGGCTCACCAGCGGGCCAGGCATGTGTGTACATTTATGTATACCTACTATATGATAGGGGAGAATCATGGATCTTGGAATGTTCCTGTTATGTACCTCGGAATGGTCCTCCTTAACCCGCTCTCTTGTTATTCATATAACAGACAGTGTTAATCGTATGTGCATTGTGCATTCTGCATGTTCATTTGTGTACCTCTCTCTGTATTACCATTATACCATCACAACCTACCTCACCACATCTATATCATTATTATTTTTTATATCTGATGCTATTTATATATCTACCTATAAATACATTTATCTTGCTCCCTCCCTCACCATTATCCTCCCCTCTCCTACCTACATACATACATTGATATTACACTCCACCTCAAGGACTCATCATACCTTATCCTCATCAGTCGCATGCGTGCATCGTGTATCCATCTGTCTTGCCTCATATGTTAGTGTATGTCTCTTATTTTATATACATATATAATATATGATATATATATATTCCTATATTACTTCTGTTCTATATAAATATATCTATATACATTTATATACATAGTACCTTACTGTAATCCTCGGTGTTCTGTAAGTTCCCTCTGGATATGTTTACTGATGTGACTTACTTTGATATATATATATACATACTGATGTACAATATCCTCACCACATTATTGTCTCATCTCACTTTCTGCTCAGATATAAATGATAGCATTTCACTGTTGTAACTGAGGTATGTTGGTGTAGGCAGTACTCAAACCGCTGTATAAATTCCCAAAATGTCAGAACAAAGGAGGAAACCATACCATTATACTAGTTATCTGTACTGAACTGTACTGTATAGAAATATGTGTTGAATACAACACTGCCACTGCCATTCCAAGCGACATGAGAATCCACTTGTCCACACGGTCAGCAGCTCACGCTTGTGATCACAGGCATAGCATTAACTGACACCATGTTATTTGTTTTAAGCTTCTTTCACATTACTTTACTGTATAACTCAATCATTCAGCTTGCAAACAGAATAAAGAGATTACTCTCGTAATGTAATACGACTATATATTTATAAATGGATCCAGCTAGAAGCGTAGAGAATAGTGGATAGACATGAAAACGTTCCGAGGTACATCAACGCCCCCCTATGATATAGATTCCTGTGACGATATTGAGATATAGAATTCATACTAACCAATGTTCTCTCTCTCTCTCTCTCTCTCCCTCTCTCATATCAAACAACTGCATTATACCAATAATACATACATACTCTACTAAAGCATGTTGTTTGTACATTATCTATCTACTTATTGTGCCCAGCAGTGTTACCAACTTGTGAAATATTTTACAGCCGTAGTTGCGAGTGCACTCTCCCGCAGCTTCCATGAAGTGCGTAGTGAGGCATTATAAATTGCCTTGAGTAGAAGCGCGTTTCACAGAGTTGGCAACACCGCCCATGCATCAGCCCCATCCCATTCTGTGATATGATAACAATGATTTGATATTGTTTGTGTTGTGGCTGCCTGTGTGTTTGCGGCATGTACCTCGGAACGGGATAAATGATGCAAAGTGAGAGATTAAGTTGTGTTTGGTGATGTTGTGTTACAGATACCTGGAACTACAATCCAGTGGCAGGAGAGATGAGATAAGGCTGCACTATACTGCGGAGGGCAGCGCCACTGCCCGGGTGGAGTCCTTCCCGTACCGACTGGCAGACGGGGAGTGGCACCGTATCGCACTCAGTGTCTCTGGGACGCAGGTGCAACTGCTCATAGACTGCCATCCCATCTATAAGAGAATCATATTACCACCAGATAGAAATTTTTCATTACCACAACTTGTATTGTGGGTAGGACAAAGAAATTCTAGACACGCTTTTTTTAAGGTTTGTAAAAGAAATGGATACAGTTGGTCATATCAAAAGAGAAAGATTAATTATATTATCACCCAACTTTTCATTACAATTTTTCAGGGCACATTTCAAGATGTGAAGATAGTAGGAGGTCCCCACGGTTACACAGGCCAATGCCCAGAACAGGACATGTCATGTCCCACCTGTGGCCAGCATATGGAGTTGGAGGCCAGGATAGCTATGCTGGAAAAAGAAGTTAAAAGAATTAATAATAACGTATGTATTTTTTTACAATTATTCTTTGTGAAAAAAGATAGGAATAATCTTTCTTATTTGAGATGATTTGTGTCGCTGAGTTACGAAACCCGCTATAACAGATTTTTGTAATATAGAGAAAATCGATAAAAACTATTATTTAAGTATTAAGCAAACTTTTTTGAAGTATAATAACTTTGTTGATTGTAAGATTGGTGTAACTATTTATTTTTAAAATAAAATTTGTTATTAAATAAAAAAAAAGGTTCATTTTGTATAAATAAAATTCTACGTGTCGGCTTTTGATAGGCACATGATGTTAAAGCGTGTTTCGTAAGACACACATGATGATATAGTGGATTTTGTTAGAACCACATTCAAGTGCAACATGATAATTTATTCCAGTGGCGTCAACAAATTAAAATGCTGATATTTTATTTAAACAATTATTTATTTATATAAAAATAGAATGACTATTAATATTTCAATAAAAACATAAATTTGTATGATTTAACAAAATACGTTTTATTACGTGCTTTTTTCCATAGAAAAAGTAATATTTTCGAAACTTGAGGAAATTGTTGTCATATGTTGAATTATTTTTTAGTAACCAAATTTTTGGAAAAAATAAATTTATAGGAAAAAAAATCGCAACTATGAAACTTGAGCGGCCCCACCCGTTGTTGAGTACCAAATATGTATGGAACTTTGGGAAATTTATATTCAAAGTAGATTTTATTTTGGCCGACAAAAATAAAATCTAATTCAAATGTAAATTGACCCCACCCGTTGTCGAGTATTTTTTTCCCATAGAAAAAAAAATATTTTCTAAGTAGGTAGATTTGATTTTTGTCGGTTTTATTTTATTTTTGTCCGCAAAATAAATACGTTTTATTAAGTACCGAAAGGCGTGCAATTTTAGTTTTCAATATTTATACAACTTACAAAAAAGTTGTTTTAAACATCAAGTTAGAATTCTCATTACGTGAAAGAAATGATAATCAATATTGTATATAATTTTTTTTTATGTTTTTATGACTGGCTGAGGCACAAAAATGTTTCGAAGACATTTTATTAATTATGCATATATTTTTGTATGCAGATTCTTTATCAGTAGATGGTTATATACCTGAATTATTTCATCATAATATTTTTTTTTCATAAATAGCATGATAAAAAAAGTATTCACCTATGTCACATCAGAACTGCGCGCCACTGATTAAAGACAGCAAAACGCGCGAAATTTACTCAAAATATGTCAATATTTACTTACCGTTTTTGGCGTTGTAAGTTAACTTTCCAACTTTCTGGATGACTTATCTTTTTCCTTCTTTTCATTTATTAACATTAAAATCTTGATCACTCATTATGAATATGTTTAAATTGCAATTTTTTTAGAGAACCCAGAACACCAAACTCACCAGATAAGAACAATTTTGTACTGGCGGCCATATTGATTTTTTGAAAATACTGGACTCTTATTGGTTGGTTGAGTTATAGGGGATATTGAAAGGGACATTGAGTGATATAGTGGAATTCGTTTCTCAACCTTGTTTTATTTTATTTTTTCTGAAAAAATGGTGAATGTTTTCTAGTAAACAATTTTCTAATGTTATAGAATATTTGATTACGAATCCAACGACATATATAACTCGATTTTTGTTAAAAAGTGTTATAGCGGATTTCGTAACTCACCGACACATTTATAGTCTGATGATGGTTTCGGAGTTTTGTGGTATTGTTGAGACGTTTTCATACATTCTATCAATCCTGATTATGGGCAGAGTATGTCAACCCACAAATACAAATTGTTTATATTGCAGATGGGTGTACAAGATTCAAGAATAGACGTAATAGAAACATGTGACTGCCAGAAATCTTGTGTAATCAATGGAACTATACATGCAGATGGCGCCACATGGCAAAAAGACTGTAATATTTGCTCCTGTGTGGTAAGTAGAACATCAATAAAACCATTACCAATCAAAACACTTTTTGAACATTATTATATTCACATAATTATGACTGAACATTGTTCCATGTGTGAGCTCCTAAATATTGATCCAAACCATGAACAAGTTCACAATGTTATTTTTTTTAATTTAATACAAGATTTGTATCAAATAAATAAAATAGGCATCAACGCACATCAGCTCTGGTTTAGTGTCCATGTTTACTAATGAATTTGGTTGTTCTCAAGTGTACTATAAAGCTGATTATTTTAATTAGGTACATATTACATATAAGGTATTGTTTGTTCTAGCGTGGCAGTATATCATGCAGACCAGTTGATTGTGCTCCCCCAGTTTGTATGAATCCTGTACTACATCCAGGGAAATGTTGTCCCACATGTTTAAGTGAGTATTTACATCATTTCAATTGTAGGTAGGAATATCTTTGGTGGATGATACTGTCTACCAGGCGCGTGCCTTCCATACATGCAAATATGCAACGCATGCCATAAAATAAATAAATAAATCTAAAAAATTACATACTTTAGTAGTTCAAAAATCATAAATAATCTTAAAATGTTATTCTAGACTACTATATTACACAATTTTTAAGATTATACATTTATTGTAGAGCATGCGTTGCATATTTGCATGTATGGAAGGCACGCGCCTGCTGTCTACCCTTCATATAGGAAATGCCTCAATGGTAAGGTAAAAAAATCATATACATTTCACATACTGGCACTCCATCTAAAAATATGGTCGGTGTGGCGCAGATGTAACACTCTTGCCTTTGAGTTACGAGGTCCCAGGTTCGATTTCTGGTCAGGCCAAAACGAATAATGACCTTTTTCAAATTATTCTGGGCTTAGGTGTTACATGTATATGTGTTTAGTGCATTGTATATAAGTGTATCTTCGAGTTAGTACCCATAATACAAGATTCAATCTAAGTTTGGGACTAGCTCAATCTGTGTGAATTGCCTATGCATGTTATGTAATGTTATGTTAAATATGGTACACGTAATTATATCCACATTTTCTTTGATTAACCTTGGATTATAGATATATTGAACACATACAAAGTATAAAATACAATATTGTTGGGAAAAATAAAAGGATATGCTTCACATAGTTACATCCATATTTACATTCAATAAATTAAAATCGTAGACAAATTAAACAATCACAATGTTTAGAATCAAGCAATGGATTTGGGGGAAAAGAAAAAGTTGATATTTTAGAAATTTTAGTGAGGGATAAAAAAGGAATTAAAATAGATTTATACAATATTAAATTAAATTTTCACACATCGTAAAATAAATTAAATTTTCACACCCCATGCTGAAATAATATTATGCGATATGAGATATAGCAATATTTATGGGTATAAGTATAATAAATATCAGAGTGTGGAGGTATGATACAAACAGATGAACTAAATGTGCTTACCTAGAGGTCTGTATAGTATGGTGTCTGTGTCTGTGGATATAATGGATAGTGTGGGTGTGATGGCTAATTGAAGTGTAAAGTAATGTTGGGAGTATGTCAATATAATGTTATATTATGCAGACAACCCCAAAGTGCTGCTCTGTTG
Organism: Athripsodes cinereus; assembly: GCA_947579605.1. NCBI lineage: Eukaryota > Metazoa > Arthropoda > Insecta > Trichoptera > Leptoceridae > Athripsodes > Athripsodes cinereus. Next base: position 29,072,085 of record OX388310.1, on the reverse strand, counting down.
ATAATAAACACATTATAAATGTATTAAATCCAGAGATGTGCAAAATACTTTCAAAAAAGTATTTAAATACAAAATACAAATACTTTTGAATTTTTGTATTTCAAATACAAAATACTAAATACTTTTTCAAAATGGTATTTAAATACAAAATACAAAATACGTATTTTCAAAATACTTTTTTAAAATACCTTTTTAAAATACTTTTTACAAATAGTCGAACAAGGTGTAAGACAAAAGTATTTAATATTTAAACCATTGATGAATGAAAAAGAAATTAAAAACTGGACAAAAGTATACATAAATGGAGATAGGGTTGACATGATTCGATATAGCATTGCTTGCAGACAATTGATGAATGCCATTGATGAATGAAAAACTGGACAAGAGTATACATAAATGGAGAAAAGGTTGACATGATTCGATATAGCATTGCTTGCAGACAATGAGGATGAGCCTTAGGAAGAACTGTCAAAATAGAAAAAAAAAATAATTAAGTCATGACAAAATGTATGGTTGTTAGAAGAGATAAGCCGAAAATTGTCATAAATGGATTGAGTATCATCAAGCAGGTAAGAGAATTCCTGACTTGGGCTGCAAAATAAATCAGAATGGATAATCCAAATCTGAAATCGTATGGACTACTGTAACATCATATTATATACAGGACTGCTCCAGACTCTTCCTTATCGTCTTCAGATGGTTTTTAACCCTTAGCAGGAATCGCTATTTTAGGCAACGTAACTGGAATCGGGGGTCAAAAATGACCCCAACAGAGTTGTTAGGTATCATATTCACACCATCAACATATTTTTAATTTTTCGTTTAATTTATTATTAAACAACTTATTAACTAAACTATTAACAATTTTTATTACACATTTTACCATAAACTATATAGTTTTTAGCAAAATCAACTTCTGTCTAATTATTTTGACAGTATCAACTACAGGAGCTTTTATTTATTAAATAAATAAAAATAACATAAAAACATTTACCTACTTTTATCGCTTTCTTATATGAACATTTAACAAAAAAATAGGAACTTCTCTTGAGATCAACTCAAACAAAAAAAAAACAACCTAAAACAAAACTCCTCTTATAAGTCTAACATTTGGTAGGTACATGTGATATTTTTGGCACTATGTTTTTTATATATAAAAAGTAAGCACTTGCTACACTTTAGGAAACCTTTCAGGTCCTTTTTACGATGACATAAATAACACCTTACTCTCTTACGGTTGTTTGTTGGAGTGGCATTAGTAGCTACGTCTTCTTCTACTTGATGTTCTTAAAAAAAAATACCATTCTTGTTTTTAGGTCTAACAAAAAAAAAATTATGTTGTTTTGTACAAAAGGCATGACTAATTCGATGCCAATTTTTTTTTATATATTTAGTTCTCTTTAGACGCTTTTCTGGCTTTCACGCCTTCCAAAAAACGTAACAAAAATACGACCATTCCCGGACTCGGGGGTCATTTTTGACCCCACATGGGTACATACCTCCACTTCTAGAAATATTAGAGCGACGCAAGTTCGTCACCAGCTGCACCCCATGACGTTATGAGATTACGTAAGCGCCCAAGATTGCAGGGCCTAAGTCTTCAAAGTTATTACTTAGAATTGTGTCGTTAGGGTCATTTTTGACCCCCGATTCCAGTTTAGGGTTAATGTTGCCTCCGGATCATTTACAGAGAGAATAAGAGCTGCCACATAACTTCACTACTAAGAAGTCTACACTAACTGAGAGTCCTAGAGATACTGGTGTTTTAACTGTGTCTCACTGTCCACAAGGCAGCACACCACCCACTGAGCTGTTCCGCTGACGAAAATATGTGGCGAAGGCTATGCTCAGCTTCTTAAACTCGTTGAACTCAAAAGGGCAAATACCTCTAAATTTGCAGAAAGAAGAAACAAAGTCGCAGCGTCATCTGCCTGGAATAGATTGCCTTCAGACAAAATTGAAAATGCTACCATTCAGGAGAAATCACAGCGCCCTTGAAATGGCCATGGATCATTAACCTTCGCCTTACTGAAATCAAAAACCTACGCGCGCTCCTAACATGTGTAGTGACTACACATTTTCAAATAAGCGGTTTAAGATAGAAAAAATAGGAATAATCATAGCCAAACCATTCGGACAGTTATAAGTAAAGTATTGTATATGTGTATTGTATAGGAAATCATAAAAATATATATAAATTATTGCTGAAAACGTGAAAAAATAATATTATCTAGCGCTCATGAACCTAGCGAGAAGACAACTCATTATGAATAGCGAAGGCCAACTGACGGCTGACCGCACGCATAGCGACGCATTGTGCAATCGGCATTCATCGGCAATCATCGGCCGATGGTCCGACATACATTTGCGTAAACTGCAGTGGTTGCAAACTATTTAATATGTTATTTAATTTATTTATTTATTGTTACACAATTATAAAGACAATCAATGCATAGAAAATGGATTATCCAACCTGTTCTAGGATTTAGCTAAGACAAAATATATGTATGTACACATATCAAGATTATAATCAAAGTAAGTAAAAAAATAAAGTATAACCAGCACATATACCAAACAGTCCATACAACAGTTCAAAAAAAAGAACAGGCAACTTACAAACTTACAGATAAAAAAATGATTTACAGAAAATAGATAAAATTAAAAATCATTTAAACCGTAAAAGTTATAAGCAGTAATAGATACAATAAGATGAATAATTTTATAACTTAGTTCCAAATGTCTCTCGAAGAATCCGCACTTTTATTAACTCTTAAATAATTTTTTTATTTCACAATTAATGATTCTGGATATAATTTAACTCAAAAATTAGATTAACCGGTAAATTTATATATTAAAATTCAAAAATCTATTATAATATTAAATACATGGAATATTGTAAAAAAATTTGAACGCAGATATTTCAGGCACGATGCTGGTATTTTGAACCTGCGTTTTGAGCCTAATACTTTGATATCCTGTATATCTGGATTGGTGAATTTCTCGCGGCATTAGACTGTTAAGTTTTTGTATGATCATGACTGATACTGATAATATGGAGACTTATCTGGTTGTATAATACTGAGAAGTGTGGATGGGCATTCCGCCGCCGCGTAAAAAATAATATTATTACGTTTATGTTTATTTTAATTGTAATATTTATTTGAAATGTTTATATAATAATATTTATAAATAAATCGCTAATAAATCCATAAATGAAGTGCCCTCACGAAGAAATGAACTGAAAAGTAACGTTATATATTATGATATACACCTTTCCCTCTTATGATACAATAAAATAATGAAAAGTTGGTATTTAAAAATGTAAAATGAATACCTACCTAGTTATAATTATTGAAATTATTATGGAACGGAAATAATAAATCACTTTGAAACCTCTGGATTTAAGTCGACTTCGGAAGTAAAATAATAGATCTCTAATGATAAAACACGACTGAGTGCTATTTCGCATAGTCATTCCTCAGCACAGTTCGCGAGAGCGAGACGTAAATAGTATTCACTATCTAACGACAACAGCCGAGTACGAGCAGTCGAAGACACGTGACATACAGTTAATACATCGCGCATTTGATTGTATTAGTAAGATATTTTGTTTGTGTTTGTAATTTTATTTCCATTCTCCAAAAAATGTCTTTGAAATAGTCAATAAGTTCCAATTATTGTTAATATAATTTTTTAATTCGATGCGTAAATATATGACTGAGGATTACCTAAAATCTTGACCTTCTATTTATTGTATTTATTGAAATATTAATTATAAACAGAAGCATGTGTACTGGCTACACATTTTAGGACGGCGAAAGTTAAACGGCGTCATGTATAATTTGTTCAATCATCATTATTATGTGTGTATATCTCAAACATGGAGTACTCTAATGGAAACGTTGTATTTGTAATTCAACAAATTGGCAAAAAAAGCTTGCGTATGCGCATATCAATTAATGGCAGAATTTTGTTTCAAACAATAAAAAGGTATTTTGTAAAAGTATTTTGTGTAAAATACAAAATACTCAAAAAAAGTATTTCAAATAAAATACAAAATACTTTTTACAAAAAGGTATTTGAAATACAAAATACAAATACGTATTTTGTATTTGTATTTTAAATACTTTTATTTTCGCACAAATAGCCAAACGAGTGCTGCAAAATATACGAAAAACAATAAATTTGGAAAAATATTATTCATTAATTTTTATTACCGTAAATCGAACCCGGAACCTCGTGACTCAAAGACAAGATCTCTGCGCCACTCCGGTCGTCAAATGTATTTACCATATATTATAATTTTATTATCCCGTGGAGCACCCGGTAAAGAATTGGTCTCCCACTCTTCTGCGTAAGTTTTCGAGTGCTCTGTAAAAGGCATGTGTTCAAAAATAAGACATTTTACATCTTAAATTCAGCGATGAGGTTTGCCACCCATCCTGAATGTCTTGATTTTATATTGGCACGAAGAGGACAGTTTGCATGTTTCTTACATGCAGCTGATCTGCTGGCTACCCCACTTGTGGGATATGCCGTGATGGTGTAGTATAGTATAGTATAGTACTTTTATTTCAAATACGTCACATCTCTGATTAAATCATATAGGAGGTCACTTTGTGAAAATGAAATCATTTTCAACAAGGATATACTTGTTGGCTCACTGTTTTCCTATGGAAAGTGATGATAATAGTTGATTATTTCCATTTCAGAACAATGTTCCTTACGAGGGGTGCTCTATGAGCATGGAGTGCAAGTGTCCCCCAAGCAGTGCGTGGAGTGCGAGTGTATCAATGGTCACATGAACTGTACCAGGATAGATCCTGACAAGAAGTGCCCTGCACTCCCTTGTAGTCTCAGTGAGCAGTTCTCAGTGCCAGGAGAGTGCTGCAAATTTTGTCCAGGTATAAATAAATTATTGACTATTCAATTAAAGCAACAATGACTTTGTTTTGTGTTTCCCAATGGCGAAAAAACTTTCAGACTTGAAATAAATTTTAATGAATTTTTGAAGGAAAAATTGGGATCATACATTATGAGGTAAATTTTCAAAACGTTAGTTTGATTATCATCAATTCTATTCTATGTTCAAAGGTCACCCACTCATTTATGAGTAATAAGGGGTGGCTTATTTTCAATGTGCAAATTTGAAACTACTTCCAATAAAATTAATATTTGGTGATGCTTAAATAACAAAATTCTTTTTTCAGGTGTGGATTACTGTGCACTTGGACATTCCTGTCATGAGAATGCTACCTGCATGAACCTTAACACAGAATACATGTGCAAATGCAACCAGGGCTTCCAGGGAGATGGGAAAACATGCACTGGTGCGTACCATACAAAATAACTTTTATCATATATGTCCATCACCCAGCTCCATAAGCCAACAATTTGAAATTTTTCAGTACACGTCCACTAGCTTTTGAGGAAGATTTTTGCCAATAGACTATGGATGTTACTAGTAACATTTACACAAGTTTTAACTCTTTCACATTGGTAACTGTGATATATTGTGTAGTATTTTCTTACCATTGACATTGTCACTTATGATATATTGTGCAAAATAATGGGGATTCAAAATATGCCATATCGAGCGGTACATTTGCATTTCACAAAGCTTTAAAGAAAAAGTTAATATTTCATATTCCGATATTTCCATGAAAAACATTTAACACAAAATTTCTTAATTTATTTTTTTTAGATGTGGACGAATGTTTGTCAAAAGGAGATCTATGGGGTCACCATTGTCACATGCATACAAAATGTAAAAATGTAGTCGGTTCGTATGTATGTGAGTGTGAAGAGGGATATACAAGATCAGACAAGTTTAACTGTGTAGAAAAAGATGAGTGCACCCTGGGGGAACACGAATGCTCAGAACACGCACACTGCGTCAACACAGCGGGCTCTTACTCCTGTCATTGTGTCCAAGGATATCAGGGAGATGGACGCACTTGTCAACGTAAGTAACAAATTTTTATAACCAACAGGCATGCAACATCTACAATTCAGTGATGAGGTATGCAACTCATCCTAATTTTTTTTTAAAAAAGATGTATCTGGGTTTTCAAATACAATTTTATACACCTTTCACAGTGAGCTAAAAGCTTGTGTCGTAAAAGGGGAGTTTGCCGGCACCTGGCATTGAACCACGGACCCCTTATTCACGAGGCCGAGATTCTACCTCCAGGCTTCAACGGAACTCAAATCTCATTTTTTGGCATGAAGAGAACAAATTGCATGTTTATTACATGCGGTTTGTCTGCTGGCTACCTCACTTCTGAGTATGACATAATGATATAGTTTGGATGGACTTGTAATTAAAATGCTGTGCATAAGAAATAGCTCAATTGGAATAAAAATCACTTTGAATGAAGGAAGGCCCATGAGAAATTTAACAATGAAAGTGGTATACTACCCATTCAGATTGTCTCGTTTTTTGTGAGTTGATTCCACACAGTTAGTCCACTAGCTATGCCATTTGTGGGAGGTGCCTTGTTGGTAAATATAAATAGATAGATGATGGAAACTTGTTTTCACGCGGGACTCCTATGAGAAATCTTAGTTTGGGACTAGCTCTATCTCTGTGAACTGTCTATAAAAAATTTAAAAAAATATTCCAAAATATTTACATGAGTACATGTTGTTCGAATATGAATTAATATTTACGTGATAATGTAGTATTTTAGCTGGGAAATTATTTAAATTTGATTGATTTTATAAACACAAAATCAATTATTAGCATTTTTCGTACACAATGCTGTTTTGAACAAAAAACACCAGACCTAACCTAACTTACAATCAGTCAAACCTAAATAATATGATTGCCAATAGCAGTGTCCACAAAGCTAGATGAAAACATTAACTAATCATCAACCTTCAATTATTCGGTGACGATTAATCAGAATATTCTCCGAACCAGATTAATCAGATTGAAGATTTATTGACATTTTCATCTAGATGTAAGAACGCTGCTAATAATAATAAGCTATACCATAAAATAACACCAAACCTAACCTAACCTAATCTACAAATCAGGTAAAAATTAAAAATGTAAGTATACTTGTGATAGGTACATCAAATGCATATGAAAAATGCAAATAATCCAATAGACCATTAAAGGACACGTGGTCTTGTCTATGGATTTGCTTTTGCTTGGGGGGCAAACAGTCAGATTGCGCAAATCATCCTTGTAAGATGTTATGCCATAAGAGAAAAAAAAAGAAGGTCAGACGACAAAATAATAACAAAATCGACACTGACAGTTTTTTTGATTATTAGGTATTCTTTAAGCGTTCCACCTAATATTACACCGTAATCGTCTGTTGTGTTGGGATGCCTGATGCCCCTCAATGATTATTCTGTGACGTCATCCTTTCCGAATTCCGATATATTAAAGAATGTAATAAAAAGAACTCCTGTTCTTTTTGCAATGAATCTAAATAATTCAAAATAGTTTGTATTTAAAGAAAAAGCAAATACTTATAAGAAATCTAAAAAAGAGATGAAAAAAGATGTCTAGAAATTATATGTGAACCTCATAAAAAATCATAATAAATTTTAAATCCTCTTTCCTTTTCATACTAATAATGTAGAATAACGCTTTTTTATTACAACAAATTATATAGAATAGCTTCTAAGTGGTGGATTTTTTACTTTTATATTTTATATTTTTGTATTATTTTAAATATTGTATTATTATTGTTTTTAAATTTAGAGAATTTTAACTTTTGCTTTTTTTCCTCAAGACTAAGACATTTCTGGTAAGAGTGGAATCTTCGCTGGTCCACATGTTAAATGTATTAATTGTCAACATATTGCAACAAACGACTGTTTGATTCTAAATATTGTAAAAATATTTCTAAATTCTAGGATGCTTAATGGAAATCATCTTATAAAATATTTTCATTATTTTACATAAATATATTGACAAGTTTAAAGCAATTTTGATAACAAAACATATTAATACATACATGTACATTGTCTGCTGAGATGTATTTGGAAATTTTCTTTTATTTTACCAAATTATAATAAAACATAAACTCATGAAATATATAATTATTTTTACACCACTGCATGCATGAAAATTAAACAGAAGAATGCCTGTTCTACTAAAAGAATAATCAATTTGGTGATAGTTGTCAAATGTTTTTTTCAATTCATTCCAAATTCAAATATTATATTGGGTACTAATACTGTAGTAGGTAGGTACATTTTAGGTTTAATTATTTTAATTTGGTGTCGCCACATCATCTCAAATGTTGTCAAAATATTTTTCATATTTATTGGTTATTTGTTTAGCCATATGCACTGGAGGATGTCTTAACGGTGGTACCTGCCAGTCTCCAGAGAATTGTGTGTGTCGGACTGGCTTCACAGGCCAGCATTGTGAGAGAGATCTGGATGAATGTACCACTAATACACACCAATGTCCAGATACAGCTGTTTGTATCAATATGCCAGGATGGTATTACTGCAAATGTAAACCTGGCTATAGATCAGTTCTTGTTGGAGATTCACAAGCAACAACATGTCAAGGTACAAAAGTTATATTATTTAACTACATTGCATCACTTACATTTACAATACATTTTATTTATTAAATTTCTTTAGATATAATAAATTATATTTGTTATATTTCCTAAAATTTTCCATGAATATTATCAACTGCTCTATTTTTTTCAGATATAGACGAATGTTCCGAAGGATTGCATACATGTCACAATTCCTCGCAATGTGTCAATATTAATGGCTCATTTCAGTGCCATTGTACTACACCTGATTGTAAATTAAGTAAGTAATTTTGTTTTTTTTTTCTATACTTATTAACAAATTATGAGGTATACCTTCTACTTCAAAACTTAAGTGGTTTAATACAGACGTTAAATATATGTCTTAATCAAAATTGTGCTTACATTTTAGTATAAAATATTTTTTTAACTTACTTTATGGTGTTTTGTAGGCTGCATGCATGGTGGCACAGAAATGTCTAATGGAGAGCACTGGTTAGAAGGAGGTGGATGTCGAGAGTGCTCATGTACAAAAGGAGTGTCATCATGCTCAGCTGTTGAATGTGTCTGCGGCAGTACTGGAGTGAAGGGCACTACTAAGGGACCTCCAGCATCCTGCTGTCCGCAATGTGACCCCAAATATGACTGCACACATCAAGAACTTCATCATGTTGTGTTCCACAGTGGAGAGCGATGGCTCTATCAGTGTCAGACCTGTGAATGTCTGGTAAGAACAAAAATACAAATAATACTTAATATTTTTGTGAGAACTTTTATACTTTTATACTCCTAAGTATAAATAAAGTATTCTCGCATTAATTATATTGGGAATTATTGAATATATTAAGTAGACCAAGCTATTACAGAATACTAAAAATCACGCAGACCATGTTGTTGTTTCTATTGAACCATTGTTTGAACTAACTAATAGTTTGCATCAAATATGAAGATTTAATATGTTCAGCACACGGCAACAAATAGTTTAAACAATAAACATAAACAATGTCATGATGAATAATTCCATTAGAATATGCCAAAATAAAAATATTCACACTTGTGTCCTTTTGAATATGCTACCACAATAAACTGAAACACACTGCGATGTTTGATATAAAAAAGGAAAGTAAATTACAGTATGGTTATAAAATATATAATTGTGTTATTTCAGCTAGGAGAAGTGGACTGTTGGGAACTGGAGTGCCCCAGTGGAGAGGGCATAGCATGCTGCCCTCCATCACCGCTCCCTTCTCCAGCACCACCTTATCCACCAGATGAGCCCCCTTGTTCGCCTAACTCCTCGCACCCCTGCCCACGTGCTTTGCACCACTCTGCGCCTGACTGCCAGGTACTTACATAAAATGTGTTTTCAATAATATTTTAAGTTGGTTTAGTGCTTGAGACAAATTTCCAATGATGTGTGTGCTGGTAATAAATGTTAAATTATGTAGTTGGAATGTGGTTGTTGTATTGTAGTTAAATAATATATTATGAATTTGTCCACAGATGGCGTACTGTGCATCACTGGTGAGCAATATCGCGTGTTGTGTGCATCGGTAACCACCTCACTCTAATTTGTTGCACAATATATTATATATACACTAATCTCACCTTATTTATTTATTTGCAGCATGACACTAAAAACAAAATAATAACAACTAATTTATATAATACTATAACATGTACCCAGATCACTCTTCAAACATTTGACAATACATATTTTACTGATGGGCATTCCTTTTTTACTTATTACAAATTTAAAATGAGAAGCCAATCCATTGAACAAACCCAACCTTAATATAATTATAGACCTATCCCAAAATGACAATTTGTTTCATAACTTATGACATAATAAGAATTTTATGAGAAAAGAGAGTTTAAAGTTCCTCATCAACAAAAATCAATCAATCCATAAAATATTTGTTTGTAGGTGAGAATTCTTCATTATCTGTCCACTTGTAACAAATATAATAATGCATAATGCAAACGGCAGATATACAGTTTTGAAAATACAGATGTTTTGGTGCTTTTGACTCCCGTTTTATTCCACAAATTTGAATCGTAATTATCATTTCTGTTTTTATTTATTCAGTTAACGAAAATGGATACCGAGCAATCTCTTAATTTCTCGTAGTCGCCATATGTAAAGAAGGTATATAACAGAAATACAAATTCTAAATTATCTAAAACATTATTTGGCTTCTAACAGATTAATTGGATCTTAGCATTTTTCTATAATATTCATATGAATGCTCGCATTATGCTTTTCCCATTTCTTTGACATAGATGATACCATTACTACATTAATCAGCGGAGATGTTTGGCATGCTTTACAAACTCCCTTCTTACAATCCTTCACTGGTTTGCTTACTTTACGTTTATCTCTTCTCTCTTTTCTTATTATTATTTCTATAATTATATGCACATTATATTCATATATTTTAATTGAGGTAGTAGATCACAATATTTATTCTACATCTGATAGAAATGAAAGAGACTTTTTGCTTTTCTATAAATTAGTGACTGGAGATGTAAGTTTACCTTTAAAATTTGAACTAGCAACTATATCATAACTTTATGCAAATATTTTTTTACTTTATCTTAAGATAAACTCTTAACTATTTATCATTTATCACAATCACAATGGATGTTTCTGATAGACGAGAACAAAATACCTACTGACTTTTTACTATTTCCAAATTCAATAAATGAATATATTTTGTTTATAACCTCTATCAAGATTGCTACAATATTTTGTAGGTACGAAAAGTCTGCATTATGTTAAAACCTATTTACAATCATCATTTGCTTACCTGATCTCTGCTTGCTTGTATACTTTAACAGCAAGCTCCATCATCTTAGCTTCTTCTCTCCTATGATAATCATACCAACTGAATCTTCCACTAAAAATAAAATATTTTTATGTACTGAGTAACTGTATACTTACGTATCTACTTGTACAAATTTAATTCTAATTTATATGTTGAAAGAGTATGATTGTTTGACAACTAATATGATATATATAATATTATGTCTACCTATTGCATGGTTTGATTAGTTTAGACATTAGTTTCTCTGTTTAACAGCATGGTTTTTGACATGTTTCTAACTATCCAATTTGATATAACGATTTTTGGAATTATTTTCACTCAGAAGACGTCACTACGTTATAGAACATACATATAGACACAGAGATTTATAATGTTGGATGTGTCCGAGATAACTTTTAGTTGAGTATTATAATTATCTTCTTGTACAGTTTTTGATAACCTTCATAGTAGGTACATTATACATTTCTTAGAAAACAAATAGTACAAAATTTATAGTAAATATGTTGCTAAGTGTGCGCTGGTTTAGTTATTTATTTAATGTAAATGAAAGCACATTTATATGAATGGATGAAAATAAAATTGCATCATGTGCAATTATGATTCCTTTATTATTTGGCAGTGATTTGGGTGTGTATGTTGTGTAGGTCTCTACCTATATGTATGTGTTATAGTTTGTTGTATGATTTATTATTTTGTTAATGCACAGGAGTGTGGCGTTGTCGTTAGTGGCGGTGTGGTGGGCTGTCCTTGGAGCACAGAGTCTGGGCCAGCAGCTGGGTACACGGGGCACACAGAGAGCCCGCAGACAAGCTACACATCGCAAGCACCGTGGAGTGAGGGAGCCACACACAAACACATAGAGCCTCCCTGAACAACACAATACCCTATTAATACTACTAGATGATAATCTAAATGGTGCAATAATTATATGTATGTAACAATATTGTAAATTGCCTAAATTCAACCGAGCACAATGAATTTACCATTATATTGATATATATATATATTATATTATGATATGATATATATTATATGATGATACTATTATGTATGTACGTTGTTAATATATTATAAAACATATTTATTTTAGATAGTATAATGAGGACAGAGTTGAATGTTGTGTGTGTGTGTATATGTATGTGTGTGTGTGTGTAATATGGTGAAAAGAAAGTGCGAGCATGTGCGACAGAGAGATTGTATTGAATGTATGGATGCGTGTGTATGTGAATGAGACAAGTATATAGGTAGATAGAGGCAGAAGCAGGTTGGGAAGATGATAGGACATAATGGGTAGGGAACGGAGTAGAGGGACAGGGGAGAGCGGCGCCGAGTTCTTTTTGTCTACTTTGAAAGGCCTTATTCATATTATTATAGGAAGTATTAATAATATTGATGATATATTAAAAGAGATTACTAAATAATATAACAATTGCCTCTTTGCCTATTATCTGACAGATTCACTATACTGTATGTTACTAGAAAACTGTTTATACAAATTATCCATTGAGCTTAGTATTGTAAAATATTAATAAATGAATACCTAGGTGTGTACTTAAACATTCCATGCAAAGAAACTAACAACATTGTATTATATTATCAGGAGATTGGTGTGACATACCAACTATTAGACTACTGTCTTACACCTTGTAGGTACGGTGTGACACCACTGACCTCAACTCACTCACTGATCACATTGTGTGAGAACACATAAAGCAATATTCCTAGCATCGTGTATAATGTGGTACAATGTTAATTCTCACATAGCATTCCTCATGTAATTGTTCATTTTTACTAAACAAAATTTTAACATCTTGTTGTAACGGCCATTAGGCCCTTTATTTTGTATATTTAATGAATTTTATTTTCTAGAAATTAAAATTATTATGATTGTTATACGATGTATAACAATCATAATAATTTATGTAAATCGAATAATACTACTACTATTAATAACTTCTACTACATCATTGATTGAATATAGAATCTTTTATTGTCTTATTAAAAACAACTTCCTCAAGCGATCCAATGGAAGGATGAATTTGTACTTAATAGTTTTAATATTGTAATTAAATACTTTCAATACTGTTATTGTGACTTGACCAGTTTTACCTTGAATCCAAGCGCCGTCTCATAGGAACTGCTTCTAAATAAAATAAATAAAAAGAAACTAAATACTTGTTTAGACTTAATAGTTATATAATATATATTGTACTTATGTATTGTACTTATGTTGAAGTGTATTATTACATTAATAAATAAATTGGTAGTTGTCTGTTATAGTGATTCTCCCTTTGTCAGGGAATAGATCTTTGTAAAAAGTTGCATGCAAACCAAAGAACTGTACCACTGTATTACTCTATATATACCTAATACTAGTTCATACTAATACCTACCTATTACTACAGTCTTATTATTATTATTACAGATTAAGTACTTTACCTCCATAGTTTATATTCTATAATTATTTTATTTTTATCTATTGTAGAAAATAATAATTAATTAATCATTACTTGAAACTGAAATAATATTGTTTCTATTATGTGTCTATTTGTGATGGTCGGTATAACAGACAAATATCAGTAAATAAAATAAATCATGTCTGATTAAAATAGCAAAACAAATCTAACTAGAAAGAGAGAGAGAGAAAATTTGAAATGTTTATTACTTTTCTCAGAAAGCATTATTGAATGCTTGCATGTTGTATTGTGTTCAGAAATATAACTCAACAAACATATTATTTATTATATCTTTTCTTTTCACTTTCAAACATTCACCTTTTCCTTAATTTCCTTAAAACTACAAAGGAATTTAAATGCATCCAAAATGTGGGTGTTACAGAACTGTCAGAATAATTACATATTCCGTATTTTTCTTTAAAATAGTCTTTATTTGTCAAAATTAAAATAATTTTACTTAGCACAGGTACAAAATATGAATATGTATTATACAGAAATTGTAACTGCAAATTAGCTATAAACAGACTCCCATACAACCAAATAAGGTCATAGTGACTGAAATACAAATCGTAAAATAATCTGTATCTAGATTCTTGTGTCCTGTATCTCTTCTTAATACAGTGTGTGTCTGTGGGAAGTTTAGGACACAAACTGTACACAAAATGTCATGACGGTATATCCAGATTGTATCTGTAAAGTGAACATTACAATGTTCACAATACAGTACTGCCTTTCAATAATATTTTTTTTTTACTATTTTAAACTTGATCAATTAACAGCTATTGGCACCATGTTTCATAATTGGTCTGCAGTAATCACTCAATTATTATGTGCGCTTCCGACATTTGGCTATATAATAGAATTGCAGGAAATAATCTGCAACTAAAGTTTCTCATATTGAGTAACCATGTCAAAAAAAGGGAAAACATGGCAATTGAATTTAGTTAAAGTTCCACAATGAAATCAAATGGTTGTATGAGACCTCAAAATAAATTTCATTAAAAATAATTGTAAACAGTGTTGAATTTTCTAATAATTAATAAAGTATTGGAAAGATAGTTATTTATTAAAAAATAGATGTGCAAAGGGTAGACAGAAAAAACCAAATGAGTCAGTATTTTTGAAATAAAAATTATTTAATATGCCAATTTGTTGGTATTACTAGTATACACCGTCATTGTATATCAATAGAAAAAAGTGTATCGATCATTGTTAAAATACTTCTCAAAACATAACTTCCATCTACATATATTAACTATGATGTTTTTTAACCAAGTTTTTTTCAAATTTACTGACATTTGTATATCCTTCATATGAAATAGCGTCTACAATATTATTACAAAATATTTATATAAATGTGACACTCAATAGAATCTTATAAATATATTTCTACAAATTAATCTACACAATAATCCACAAGACAATATCAAATTAATTATCATAATTGGAATGACTTAGTTACAATATATTATTACTAAAGCTAAATCACACATAACACAATCAGCTAAAACATTAAATATACAAAAACAATCAAGACTGTCAATCCGGTGAAGTCATTGCAAAATGGAGTATTTATTAGAGTGTTCTCCAGTTGATCTTTGTGTTGAGAGCTTAGAAGAGCCCTAATGCATTTTAGGTGGATAATGCTGTGCTTTTTCAATAATTGTCATGTTAAGGCTTTCTTTGTTCCACGCAAAATATACTTGTCCAAGAGACATTAGCATCATTTAATTTACCTTTTTACCATTTCCTCCACATTCATGCATGCCAATTTCTCTTACTCGACAAATTTAAACAGTTTTAACCAATGTGAGTCTGTTTTTGCCTGAAATAAATCTTATTGTTACATTTATCATCTCATAATATTGCCGAGGATTTGTTTTATAAGGCACATCATCTAAATACAGCTATGCTGATATTTTTGTTGATTTATTATTATGGCTAATACAGGTTTGTCATCTTATTCATCTAACTTACAATTACTTAAACTAAATGAGATTTAAAATAAATAACTTGACTTAAAAAATCCTAATAATCACAAAAAATGAGATTACCGTAAAGAGAAAATAATAAGATTCATTGTATCAAATTAATATTTTAAAATAAATAAAAAAAAAACAAACAATATATAATATGTAAAATTGTAGTAAGTATGCTTGATATCATATGGCAACAAACTCACTTTGACAGGTAAAATAAAAATAATTTATAATGTCTAAAAATGTATAAATTAATATTGATTTAAAACTATGATTTGTGAAATATTAAGACAGCAGATTTATTCAAGATAAGTAACATAGAATTCATTCACATATTTACGAGTATTTCACTGGTAACACTACTAACAACATAATATTATATCAATAAGCATCCACCATAAGGCAATTTTTTTAATATTTATATCTACAAACGTCCAAATGAACCACGGAATGAATAAGTGAAAGTATAAAAATGAATGCATCCAAAGAATATTTGGTATAACTTATATTTGATTACTATAAAGTAATCAAAACTTTCAATTTACAAAACATACAAATTTTAAAATGGATAATATTAACGATTTATTTAAAATTTAAGATTGTGAATAAAATTTTGAAAATAGTTCAAACGTGGAATTAGAATATACATAAAAGACACATTTATAAATAAATATAATAATTATTTTATATTTAGTGGAATGTGCGATAAAGTAATATTTACATTTTTTTTCATGTAGTACCTACCTAGCTAATAAAAGTTATTCTCACTGCATTATATCCAACAGTAAAATAATAAAAGTTAAACATCAAAATGTAAAGTACAAAAATTTACGTACTACTGATGTGATACATTTCCGATAGTAATAACCAAAGTTGAACAATAATTTGGTAATGGTTCAATAGCAATGTTAAAAAGTGGTTACATTTTTATATTGCAAGATTAACTTGGAAATTGTTAACCCCACTTCATATAAAAATATTTATTTCTAGCTATATTTATTATACACTCAACAGCATGATAGCTAGACGGAGACAGCCTTTCCACTGATACAAGTAACGCATTAAAAGTAACTTAAATCATATTTTGAAAAAAATAACATTTTTTTTTTTGATATTAAATTGATGAATACCGATGGGAAATTTTTTGATTAACTGTATCTAGCTGTGGTAATAACTAGAAGATAAATTTCTCAGCAAGAATCACAAGAAAAGATGAACTTGTAAATGATGTTGTGTGCACCTGCATCAGCTGAGATAATAAGTGATACCTCTTACACAACTAGGCCGATGTGTCACTCAATCTTCATAAACAGCACACAGGAGAAGATGATACCAAATACCTGCAACACAAAAAAATCATTCAAGTCTTATAAATAATAACAATAAACATCTCTATACTATCTAGGTACATAATTATCTAAACCAGTGTTTCCCACAATGGGACATACGCCCAACGTATGTAATGGAGGCGTACGTCCCACCGGTGGGGCATTATACCTCAGAGTTGAGGCACCGCGCTTCCACATATTATCAACCATGTTTTGAAAATTTACCAAAGCCGCTGGGGGTATGGCATAAAGGTTGGGAAACACTGATCTAAACCATCATGATTTCTTTCACAAGTCAGATACCTTATACATGTTGAAGGGATTTAATTTTACTTCAAATTTCACATCATAATGATTTTAAAATAAAATTGATTTTAATTTAAAATATTACCATGAGTAGCGCCACAATTATTCCGGCAGTTCCCAAAATGGCTCCATTCTCTCTCATGAAATCCACTCCTTTGTGTAGGCATCCGTCTATGTGAATCACAGCAGCATTCTTCTGACCAACAACTGTACAGGGTAATTTCTAAAAAACAAATCAGTGGTTAAATGTTACAATTTTTCCTTCAATGAAAAATGACACAAATGGGTTAAATTGTGTCAATAATAAATAAGTCAAAACACAACACTTCTATAATATTGACTAATATACATGGATCGGATTGTTTGTTTGTTCCATTTTCGTTGCTGTACCTATTCTGAAGTCTGCAGTTTAGTTTCCTCTATGTTATTCATATAGTTTTTATTTATTTTATTTTTATTTACTGACAAAATATACATATATTTTTTATACTCTTATATTTGTTAATTTTGACTAAGTGCACGATTTGTTTTATTTTATTGTTTTACTTTACTATATTGATTGTTTATGTTATTTGCAGTATATTTTGTTTATGTTATGCATACAGATTTTATTTATTTTATTTTATTACTGACAATATTATTTTGACTGCTTTATTTATTTTGTATTTATTAATTTATTTTTACCTATTATTTATTAATTTATTCATTTATTCACTTGTTTGTTTGTATATTTGTTCTTTTACTACTTTATTTATTTATTGATTTATTTATTTATTTTGTATATATTTATTTATTTTTACCTATTATTTATTCATTTGTTCGTTTGTACATTTGTTCTTTTATTCATTCATCCATTTATTCATTTGTTATTGATTTATTAATTTGCTGATGTGATTATTTTTTTGTTTTTTTTTGTAAGATGTATTAATTGTATGTTTTTTTTTTATATATTTTTTCATGCAGCACGCCTCGATACAGGGCAACCTAGTGAGGCTGCTGCAACTTAATTGTAGCCAATTGGTGATATATTTTCTCAACGTTTGTACATTGATATCCCTAAATCACTCGCAAACGAGTGGATGGCCTTGAGAAAAATAGAATACATTGATATTGATTGAATAAAGTATTTAATTTAATAAGATATAATATAAACTCACTGCCCCTCCTCGCACCACTTCCTTGCAACATGACTCAGGCACTCTATTGTCCCAATCATCATAACTATAGACTCCACAGCACTCCAGGTAATACTGGGTGGCGTCCCATGCCTTGGTATACTCTTCTCTATTCCCGTACCTTCCCAAGGAAGCGTGCATCTCTTGCTCCATGGAAGTCTTCACTTTCTCCCGGAACACATAGCCTAGAATGCCTCCCACAAGCATTGTCACAAACAAAATGAGGAGTAAGATGTTGTACTGGAAACCAGAAGAAAAGTATTCTTTATTTCCAAACTCATATCATATGTAAGTCCATAAATTATTTTTGTCACATTGTTTGGGGTTTGTGCATTTACATTGTGATACAACATACATAAGTAATATTTTAAAAATATATAAAAAAAAACTACATTTTATTTTTCACAATGATAATTATATACTTGAGTATTTTCACCAAGATGGCTTGACATTATTAAGAGAACTCTGAATAGGATGGGAGTAGAAAAATGATAAAAACTTTTGACATGAAAAAAAATACAATAAAATAAAAATATATTTGGAAAAATTACAAACATATTACAATTTTACAAAAACCAAACTATACTTTAAGCCATACTATTGACTCTTATTAGTGTTATGATAATATAGTAATTTATTTACTATGTTTTTCCTAATGTCTCAAAAACAATTAATCATAAGGTAGCAAAAACATAATAAATATATTTTATCTGTACTTACTGTTAACAATAAACATTTGACTTCTTTAGCAGCTCCCATACACCCAAAGAGTGACACAATAGTGATAAGGATCCCAGTGGCTATGAGTATATATACAGCTCCCTGGTACAGGTTGGTACCCAATAACTCATTAATGAACATACGGTCCACACACATCCAGATCCCAAGGGATAGAACTATCAAACCTCCAATCTGTAATCAGAGCAATGCGGTCAATCTATAGTAATCTATATGAAAAATAATAAAATTATAGGAAGATTTCACTGGTCCACAATCTATTTATATTTATATTTTTTCATATCGTCCTTAGGTCCTTAAATTGCGGACACTTGGACTCGTCAAATGTAGAAAATAATAACCAATGAATATTACAAACATTATATCAAAAAACAAGTCAATCAAAATTAAGTAACGATCACACAAAACATAAAATATATCCAACCATTTAGGATTTCGTCAAGTGAGAAAAATAATTAAATAAGTAAAATATGTACAATGATTGTATCGTTATTATTTGCAGTTATGAATTTTTGTTCATTATTAAATAAATAAATAATAATTATTATAAACTTTATTGTACAAAATACTATTTGAGTTCGTGGGAAGCCTGGAGGTAGATTCTCGGCCTTGTGAACATGGTGTCCGTGGTTCGACATCAGGTGCCAGCAAACTCCCCTTTCACGACACAAGCTTTAAGTAGCTTACTGTGAAAGGTGTATAAGGTTGTATTTGGGTTTATAACAAAAACCCAGATATATCTTTTTTAAAAAAAATATTTAGACAAAAATAACAAGATTACAACATGGTATATACAAATAATTTTGCACAATGAGCGAGTTTATCGCAGAGACGCGATATCTTCCAACTAACCCAATAAAATAAAACAATAAAAAAAAAATGTAACAAGTCTTTAAGATGATACATAGAAACTAGAATTAAAATTAAATAGAGGTGGTTAGTTGAATTAAGGACTTACAATTGAGAGATCTAGCCCGTAGACAATTTGTACTTGGCGATCGCCTACAAACGAATTTTCGTCAATAACTGCAACAATAACGCATAATTATACGGTACGTGTAGGTAGATTGTCGAAAAGTTCGCCAGTAGACGATCGCTAAGTACAAATTGTCTACAGGCTCTGGGCTTCCTCCTATTGACAACCTACTTCACCTTCACATAAATTATATTGATAAAAGTAGGTACCTAGCTAAAAGGGTTTTGATGGTGTATTTGGATTTGTTGTAAACCCAAATTCATATTTTAAAATAAGTGTTGCTATTCTTTTTCAATTTTTTTTATGTTATTTCTTTTTGAACTTACACATGTGAGGAAATTGCATATGAAGAGACCATACTTCATGAATCGGCCGCAGCCGTCCATCTCTTGGCCGAACCCCATAATTCAGATTACCTGAAACAAATAAAAACAATTATTTAGATCACACAAAAACTTTACATAATAAGTTACGTTCATAAAATTTTTATACAATAATAATAATAATAATAGACAACTTATAATGCGCCGTTTTGTGGAATAAATCCACTTCAAGGGCGCATCCTAAAATATTGTGTTAATACTAGTAACTTAATCCTAAAACATATGTATTTATGAGCAGATTATGTTATAAACTACACATATAAAATAATAAAAACGAATTTTACAATTTATATCAGTTAGGTATATGATACGCCAAACAAGTGTGTTTTCAACCGACTCTTAAACAAAGCAAGAGACTGTGTCTTACGCACTTGTTCAGGAAGATCATTCCACATGGATGGTCCGGCCGAGCTGAAGGCTCGATAGGAATATTTTGGTCTTCCTCTTACACTGACCTCCGTCAGCCTGACACCTGCGTCAGAGCCTGATCTAAGGGTGGCTTGCCTTTGATTTGGAACCTGTTGTCTACAGAGATCGGAAATGTATGATGGGGACATATTGTGAATGGACTTGAAAACTGTGAGGCAAATCTTAAAAGTCACTCTTTCTGCGCACTTGAGCCAGTGCAGATTTTTGAGGGTAGTAGTTATGTGAGAGCGTTGGTCCATTTTGAAAATCAACCAGGCAGCGGCGTTGAGCACAGATTGGATTCTTTGAAGCTGGTATTGTGGTAAATTGGCCAGAATACCATTACAGTAATCTAACCGAGATACCACAAAGGCATTTATTAATGTTTTAGCATCCTGGGATGTCAGGCATCTCCTTATGGGACTTAATTGTCGTAGTGCAAAGAAACATTTACTGACGGTGGATGAAACGTGTTTATCCATAGATAAGGAGCTGTCAATGTAGGCTCCGAGAAACTTAACGTGTTTGGATGGTATGATATTGATGTTTTGGATGGATATGGGGTCGTAGTTAATAAAGTGTTGTCGTCTCGGTGAAGCGACCCAAAGAAATTCAGTCTTTGTTGGATTTATTTTTAATTTATTCACTGACATCCAGTGCGAAATTTCAGAGATACATGAGATAACACCTTGCTTTAGTTGGTCTTGTGATTCTGGGGAGCAAGATTTGAAGAAAAGTCGATCATCAGCATAAGAATATGTTTGGAAACCAAGTTGTTGGATTAGAAACTCAAGCTCATTAGTATATAGATTGAAGAGTAGTGGACCAAGTACCGAACCCTGGGGAACACCATATATGCATGAACTTTTTTCAGGCGGCGTGTTATTGAACTTGAGTTCACATTCATGTCCTTCTAGGTAAGATGCAATCCACCCCAGGACATCATCTCTGAAGCCGAATTCCCTCTCCAGTTTTTGAAGTAGGATATCATGGTCAACTGTATCAAAAGCAGCACTCATGTCCAGAAATGAAACTAGTACTAGGCTGCCAGATTCAATGCTTGAGATAAGATCAGAGGTCGTTCTCAATAGAGTTGATTCCGTGGAATGAAACTTCCTGTAGGCGGACTGATTTTTTGCAAGAACTTCTGTGGAGCTCAGGAAATTTGTGATCTGAGAGGATACTATTTTTCTAGGAGTTTGGAACAAAAGGAAAGGTTAGAGATGGGACGGTAATTATCAGGGCAATCAGGATCAAGGTTGGGTTTTTTCAAAGCAGGAGTTACAATTGATTTTTTGAAATCATTTGGAACTACGCAATTACTCAATGATAAGTTAATTATTTTTTATATCAATGGAGTCAACTCATTGACACAAGTTTTCAGGAGCCAGGTAGGAATAGGATCCAGGTCACACTGCTTGTTCGGCTGTGATAGGATAAGTTTTTCAATATCTTTCTCTTCTATCTCTGTGAAATTGCGCAACATTAGAGGGTTTTTCAAAGTGTAAGAAAGTTTGCAATTTGATACTGTAGGTAAAGCTGATGGTGGTGCGTTTCTAATGTTGTCAATCTTGGTCTTGAGATGGTTGGAGATTTCAGTTGCTGTTATGTTGGAGTTACAGGCATTACTATTTGTGGAGTCTCCACAGATGTTTCTAAGATTGTTCCACAGTTTTTTAGGTTCATTCCTATTGGATTCTAGTTTGTCTCTCAAACAACATACAAATCAAATATATAATAGCAGCGGCGTTAATACACACTTTGGAATATTTTTTCCCGTGTAGATAGTCTTGGCCAAAAACTGTTTAAGGGGTATAAAGTGTAATTTGAAAATACATAATAATAAATCGTTGAAATAAACGTGGGTATACATACACCGGTAATTGCCTAGTATTTAAAAAAAATCTAATATTCATTTTACAAAATAATATGTAGGTATCTCTGCCTATGGTAATTTCTACAAGTTGAGCCACAATAATATGTACGATGAATTTAAATACCTATTATCTTTGGCGGAGGAAACTATGTAGTGTGCTAATGTATTTATTATAGGTACCTACAACCTAATACGTAATAGGTACGAAGGCTCTTGATGAATCAAAAAAAAGTTTGCAAGCATCATTTTATAATATTATAATAGCATTTTGATGATTGTGAATATACCACTTAATCATAACCAGAGATGTGACGTATTTGAAATAAAAGTATTTAAAATACAAATACAAAATACAAAATACGTATTTGTATTTTGTATTTCAAATACCTTTTTGTAAAAAGTATTTTGTATTTTATTTGAAATACTTTTTTTGAGTATTTTGTATTTTACACAAAATACTTTTACAAAATACCTTTTTATTGTTTGAAACAAAATTCTGCCATTAATTGATATGCGCGTACGCAAGCTTTTTTTGCCAATTTGTTGAATTACAAATACAACGTTTCCATTGGAGTACTCCATGTTTAATATATACACACATAATTATGATGATTGAACAAATTATACATGACGCCGTTTAATGTTTCATGGCCATTTCAAGGGCGCTGTGATTTCTCCTGAATGGTAGCATTTTCAATTTTGTCTGAAGGCAATCTATTCCAGGCAGATGACGCTGCGACTCTGTTTCTTCTTTCTGCAAATTTAGAGGTATTTGCCCTATTGAGTTCAACGAGTTTAAGAAGCTGATCACAGCCTTCGCCACACATTTTCGTCAGCGGAACAGCTCAGTGGGTGGTGTGCTGCCTTGTGGACAGTGAGACACAGTTTAAACACCACTATCTCTAGGACTCACAGTTAGTGTAGACTTCTTAGTAGTGAAGTTATGTGGCAGCTCTTATTCTCTATGTAAATGATCCGGAGGCAACATTAAAAACCATCTGAAGACGATAAGGAAGAGTCTGGAGCAGTCCTGTATATAATATGATGTTACAGTAGTCCATACGATTTCAGATTTGGATTATCCATTCTGATTTATTTTGCAGCCTAAGTCAGGAATTCTCTTACCTGCTTGATGATACTCAATCCATTTATGACAATATTCGGCCTATCTCTTCTAACAACGGTACATTTTGTCATGACTTAATTTTTTTTTTTCTATTTTGACAGTTCTTCCTAAGGCTCATCCTCATTGTCTGCAAGCAATGATATATCGAATCATGTCATCCCTTTCTCCATTTATGTATACTCTTGTCCAGTTTTTCATTCATCAATGGTATTCATCAATTGTCTGCAAGCAATGCTATATCTAATCATGTCAACCCTTTCTCCATTTATGTATACTTTTGTCCAGTTTTTAATTTCTTTTTCATTCATCAATGGTTTATGTAAATATTAAATACTTTTGTCTTACACCTTGTTCGACTATTAGTAAAAAGTATTTTAAAAAGGTATTTTAAAAAAGTATTTTGAAAATACGTATTTTGTATTTTGTATTTAAATACCATTTTGAAAAAGTATTTAGTATTTTGTATTTGAAATACAAAAATTCAAAAGTATTTGTATTTTGTATTTAAATACTTTTATGGAAGTATTTTGCACATCTCTGATCATAACATACACTATATGCAAACATATGAATATTCCAATGGGCATACTTATCTATCTACTAGCTTGCTCTTTGGAATATACCTATGTTTCATTTTTTTATTTTTATTTTTTTTATTTAACATAACAATTATACAGACATGACAATACATAGACTATTTTATAAAAACTTAAATCTAAACATCCTCCTTATAGAGACAAGTCTCGTGTAAAGGAGGGTTAACATGATTATACCTAATACAGTCAAACTTCCAGGTTTCATGGTTGTGAAATAATTAGGTACCTACAGATATTGCCCCTAGAACTCTTAACAAGATTTATGACACAGTTATCCGGGCTTCGGCTTCTTCTGGTGTTGGGGGAGGGATCACGGCATGGCTTCAGCAGTTGGGCCGCAGAAACACTGAGACCCTGATCACATCTCTGCCAGTGTGACTGAGTGTTGTGTGTGTATGTGCATGAATATATGTGGCGTTATCTTTATATGTGTGTGTATGTATATATATGCATGTATGTGTGTGTATGTATATATATGCATGTATGTGTGTGTATGTATATATGCATTATGTGGCTGTGGGTGGATGTGTATGTGGATGAGTGTGTGTGGATGTATGTGCGCGTGCGTGTGTTATGTTATGATTAAATAAAGTAAGGCGAATAATAGTAACTGAAGTAAAGAAAATTGAGCGCTGAGACAAAGTAAGGTGAAAACTGGCTCAGTCTACCTTGGTACGGACTACGGGCTCATACCCAGTTAGGTAGATTTTTTGTGACTTTTATCTTTTAAATACTGTTTTATAAATGAAATAAATAAATATCATTACAATACGAGCAGGAAAAATAAGAACATTGAGTCAATCTTCAAAAGCTCTAACACACCTCCAAAAATAGTTTTTGTATTTTTAAACATTATCTACTAGTTATTCTTTACTATAATTTTAAGAGACAAGGTTTATCATTGAACGTTTTAACGAGTCGAGTTATCATCGTTCAATTGTGATATTCATAATAATTATTATTCGTGCACAATAAAAATAAAAACTCACTATGTAATGGCAGAAAATATAAATGCGGTACCTAACTAACTACATATATCAATTCATAATAACAAGAACCAGTTTTTTAATGATGAAGCGACTATATCGACAAATTCAAAATTATATCGCGAGGATAGAGTTTAGTATGAACAATATAAGATATATAGATACCTACATAGATATGTATAATATAATATTAATATGGCAAAGGAATTCTATAAAAAATATAGGTAACTAATTCGTATAAAACTTATCTATCAACTATAAGACAAAAATGATAATACATACATAAGTAGGTATAATGAAATTACTCATAGCTTATGTTCCGCGGAGCACCCGACAAAGAATTGATCTCCCTCTCTTTTCCGTAAGTTTTTGAGTGTTTTGTTAAAAGCAGGTGTTGGAAAAAATAAAGACATTTTACATTTTAAACATTGCGATGGGGTTTGCCATCACCCATCCAGTCTAATGTTTTGTTGGCACAAAGAGGGCATCTAGTATGTTTATTACATGCGGCTGGTCTTCTGGTTGCCTCATTTGTGGAATATGCTAATATTATAGATAGTAGGCTATAATTCCACGTATAATATTTGCGATTTATTTTTATAAAGAAATCTAGTTTTTTACAAATAAAATACCTTCTACGGAGTCTATAGTAGGTATGTATAGACATTAGGTATACGAGTAGGTATATTGTTCATTATATCGATATAGAATCATAAAATTTTATCCCGTTTTGATGATTTGAAAATGTCAATATTATGAAAAACATAATAATATGTCGAATATTAGGTAAATATTTTCACACCTACATAATATATTATTTGTCAATAAATAAGATTTATGTCATATTTTTCCCAAAATGTACATTTGGATAAAACTTTGTACACGTTTTATTCCTCTGTTTTGCCTAATTAAAGTGTTCATAGAATACATAGTGGACCAGGTAAAAGAGGCAACAGGAGCGACCTTGCGTGAGGCGCTATGGTGCGCGGAAGATCGATGTCATGGAAGGCATTGATCTACAATTCTACACCTTCACAAATGATGGTCACAATCCACAGCACTGAGCAAATAACGCAAGAAGAGAACATAATCCGTGGATTTATTAAGTAGGTATATTATTCATCAATATACTTAAACATTTATGTGGTTATTATGTAACGATAAAATAAAACGATAGTTTAATAATCATAGCACAGTGTGCATTAGTAAAGTAACACCCAAAAACCTTCATCATCCAAATGTAGTGCAATCCATTACATACATTGTATACATACATACATACTTACTTGTTGTAAAACAGACTGACCTTACGCTAAATAAAATTATTATTTCGTAATACTAACAACAATACTTACTAATGATAGTCTAACAATCAAATATAATCATACAAAGATAGTGATAGTGGCTGTCTAGAATAGTATTATTATATGTACCTAGTTTTTTTTTTATAAAAACATGCGTGTGCAAACCCTTCAAAGTGTCTCTAATTATTTAATTTTATTTTACATTTTTTCTTTTGCTCTTATACTAGAGATAATTTTATATGCCCTGTAATGAGTTTATGGTAAATTAATTGGATATAAAAAAAAAACATAATTCAATAAAGCAGATACCTTTGCATGTTTTATTCACATAAGAACCTACGAGATAGATATAAAGTTATACAAAATAAACCGATAAAATAATGTAGATATTTAAAAATATGTTCCTTTTGATATGAAGTTGGCTTGTAATTTATTTATTTATTATTCAAATTTGTATCCGTCGACGTAAAAGTGTTATTATTTTTGAATAAATAATTACAAAAGATGTCATTTTATCTTTTTAAACTTTTAACGTCAAAAGTAATAGGTATTACTTTTTCTAGCAGTGTCCGGGTGTAATAGCTAGTAGGTATATAATACAAACATAATAGATGTTTTGCATTATACATACAAACACAGGTGTAATCAAGGAGGATTTAATGCTGGTACCCACTTTCACGATGTGTATTTGGATTTACTTATCAACCAAAAAAAACACAAAAAGTACACGTCAAATAATCAAACTTCCCCTAGGGCTTTCTATAATACAGCGTTTAAAAATTTACTTTACTTCTATGATTTGGCTAATCACCTCAGTAGTTCTGTCAATGAAATTTTATTTATATTCAATGGTCAATCATTATAATAAGATCTGTTTAGTGATATAAAAAATACTTACTTGAATATTATTTTCGCGAATTTAGTTTTCATTACAATTAAACATTGTATGAAGTTACATAAATGAAAAGATAATTAACACATGAAACTAACATAACATAATGCTCAACGTCACCGTATTTAATATGTAGTTGTCTAGAGTCTAGACAGCAACCTAACCTACAGCCTACAGCCCATCCTTTTCACAAGGTGTCCTTTGTCAAATCAAGTTACCAGGGGACATGCCGAAGACTTCGAAATTCTGTCTTACAAACCACAATGACATACCTAATATTCTCATTTTAAATATAAATACCTACAGGGATATTTTCAAAGAAGTCGTCAAAAAATAGCCTAAATTTCTAATGATTCGTCCGACAGAAAAGTTTATATAATAATAATTATCTAGGTATCTGATTATAATATAATTAGGTGTGTACATAATATACCCTTTATATTTATTCACTATACCTATAAAATGATTACGTATGTAGGAGGTACCTTGGTAAGTAGATTGTATTTTGATAGTGGCCATGCAAGGATACACGGTCAGTAGGCAGCCCTGAGAAGGGGCATAATAATATTATCTATGTGAAGAAATGACATGTGTAATATTATGTAATTGTAACTAATGACATAATAATTAGATAGATACAAGTTAGTTGGAAGAAAAATCATATTATTTATTATGTACTCTCCCATAATAAACTCTCCCACTGCACATTGTCGTTGTAATAAACACCTCCCATGTAATGTACCGTACTATGCTTGCACTTGGGGTAGCCAGTGGGCGGACTCTATATGTAATCATAATAATTATGTAGCCAATGCACAGAATGTATAATAATATCTAATACTGTTATATTATTATCATTATTTTTTGTTTTTTTTTTTAATATCTTGACTAGTGACTAAAATTTGTCTTTTAATGAATTTATTTTATTTGTAATTTAATTTTCATTTTTATTTCTTGACTTTAACTGGAGAATGTTTTGTCTGTTTTTATATTTTTGTACATGTGTTGAATGATTGTGTGACGTTATAAAGTTTATCTGTATACATACTTGTAAAGGCAATTGCCGTATATTATGTTAAATAAAATAAAATATTTTCACTATATTTATTTAAACTCTAACGTTTTCGCCCACTTCAATGGGCGAAAACGTTAAGTGAAAATAAAACAGTGTTTTTAATTATTTATAAATTATTTAATATGAATTTTCACAGTGTAAACACGATCACCCTTCAACAATCAATATACAGATCATACTCTCTGTGTAATAAATTATAAGATGCTCAAGATATAAAATATATGGCCATATGACTCATCATTACTGAATTCAAGATATTGACTGGTCGCATTACCAATTTTTTCTTTGCATATCTTGCCTATACATTATAGGTTGATGCGTATAGCAGTGGTAAAATTCACATTTTATATTTACCTGGTAGGTATGTGGGCATAATATTATAATTATTATGTAAGTAACTAAGTACAGTACATATTGAGGACTTTAGATGCAAAAGCACATCGATGCTTCAACATTGAAAGTGAGAAAACAGTATATTTCAATTTCTACCTATAATACGTCGTATTTTGAATTATGTTTTCAATTTTTTGTTTTGCATAAATATTTATTTATATCATCACAATAATCTATTGTAGAATTAAAAAAAAAGCAATTAAATTTTGGATGGAATCCTCCAGATACAATGCTTGAAATTGCTTACTAATTGTCCACTGTCTTTTCAAAAAAATTGGAATAAAAACCTTGATTGATCCACATCAATCACAAGACTTCAGTGATTTTGCTTCTTAATTAATTTTTAAAAACAGATTTTTTTCCGGTAATAGAGGTGAATTTTCATAGTATTGATTAAACGACATCGTAGACAGCGAAAATAGAACCACATTTACATTCATAGTCAAATATTTGTACAAAACAGATCAATGTGCCTTTTGCATCTAAAGCCCTCATAATAATTATGATAATGTGTATACTACACCTACATAATATAGATATGTATCGTACCTATGGTAGAATAATCTCGATAGAATAATGCGGCCAAGTGATGTGTTATGCAATACGAAATGAGAATGACCAATGTTATGGTATTAAAACTAGTTGGTGGAAATCCTACTATTGCGTACACATTATACATACATATACACATTTCCCACCTCTCATATATAACATTAATT
Organism: Athripsodes cinereus; assembly: GCA_947579605.1. Taxonomy (NCBI): domain Eukaryota; kingdom Metazoa; phylum Arthropoda; class Insecta; order Trichoptera; family Leptoceridae; genus Athripsodes; species Athripsodes cinereus. The sequence continues at coordinate 29,042,028 of OX388310.1, read as the reverse complement.
TATATTGTCACTCAAGAAATATCTACCGATATAAATGTAGGTACTTGCACATTATACATTTTAATAAAGTAAATGTAAGAATGTAGGTACTATGTGTGTGTATAAAATATCATGGCTACGATCTTTATTTCATGCGTCGATGTATAGGTACATTTCCAGGTTTATCTAATAAGTATAAGTATACCTGTAAGTTCAACATTTTAAGCTTTTCATTTAATCTTTTGTATTACCACGAAATCGGTCAATTTCTACTATAGGTTATCCAATAGTATATCCAGTTGGAAAATATAATATTGATGAACAAAGTTTTTTTTTAGTCTTTTCTATACACAGATGTCAGTATAGCTGGCGGACTTATCACTTACGTAATTTCTTCCAGACAACCAGTGCTGTCTCAATTTTACTGAGACAGTTTCTCTTCCAAACCCTAGTTGCGAAAATTCCTTACGAAACTCCGCGACCCAGCAGGGAATCGAACCCAGGACCTCGATGATGCAAGTCGACTGCGATAGCCGTTGCACCACGTGGCCGGTTGTGGCAAAGTTGTGTTTATTTTAATTATCTTTCACTGTACACTGTTACAAGATATCATGGGGCATCCAGATATGAGCTGTGGGAGAGGTACGAATTACATTTATATAATGATTTATTCCTCTACATAGTTGATTTTCATCGCATAATTATGCATTTTAATAATATTGCCAATCACTGGACAAGATGCCCCCCCCTCCCCCCCACATGGCTTCTGTGATATCTTGTTACGTTATACAGTATAGGATAATAAAAATACGTATAACTATAATTATCAATACCTATATATTTTCATAATGGAAACTACTGGATAACCTATAGTAGAAATTGACCAAAAAATTGACATTCTAGTATTTGTGTGGTTTACCTCATTGTAGAATTAAACGTGATGTTTAATTTGTTATATGAATGATGATGTGCAAGAAGAATAAAATAAATAAATAAATAAATGTTTTCAAATATATGCCTGGCTCTTACAGAATACTTCAAAACTTCAAGAAAAAAGTGTGTGGAACATCTAACTTCCAGGGACTCCAGGCCACTCAATTCATTCATAATATTATCTTTCTAAAATAAACATTCGTATAAACGGCGAACTTTCTTCTTCACACAATATTATAAAAATAAAATAACAAAACAATAGAATTCACAGGTCGTGTTTATTATAACATCTAATCAAATTTCACACAAACACATACTGTGTGTTTTATAGTGTCTAATCATAATAATACAAACATGGGTAGGTGCCTAGATAGTTGGAAATAGTTAGAAAGTTCGCCTGTGGACAAATTAATTAATTGCAATATTACACATACCTAGACAAAGTTTATTATTACTAAATACCTATTCCGAGACAAATTTCAATTGTTGCAAATATATTTTTACTCCAGGGCTGCTTTGGAAATTGTAAACCATGTTATTAAAAGGCAAATATGAATTATACTTAAGAGCCCCGTTTAGCAAAAACGGTAAAATATTCTATTTTCAACAAATTTGATAGAAAAACTGCCAAAACTTATTGACCCTTGCGAACATATTGATTTGATAAAATAAAAATTCAAATATTTATTACCAATATTAGTTTTTTACTAAAAAATAAATAAATCGCAGACTGACGAGATTTATTAAGGTACTCTTTGTTATATCAAAATACAAATTATTTGTAAAATATGTATATTTTTTATTCATCCTATCAAGCATATAAATACTATAGATTTTAGCAAACTTTTTTCTGTACACAAAAAATTGAGTACATGTGGTAATTTTTGGTTTCAAAATATGAGAAATTTTATAAAAAAAATATTTTTTAAGTCGGTCAATATCCATGAAAAAAACAAAAAAAAATAATTGTAGGTAATAACTATCTAAATATTCTCAATATTAAAATAAATATATGAAAATTTGTAGGATTCTCGTGCATTTATGTACCAAACACACCCCCGAATTCGATTTTTAGAAATATGCTTTTTTATAAACGAAAACTATGAAGTTACAATCGAGTTTTTTTTAAGTTAAAGTTTGATATTGGCATTGTTTTCATATTTTATCAAATCAAAATGTTCGTAGGGTCAACAAGTTTTGAGAGTTTGTGTACCAAACTTGTTAAAAATTGAATGTTTTATCGTTTTTGCTAAAGGGGCCCCTTAAACTCTCTATCTCCGATTACGTGAAAAATGTATGAATCCAGTAATATCGAGCATGCTCACTGTCTCTTGAACTATGATGTGATAATTTGAAATTACGTAAGTTGCACGGGAAATTCAAATATAGGGGTTTTCACATTGAGCGCTTTTTGAAAGATAATTAAAACCCACAGGTTGCATTGATTTAATAAAACTTTTTTGGTGTGTAATTGAAGTAGGTATCAGTTGAAACATTTATACGCGAACAACAATATCTGATAAAAATCTGCTTCATGATGGTAAAAACAAACTATGGGTTTCATTTATCTTTAGAAAAACGCATAATTTGAAAAACCCTATATACACAAAGATAAGACTGGTCAAGACCTTGGTATTCAGCATATTTTTATACGGAGCTGAAACGTGGACGCTGCGAGCTAGCGAACGCGCGAGGATCGATGCGTTTGAGATGTGGTGCTGGAGGAGATTGCTCCGAGTGCATTGGATCGAACACAGGACTAATGAGTCCATCCTCAGGGAGCTAAAAATTTCGGCGCGACTCTCAAAGATTTGCAGACAGCGCGTTTTACGATATTTCGGGCACATTGCAAGAAAAAAGCATGACAACCTGGAAAAAGTAATTATGACTGGGGTTGTAGAAGGGAGGAGGGGAAGGGGCAGAGTGCCAATAAAATGGAGCGACCAAATTAAGGAGGCCACACAGAACTCACTTCACGGGGCCTTACACATGGCGGAGGATCGCTCAACATGGAGACAGATGGTTTACAGAACGAGGCATGATGGTCACGATCCTCAGGATTGAGGGACCGACAGAGATGATGATGACTCGTATGAATTTACTTAATTCAATGTGGGGATACTCAGCGTTTTATTTATTTAAAAAAGGCGCACAGTTTCAAAAATTATACCTACCTATTTTACTACCTATTCTATAATTTGTCGTTCAGGTATTTTGTAATCGAAAAATATAATAGACTCAGAATTACTTACACATAGTGTTGTGGAATTCTCAAGAAATAATTTTTGGAGAAATTTACCGAGAAATTTCTCAAAGTAGAGAATTTTCGGAGAATTTTTTTTATTTTTTTTTAATAGTATAATAATAATAAATAGGTACTTTATTCAATCAATCAATAACAATGTACAAATTTTGAGACAATTTATCACCATTATGGCTACAATTAATTATGGAAACAAAAAAATGTTAGGTACCTACATAGAAAAAAGTGCTAATAATTGAGAAAAATCTTGATGTTTGACACACCACATGCCCATATTTAAGTTAAAAAAAATTGCAGGTACGTGCATGGAAAAAAGTGTTAATAACCTCTGGTTTGGGCCTTAATCAGCCCCAAAATTTTTTGAATCTATCAGGTTAGCTGCAAAATGTACTGGGCGAAAGGTCAAAATACCACTATGAAAAATTATGGAGAGTAATTTCTCTTCCATCAGAGGAGAAATTCTCGGAGAAATTTCTCGTTCTCGAGAAATTTCTTTGGAGAATTTTCTCTTCTCACATCACTACTTACACATTAGTAAATTCTAATTATAAATAAAATTGAATAAAAAAACAAATAAACATATTCTGACCAAACCCTAAACATAATAAAATTTTATTACATATACACAACATTCCCATTAGGTATCTTTATTTGTATGTGACAATATAGCCGAGTCCACATTACCTACCAACGAACGCAGCGAATGAAGGAGTAGATTATCTTGTGTACCTTATACTAGCAGTACTATAATTGCTGTTTGGAGTTTTAAAAAAAATTGTAAAATTAATATGTATGTGTTCAATTACTCACAATGTATATATTGACTTTTAATAAATTCTTTAATCTTTCAATCTTTAATCCTTATCTTTCTTTTCTTCTCTTCTTTCATACAGGAAATATAAATAATTTTCTTTATCATTTCTTATCTACATCAACGCAGAGAAAAAAAGAAAGACAGAATCAATCGTTCGTTGGATTCGCCGAAATTGTAGACGCGGCTACTCACGAGTATCGCGATTATAACTTTTCTAGAAAGACAATAAAATAAATTTGGTGAATACTTACCAGATAATATTCCACAAGCACGCACAAGGTAAAAACAAAATTAACAACCTATACCTAACCTAAATGTCATAAAATAAAACAATTTCAAACACAAACACTGTTATTAATTCACTTGGTGCATGGATATTGGGTACCTCTGATATGTATTTAATGTTATATATAAAACAAAATAATAACACAAACACTATGTGTAAGTAGGTACCTACACTGTAAATAGAAAAACTTTAAACAATACATCAACTAATGAAAAGAAAAACGGTAAATAGTGTCAAGACAAGAGTAGAAAAATGTTTTCATTGTTTATTTGATATCCACCAAATTTATTGTTAGAAAGAAACTTGTCCTCGTTTTAGTGAATATTTAAAACAATGTAAATTGTCTACAATCAAGGTTTCTTCAAAAACACTTAATTTTTATTATTAGATAAATAAAATTTAAGTAAGTGATTGTAAAACAACGGATATAATTGTTTCGTACTAGATTCTCACATGAATCATAGTCATGTGTAACACAGATCCGACCCGAGTCAAATGTTCGGGTCCTTCCAAATTGACCCGCGGGTCTACAGATCACCTACGGATCTTACGGGTCCTAATGATCTGTTTGAGCGGAGACCCGTTGGATCTGTGAGGACCCGATGACCCGAAAGATCTGTTTGAGACGATGACATGTAGGATCCGTTTAAGCGGATGACACGTAAGTTCTGTATGTTTTGTTCACAAATTGAATAGAATGACCGTTTGTACTTACTCATACATACATACCATCACGCCGCTTCCCATACATACAAATCCGTATTCTAATAATATATTGTGTTTTATTGCTGGAAAGTATCGCAAAGTTTTGCTAGTCTCTAAAAACATTTTTCACAAAATAATACTACAATACACAAACACAAAATATTTCACAAAAAAATATCATGGCGAAACATTTTATGAAACCAATACTTTTTCATATAAAATGTTTACCTTTAATCAATAGCTTATCCACTATTTATTTCAACTAAACCTTTGCACAGTTCACAATAAAAAGTATTTTCCTAATTGAAATTAATTGGTAGTATGTTGTTTTTTTTCCTTTATTTATATTGTTTTTCTTTGTTTATGCATTATTTCTCTTGACTGTTTTTTTTTAATTTGTATTATTTGTAAAGGCTGATACAGCTGTTTGTTATGTAAATAAATAAATAAATATTTTATGGCCAATAAATGTCATTATTATTATTCTTATAATTATTGAGTACTCCGTTCAGATATTAAGTGTAAAAATCTCCATACCGTATGAAAGACATAGTGGATCATAGACAATAAGCTATCAACACCGGAAACAGCTCCGACCCGTAGACACTGGTATATGCTGCAACCGGAAAGACCCGTGACCCGTGTATGTACCTACAGCGGAAACGGGTCCGAGCTAAAGACAAAGATCTGGGTTGTAACCGGAAAGACCCGTGACCCGAATCATATGTTCGGCTCACTGCTATCAGTGGACCCGAACGGGTCGGGTCGCCTCAAAGTGATCTGTTACCCATGACTAATGAATCATACAAGACTTAGGCTACGTTCACATGTAACGCGCGGTCAAATAAAATGAGTGTTCAGATGACGAGCGCGTTACGAGACATCACAATTTATCAGTCTGGTTTTTCAATTAGTAGGTCGATGTCAATATCTTCAGATTCAGTCATTTCACTGCAAAAACAATATTTATAATAATAATAATACATATCTTTCGGGACACAATAAAATTAGGGCAGTTAATACATGGGCAATTCCTTTATTCTTGTATACATTTGGGATACTCAAATGGAACCAGACGGAACTGGATGTCATCGACAGAAAATTCAGAACCATGATGACAAGGTATAGTATACATTATCCAAGATCATCTATAATGAGACTCTACCTCCCAAGGAAATTGGGAGGAAGGGGCTTATTGAATACTAAAAATTTACACAATCAAGAAATTCAATCTTTAAAAACTTTTTTCAAAATTCTAGGAACAAAGATGGGTATGATGATATAATATCTTGTGGTCAGGGTTATTCACCTTTGTGTTTGTCGAACTCTAGTGTCTCACTACCGATATTGAATAATGATGATAGAATGGACATATGGAAATCCAAGTCTCTCCATGGTCGATTCTATGAAGTATTAACATCTCAGAATGTTGATAATGTGGATTCGGTCCATTGGTTGAGATTTGGAGATCTTTTCGGCGAAACGGAAGGATTTGTTTGTGCCATTCAAGACCAAGTAATAGTCACAAACAATTATTCTAAATTTATAATGAAACAAAATATTTCGGATAGATGCAGAGCCTGTTATCGGGAGGGAAAGGCATTAAGACATATTTTGTCTGGATGTTCTCTTCTTTCCGGAACAGACTATTTGAAAAGACATGATCAGGTAGCAAAAATATTGAATCAAAATTTAGCTTTGAAAATTAAATTAATTGAACAGGAATCAAAATTACCATACTATAATTATTGTCCAGTATCGGTACTTGAAAACAATGACACTAAACTCTACTGGGATCGACCAATTCAAACTGATCGAACTATTCTAGCTAATCGACCAGATATTGTGTTGGTTGATCGCAGATGCCGTAAAACATACATCATAGACATCACTATACCGCACGATGAAAATTTAAATAAAGCTAAGCAAGATAAAATAATTAAATATCTTGATCTTGCTCACGAAATCAAAGATATATGGAGAACACCTACCACAATCATCGTGCCTATAGTGTTGTCTGTGAATGAATACCTAAGAGTCTGTCAAGCAATCTCAGAAAACTGGGAGTAGATGACAGGCTCAAATACAGCATGCAGAAGGCCGTACTTCTATCGTCCACCAGGATAGTAAGAAGGTTTTTGTCCCTGTAAGTGATCTCCCATGATTGTACAATTTCATAGAACATCATGGAAGAATCAACTTGAATAATGTTGGGGTTCTACATTTTGAATATAAATTTATTTTAATATTTTATGGTTTTTGTTATTTAATGTTATATTTAAATTTTATTGTTAATCTTATATTGTGTTTTATTGTTAATCTTACGCGCGTTCATGTGAACGGTTGTATGGTAAATATAAGGATTTCTAGACGCGTGATTCGAAAACGCGCGTCAAAATTTTGCCATGTGAACATAGCCTTAACATCAATAAACGTAACTATTATTCAAAATCAAACCATTTACAAGGTCCTTCATGAAAATATGTATAACCATGATTGTAAATATCTATTTTGCCTTGATATTGAGAAGACGAACAATACTAATAAAAAATATGAAAAGAGAATGAGGAAGTTATATTATAACAGAGAGATCCACGATTATGTTAAAAGGAAAAAAAAACTTATTGCAAAATAATGTGATTCATATTATACTCACGCCTCCAGAGTTCAATTGATGCATTGCCCTATCGAACATAAGAACATAATATTCAAATTCAAATAACGTACAGAGGGTATTCTAATGAGAGTGACGACTGCTAAGTAGAACGTGTAAACAGTCAGCTATGTAATTCTAAGGCAAATGGGTAGGTAGGTTTTACCGCCTAACAATTACTACCTATTACTAAAAACACACACATAACATAAAATTACATTACGCGAAACAATGAGAATCATGCGACCATTGAGAAGGTAGGTCCACGTAATACTAAAGGTGTGTGTTATGTTATACTATTATGATAATTATTATACACCGCAGAGTTGTGTTGTATCAAAGCAAGAACATTGCAGGTACATACTTTGGTTGGTCTGATAGTAGATACCTTGGCTGACGCTGTTCTTGTGTTCAAAAAGATTGAAAACGAAAACGCTGGGAGTGAAAGTGACAACAAGGCCGCGACGGTATGCTTCGGATGTGTGCCACAGACCGCTGCCGCCGCGCCGTACTCTGTATTGATACGATACAGACTCCAAACAAGTCAGGATATACCTATTATATTGTAGATATATAGCCTATATACTCGTAGGTATATATTATGTACCTAATATATTACAAAGATATGCATATTACCTATATTGTTATTTAAATAACTGTTAATCATACTTACGTTCAATGAAGTGATTGCGAAGAATTACATGTCCAAACATAAGGCAATAAATTGTTTCAAGAGCAAAATAAAATTATTTAATAATGGCAAACTCCCCTTTCACGGCACAAGCTTTTAGCTTAGGGTGAAAGGTGTATAAGGTTTTATTTGGGTTTATAACAAAACCCAGATAGGTAAATCTTTTTAAAAAAAATATGTTACAATAATTGTAAATTTTATATAAGTCATGATTCGAGAAGTTATTGAAGTAATTAACTGTAAATATTGATGTACAACAATCATTGACCTAAAAGACTATGTAACGCAGTACAAATTTTCTCTGATAACATGTTCCAAAATTAATAATAGGTAATAATAATGAATTATGCTGTTTCACTCCATGACATTGCGAATTGCGATGCTCATGTTCTCCTTCCTACTCATACTAAAGTATTGCACATCCTATACACCTAACAAAGCCATAAAAGGTCCCTTACAATCAATGTCCTTCAAGTCGCTACAACACAAAGGATAGCTGTTATAGATCTGTTTTTACCAAGCTGTGCACGCGAATGTTATGAGCATCTATTGTGTCATCTTGAATTTCCCATGCGACAATAAAGGGCTGATGCACAATATATTATTATTAAACAATGTCATGTCCTTTAATTTATGTGACATTGAGGTATCAGGAGCGTGCTATCAACTCATAATAAGTTATTACTTCAGGTGGGTGGGACGCACTATGACTCTAATTAGGTTAAACGAATTCTTTAAGGTGGGGCAACATGGACACAACACACTGTTACACCTTATATCGTCTACATTTTATAGTGTGAATGTCAACTCTAGGTATACTCTATCCCAGGGATGACGAACCTAAGGCACGCGTGTCGAAAGTGGCACGTTTGAGAATTTAAATGCCACGCGAACGATTTTCAGGTTCAATTTCAGGTTCAATCGAGAAAGGTATGGATTTCTCTACTCTGCTTCAAGATTATACAATTCGTTGCCAAACCACATTAAGGAAGCTAATAGCCTTGGACTTTTCAACAAAAAACTGAGGAAGCAACTGATTGAAGAGAGGGAGTAATTGTGATTGTGTTTGTGATTATGATATGATTTGGAATTAATATTTGTTTGTCTTATGTCCCCTTATACCAGCAATCATATTGCTGTTTGGGGATTACAATTTTTTATTGTTATATTTAATATTATGTGTACAATAACTCACCATGTTTATATTTACTTTTAATAAATTCTTTAATCTTTAATAATTTTTTTTTTAATTTTACAATTTATATAAAAAAAATGCTACTTAGCACGCCACACAATCGAACAATAATATTTTGAGGATATTTGGCACGCGGACCCTAAAAGGTTCGCCATCCCTGCAGTATTCTATTCTATTGATTACTCGTGTATTTTTAAATAATATCATTGCTGTTTTGTTTTTTGTATTATAAAGTGAAATAAATCAAGTTATGTGTCAAAAAGAGAATGAGGAGTGTATTAATTTCACTGATAATATAAAAAATACGTGTCCAGTTTTTTTGTTAATGCTATCACAAAGCTTGGTGGAAATGTAAATTTAACACATGAAACTACCATATAAGGCTTAGAAAAGACAACATCACCTCACTTGGTAGTGCCCCGGACGGGACTTGAACCCGCACTCCCATCTTGTCGCGAGATGTGCTTTGTCCAATTAAGCGGGTTCGGGTTCAAGTCCCGAGTGCGGGTTCAAGTCCCGTCCGGGGCACTACCAAGTGAGGTGACGTTGTCTTTTCTAAGCCTTATATGGTAGTTTCATGTGTTAAATTCACATATGTAACCTCATACAATGGTTAATTGTAAAAACAACAACGATAAATATACTTGGTGGAAATGTTTCTAGCTTTTGCGATGAGAATATACACCTTGCTGACACTGGCACTAACAATATGTTGAGATTACACCGATTGTGAATTATGAAAATTTATTTTATTCGTAAACATGAATAGTTACATAGGCCAAAATGCTTGACGTATTTCTATTAAACAAATATTTCTAATGTTTAGTTATTAAAAATAATGTAGCCAATAAAGCATCCCCATGGAAGACCATATTGTAATCAGGGTTTTAATTGTTATTGTCGATTTTGGAAATAATTTATTATATTTTATTATTAACAGAAAATAAAGTCCTTCAAGCCTTGGAACACCAATGTGTTTGGTCGCATTACCAATTATTTCCAAGAATATTGTGTGTGACTCAGAATAGATATAATGTGACAATGTGAATTTGATTTGCGGTAAATGAAATCATAACAATTGTTGCAAGTATGTAATTTGATTTGTTGTCTATGATATACCTAAGTAGGTAAATACTTGCATCGGTACCTATTTTATTGTGTAACAACGTATCAAGCCACATAACCTTAATAAAATTAGTTTAGCAGTATCGTAATTCAAACTTCAACTTATATTTCTGTATAGCTAAAATAACTGAGAAGCAAAAACAACTGTTTACTTCATATAAAACATCGATTACTTTATTTTTTTTTATTAAATTCATAATATATATTACGAGTATGTTCAAGTACTTATTTCATTAAAATAAACAACAGTAGGTATATAATTTTGTATATTTTTATATTATGAGTATACTCCTATAAAATATAGCAGGTTTTGAAGTGTGATTTGAAACATTGTTGTATAAATACCCCATACCACATAGGAAGTGGATTCAGAATCTGACAAATGATGAGATGTAACAACGGATAGGTAATTACTTAGTAAAGTGCCTACATAAATAATAATATTATACCTTCTACTAATAATAAAACAGCTAGAAGGTTCATTAAATCATTACTCATCATCATTCAGTGATAATATCTCACAACTTTAAATATTGTAATGAATATCGTAACTAACAATTACATGCATATGGTTATTATCTTATTTTCATATCAATCTCATATTCAGTATAAAATATATCGGACAGATGATAATGCTATAAGGAATTATTATTGTATGTACAATATTCTTACAATACGTAAATAGGTACACCGTACACATCAGATATAATTGTCATCAATTTTTGACAGAAGTTTATCAATTAAATTTAAAAGGGTTTGTAAAAATAATAAATTAATCGGTAGCCTCAAACGCTCATCCTGATAGCTACTACTACTGCTACAACACCATCACGACATAGACCACAAATGGGGTAGCCAGCAGACCAGTTGCGTGTAATAAACATGTAAGCTGTCCTCTCCTAGCCAACAAACAAACAATACAAAAAAATAAGCCATTCAGGATGGGTGAAAATCCTCATTGCTAAATTTAAAACTTATTACTTTATTATCCCAGGAGTACAGGGCAAGAACTAAATTTCTCCACTCAAAACGATTTTAATTAAATTGAGCCACTTTTTCTGACGTTTTTTCTAACGCCCTAATGTTGTAGTCATTGGAACAGTGTATTATGAAAGAGGAACGTCCAGGCTGGTGGAAACCTTGTTGATGAAATTACAAAATAATATTATCAAACCCAATAATCATCTAATAGACAACTCATGCAATATGTATGAGTGTATGGAGAATAAGATCTGTAGAGTAGAAATCAGCTAAGGATGCCAAAGTCAATAGTGTGACCATGATGTAAATACACAAAAATATTATAGGATTCAATTAATTTTTATCATTACTTGTGTTGAAATAATGTAAATCTACACAATATAAAATATTATATATCCAAAATTATTATTTGCGCGTACCAATACCTACCATCGCATCAATACCATGCGGTTTTTATGGATCCACATTATTAGAAATTTTCTGAATAGGTGAATGTATGATCTTGGGAAAGAAAAATTTAAACAAAATTCTGGAAAATATATTTTATTACTTATTTATTTATTACAATTCACATTTTAATAACTATTTATTGATATATTAACGGCGGCAAACAATTGGAGCAAGATAAGAACAACAAATAACGAAGAATAAAATGTAAACAGCAATCAAATTATAACATTTTTATAATTAGTTAAGTCAAATAATTATATTATAGAAGAAAAAATCAAGATACTGGAGTTTTGGTCATAATATTGTTAATTTCATCTTTTTATTTATATATTAACGTCGTGAGCCTCTTACATGTTATACAATACAAAAAAAATCATATTAAACAACTATAAAAGAAAAATATATCTATATATTATATATTAAAAACGATACACAAACTCATCCACCAAACACACTCAAGTAGGAAATAATGTCGTTGATATTTTGCTACCTATTTTGTTATACAGCTTTTCATCACAATCCGATGTATAATCAGTTTCGTCGTCGTCATCAGACACACTGTAAAATGACTTCTTTGGACTGTCCGCACAAAGGTCTTCCTTTTCCTAACTTCGAACACATGGTCACACTAAAAAACGGCAAAACGACAAACGTGCACTCACTCCGATAGATAGATACGTACTGAAGTGAGAGTGGTGGTGGGTTTCTTTTGTTACTAAAATGACGTTAACCAATCAACGAGCACCATTTACTAATACATGCATGTACGTAAATACTACACAAGACATTTTGTTTATGTGTTAAATTGGAATCCCTATTTGAATTCTACTTTACCTGAGAGCCATTTAGTCTTAAGTACTAAAATGCCATTTTCAAATTCAATCTTTCAATCGAAAAAATCTCAACATTTTACTAGTAATAAGCTGTATATAGTATTATACCTACAGCTTATTACATAGACCCCTACCCTATAGACCCTAAGCATTTCTGTAGGTACTTAAGACTCACGACTGTTGTGCTATTTGGGCAGATTTCAAAAAATTTGTCCCTAGGTAAATTGCACTGTCCAATAATGTACATTACCATAATATTCATGAATTTTAACTTTTTCGCACTTTGTGGCCTCATTACATGGAAAACAGTACTTAAACTATTTATTATATTAAAAATATCATCCAAATCTATCATAATCTATAAAATCCAACTAAAATAAGAGCAAATTGAACCCTAAAATGTCTCTTTCCAACCACACTTCGCAAACTTCAAAACATTATAGTACAATAATTTCTACTAATTATGAAACGTATTATACACCAAAAAAAAGAGCTTAAATTAATTGATACATGTCATTCAAGAAATCTATAGTATTTATACGATAAAATATAAAATATACTGTTTTCTTCTCATCCACGAAAACCAAGTGTAGTGGAAATTCCTATATAGTCACGGAGATTGTGCAGGTTCCGAAAGTAAAATCTGCTAATATAAAGTTATTTTTTTTAGTATGGAAACATTTTTTGTCTATGGCGGTCGCTATTTTGTTGTTTATTCATTCAGTTCAACAGAAAATCGTGACAAAAGAGTTGTCAGCATTGTTGGTTAAAAATTTTGTTCCTATATAGTCACAGCATATTTTGAGGTAAGAAGAGTTTGTTTTACTGTTTTGATATTTCAGATTTATAAATAAACTATTAAATAACGTAAGTAAAGTTTAGTTTCTTCAGTTTTTTTGTTTTAAATGCTTTAATTAATGTTTTTATTATATCGAGACAGTGAATAGTCACATCCATTGCGTCACGTAGGCATCCCGTGATATATTAGCGGAACATATTCGTGACGAAATGGAATTATTAAGCTAAACTTACACAGATTAAGTTGAATAGTTTAGTGTGATTAATTAATTTTATACCCAAAAATTGATGAAAGTATTTAAAGGGCAATATATTAGAAAACTTAAAACTAAATTCATTCATTGTCATTCAACAGAATTAAAAAAAAAAAAACACTAAAAATGTTCAATAAAGAATTATGATAAAAATATATAGTATTAAGTTCTATTATTTAAATAATAATAGAACTTAATACTATATATTTTTATCATAATTCTTTATTGATTATGGAGTTCTATCACGAAGTGACAGTAAAAAATATTGAAAAAAAAAAAAAAAACTTAAAATGTTGTTTAAAAAAAGTTGTAAAAGACTTTATGTGGACATTTTTATCGTTCAGGATGATAAAAGTTTTGTTGCAAGAGGTGTTTGTTTTCTAAATAGTAGTGTTTCTTTGCAGTTATGGCTCTCACGGCAGCCGAACGTGCCAAAAGATACAGGGAGAAACTGAAAAAAGACAATCCAGAAAAGCACGAATTACAGAGACTTAAACAGTTAGACAGGCTGAAAAGAAAGCAGAAAAAGATTTCCGATTTATCTGAAGATGAAAAAGCCAAAAAAAGGAAGTTGTGGAGGGAGCAGAAAAAAAAGCTAAACATAAAGAAAAAAACTCAACCAAAATCACAGACCAAAGAAATGCCAAAATCTTCGCAACCAATAAGTCACTCCATGAAACTAAAATATAGAAAAGTTTGCAATATGTACAATCAAGCTTTAAAAAACATAAAAATATTAAAATTAAAAATAGATTGTATTAGAAAGAAGCTGTACCATGCTCAAAAAAGGCATAAAGAAGAATTCTTACGGCTAAAAATTGAAAATGATAAACTGAAAATGCGCAATGAAGTAATGGAAAGTTCAATGAGAAAAACGTATAATGATTGCAAAACAAATGCAGAAAAACGCTTTTTAAAAAAAGCGGTTTTAAATCAAGAAAATAGAACAACTGCTGGTGCAGTTATTGGATTGAAAGGCAATGTAAGATTTGCGAACAAAGAAAGACGTGAAAAGAAAACAAATAAAGAAATAGAACGCTTTTTTATAAGAGACGACATAAGTAGATGCACCGCGGGACGACGAGAATGCAAAACAAAACAGAAAAAAAAAATGCAGATAAGATATACGGTCGACACACTGTTTAATTTGTACAAAATTTATAGGAAAGAGGGAGGAAAATGCAAATTTTCTACTTTTTTTCGTTACAAACCTTTTTACGTAATTTCACCTAAAGTAAAAAGTAGAGACACTTGCATGTGCATTAAGCACAGTAACATAAATTTTCAATTTGCTGCTCTTAAAACAAGAGGAATCATACCTTACAAGAACACAGAAGAATTAATAACAACAATTTCTTGTGACACAAAATCATACCAGTGCATGCATAACGAGTGCGTCAAGTGCAAACATCTACATATTGAATATAACCAAGAAAAACTCAGCAGTGATATATCATGGTACAAATGGACGAGAATTAACCATGAGTATGAAAAAGCTGGTATGAAAATGGTCACTAAGAAAACCACCAAACAAGTGACGCATGGGACGGTACGACAATTAGCACAGGAATTCGAAAACGCATTATTGTTGTTTAAGACGCATTTTTATAACTGGAAAGAGCAGCAACGGCAATACCAAAAGTGCATCAACAACATAAAAAATGACGAAATTATAATAATTTGCGACTTTTCAGAAAATTACGACTGTAAATACGCGCAAGAAATACAATCAACACACTTCGGAGCCTCAAAAAATGCTATAACATTACATACTGGAGTAATTTATTTCAAAGATCACTTTCAGTCTTTCGTGAGTATAGCAGATAATAACTGCCATGAACCTCGGGCTATCTGGGCACATCTCATCCCAATCATAAAATTTTCTAAAGAAAAAAATCCAAATGTTCGTGTCATACACTTTTTTTCCGATGGGCCAAGCAGCCAATATCGCCAAAAAAAAAACTTTTATCTCCTGAATTTGTTTACGACAAAATTGAAATTATCTTATACAACTTGGTCTTTTTCTGAAAGCGGCCACGGGAAAAGTGTAGCAGATGGCATTGGAGGTTCAGTAAAAAGGCAGTTAGACAGAAAAGTAGCTTACGGTCAGTCAGATGTCACAAACGCCACGGATGCCTGTAAAATTGTGCAGGAAAGTATGAAGTCAGTTAAATGTTTTCATATTAGAGACAGCGATATTGAAAACATAGGCAAACTGATCCCAAATAACTTATTAACTGTTCCTGGGACTCTTGCATTACATCAAGTTATATCGAATCGGGCAAACCAAATTAAATACAGGACAATCAGTTGTTTTTGTGGAGAACAGAGAGGTTTGTGCAATTGTAATAGTCCTAAGACACATACTTTCGTTACAAATCAGACTATCCGGAATGAGCAAATTGAAGAAGCGAGAAATGAAGGGTGTGTCATAGATGAAATAATGAGAGATGAGAGGGATAATGAATGTTGCGACCAAAGTGAAATAAGGAGTGATGAGAGAGTAAATAAAAGGCGTGTCAAAGGTGATAATAAAATAATGAATGATAAGAGAACAAATGAAAAGTGCGTAAAAGGCGATGACAGTACAATAATAAGAGATGAGAGATCAAATGAGATGTATTTTAATGGCGATGATGGTGAATTATTGAAAGGTGAGAGGGCAAACGAAACATTTGTTAAAGGCGATGACAGTGCATTAATGAGAGGTGAGAGAACAAATGAAAATTTAAGTGACAACATTGATTATTTAACATGCGGAGATTTCAATATTGAGACAGTTAAGGACATTTTGATTTTACTTGGTCAAGAGCAGAATGAAATTAGCGAGGACAACAATGTTCAAGCAATTGAAAAAGTCAGTATCTCAGATGAAATTATTGATAACAACCAAATACTTTTTCCTCGAGAGTCTGATGCCTTCATTGACATTCAGCCTATGGGCAATGATATTTTCTGTCAAAGTTATATCAAACAACAACAAAAAAACACTGGTAATGAAGTTACATCCAATTTAAAATGTGATTTGCCAACTTCAACAAAATGTGTTTTGCCATCTTCATCAAAAAGTGATTTGCCAATTTCATCAAAAAGAAAATTATCAGATACAAAGCATAATACACTAGCTGACAAACATAGATGTCTATTGAAGAATAAATACGATAGCTTTCTACTATTAGAATCTAAGCAAAGAGTAAACTCAAAAATTTGTAAATCCAAAGAAAATAAATCTATAAGAACGACAGTTATCCGTCAGATACAATGTCACCGATGCAAGAAACACTTTCCTTTACATACTTCTATGATAAAATGCATTGCATGTAAACAATTGATATGTATGATATGTTGTGATGGACAAACTGAATTTGATTACATATGCTTAACCTGTTATGGGGTATAGTTTGTTGAAATAGTTTTTCTTGTGTTTTAATTTCGTGGTTCATCGTTGTATTAAACGTTTTGATATTTATCTTGTGTTCTGCAATTGAACAATTTTATTTCTTGGTTTTATGTGATTTGCCATTTGTGAAAATTATATTAACTAATTGTTTTGATGTTTTTCTTGTGTTCTATAATTGAACTATTTTATTTCTTGGTAATAAGTGATTTGACATTTGCGAAAATCATATCAAACGTTTTGATGTTTTTTTTTTCAGTTTTATAACTGAACAATTTTATTTCGTGGGTTTCCCTGTGCATTATTATTGGACAATGTTGTTGTATTTGGACATTGATACCCGTGAACATGTGAACATTTTGAATTTGTTAATTGAATATTTTTCTTTTGTACTTACATAGGTATCTATTAAACATCGGTGAAATTTTGTTTTTTAACCGACTACAAAAAAGGAGGAGGTTCTCAATTCGACTGTATTTTTTTATGTTTGTTACCTCAGAACTTTCGACTGGGTGAACCGATTTTGATGATTCTTATTTTATTTGAAAGCTGGTACTTTCCGGTTGGTCTCATTTCAATTTGGTTCAGTTATGATAATGACATCCATGAGAAAACCATATAAGTCTGAAATTTGTATTAAGTAATTGCGCGACAAATTGACGAATACCCAATATTACGCAATAATTGTTAAAATACATAGTTTTATTTTTGAGTCGGTTTTTTATGTTTCAACATCATTAATTATTCTATTTTTCTTTCTCGTTTTCGATAGTATTTAGTTTTTTTTTATCTTTTGTACATTTATATATTTTTTTATTTTACCGTAAGTGATTAATTTTAAAATAAAGTAAAGGAACAACACTCTATAACAAAATACAGCTTTATTATATGATTTCATATTATTTTAAGAATAAGTTGTTAGCTTTTAAGTTTTAAGATTTGAATTTATTAGTTTTAAGTGTACAACATAGTGTGTAACCCGCTTTAGTTGTTCCTAATAATCACGCGGAGTTCCACAAGCGTCACCGTCCAGTTTCAACTGTCTTCATTTCTTACCATTACTTATTTAAATGTTAGGAAAGCTCTAAATTATTTATACATCATTATCTTTTAATAAAACTTATTATTTCTTATTAAGTCAAAATTATATGAATTCTTCTCAAATGTGTGGAATAAAGATACTTTTAGATAGTGTTTAAGACATGATAGTGACGAAACTGAATATTAATGTTGAAAAACAAAATTTCCCTCAATAAAACCGATATTTTCTAACTAAAATCTATGAAGTTTTTATTATTATGATTCCCATTCCATTCATTGTTTCGATATAGAAAGCGTACTTTATCTTTAATATGTATTCTTACTTTGTGACGAAACGGAACAATTTTCAACAGTTCTCAAAATAAATTTCCTCATAATTGTAAAAATCCTGCCAATATCATAATAAAATATACAGATTCAGTTTAATTAGTATTTTTTCTAACTTATTTGCGTATAATGAAGACTAAATAAAAATATAAAAAAAATGAGTTTCCATTTCGTCACAGACAAATTTTTTGAAATCTGCCCATTTCCGCTTTTTTTGTAAGTTTGGCATTTTTGTCAAAAATGCACTTGAGTCCTAATGGCTCTCAGGTTCAGCAGGGCTACTCTTGACAAAACTGAACACGATCTTAATCTAGTATTGATCTTGATCATACGACGCACGATGTGACTATTGGCCAAAAATACACGCAAACCGATGGCGCGTTAGCAGTAGCGCGGTGTTTTTGACCATAGTCCCTTCGTGCGTCGTATAATCAAGATCAAGACTAGATTAAGATCGTGTTGAGTTTTGTCAAGAGTAACCCTGCAGACTGATATTCATTCTCTGTTCAAGAACATGGTATCACAAAAACTGTAAAATACAATATTTTTAATAAATATCATTTTCCTTGGCTCAACCACTTTGTCGAATTAAAGAAAAAGGAAGTTGCATAATAAACAATTAAATGGTTCCATGTACAGCGTATTTTTTTTGACCACGTCTTAGTATAACAATATGGAGTGAACATTTTCACGAAAATAAGTTATTTTGGGTAATATTGCTTTATCGAAGTATATATCTCACTGTTTATGCTTTACGTGCATGCTTTCTGAGCATAAAAGAAGTCTCTAAATAACGAATGAAAATTCTCCATCGTACATAGTCGCTAAGGAAAATTCCTAGAACATGGATACAACAATGATACCTTATTTATTTTAAATCATGCAATTACAGCACATGATGTTGGATGATACTTTGCTGAACTATGAAAGGCTTAATTTTGTATCTGCGTATACTTGACCGTAGGTACTTGGTAATTGTCTATTTCGGGCTATGAAAAAAAAAATAAAAAAAAAATATTCCATTTCTATTAAACGATCCTTTTAGTATAAATTTATATAGCGGATAAAACTCATCACTGCATTGAAGATTCTAAATATCTAATGTGTAATATTTCATATTCTGCTTTTTATATACTCCCTACAACATCATAAATCAGAAGTTGGTTACATGAGAGTAGGACTATATTAGATACCTACATGCTAACTCTTCAAGCTTTTCTACACTTGCGTGTTACTGGAGTTATAAAAATCACGACTTTATGATAAAACCTACCTACGTCAGTAGCTATACCATTAATGCCTTAACATGAAAATAACTTACACCCTTTTGAACCATTCCATTCATGCCAAATATATTTATTATGTAAGTGTATCAATTTCAGATACATACACTGAGAAAAATACTCACAACGAATCATTGGTACGTACTATCAGATTAGGAACAGATATAGTAGAATCTATAATAATAACCTATCGCAAACAAGTCGTTGGTAAATCTACCAACAATTTGTTTGCGAAAAGTTAATATTATAGATTCGTAGTAATGAATCGTTTGTACTATCTCTGGTCCTAATCTGATAGTAGATACCAATGATTCGTTGTGAAATTTCGTTAGTATTTTTCTCAGTGTACCTACTTATAATGTAACCAGGAGTGGTCCGGAATACTGAGAAATATAAGTCATCGTTTATTCAAAATAATTGTATATCTACTTAAATGTACCTAAGTTTTATAATAAATTATATTTTTATTTTTCAAGATCTTATCAACTTACCTCTTTGTTGATTCATCTGTGTGACTGTCTTTATACCTACCTATATCTTTCTAGCTTTTATATATTTCATTTTGATCTTTCAATTTTGATTTCACCAATCTATAGATATTTGCCCTAGCAAATTGTATATCTACTTAAATGTACCTAAGTTTTATAATAAATTATATTTTTATTTTTCAAGATCTTATCAACTTACCTCTTTGTTGATTCATCTGTGTGACTGTCTTTATACCTACCTATATCTTTCTAGCTTTTATATATTTCATTTTGATCTTTCAATTTTGATTTCACCAATCTATAGATATTTGCTAGGGCAAATATCTATAGTGCTAGGGCACAGGCTTGGCTTTTTGGGGCAACTGACCTTTAATATAGACTAGAAATTCAAAGGAAAAATTGGAAAGAAACCATTGCCATCTTAATATTATATTGGATTGAAACAGCGTAATTTGTTGCTATCATTATTAATTTGGTAATATAATTTTACTTCAAATTTGTACTGCGTTACCAGTCTAGTAAATCTATTAATACGACAGCACCAATTATATTGTTTTATATGTATTGTATTGTTATTTGAAAAAAAATGCAAAGGACGGTCTCTTCAAGACCCAAAACGTTGAAATTCTAGTATATAAAAACATAAACCTATGGATAATTTATATAAAAATGCTTATCTAGTCCAATAAAAACAACGGAACGCCAAATAAGTATTCTATATATACCTACAACTCTTTCGATTGTTTTTGGTATAAGTATATTGAAATATTTCCTAATACAATCACAAGAAAATAATTCAACATGCCTCCATTGCATCTTTTACGTTTTAAATATCGGTATTTCCCTGCAAGAGTTTTTTTTTATTTAATTTTATCCATATTCCAGGACATAAACAGTTATTTACAGTAAAAAAATACAAAGCAAACCTACATAACAAAAAGTAATCAAGTCATTATGCCTTAGGCGTTATTCTAAATACATAATAAATCATACTTATACGAATATTGTATGCAATTCATTTATTATTTAGAATATTTTCATATTGAGTTACATATACAGTCGATTCCGCTTAATTGGGACAGCCGCTTATTTGGGACAAATCTCAAAGAACAGAAACCAAACCAAGAAACCAATAGTAAATTTATATGTTTAATTGGGACAACATTCCGCTTTGGGACAGTAAATTTAAGATCACAGCGCATATTATGTTGCACATATTCTCAAGAAAAAATATGTACAAAGAAATGTTTCAAAAACAAAAGACAGACTACACTTGACTCATTTTTGCATTGAATTAAATTGTATGTACACCTACCCATTTATTATTTTAATTTTTTTTTTTTTTTTTAAGTTTATATTACATATTTGTAATTTATATGATAATTTATATTACCATATTTAGTATGTAATTTACAGTTTCCAAATTTTATAAAATTAAATTGTTGAAAAAAATATGCATTGTTTAATATTATGTGTGTATTACTGGTTAATGGCCTAAGTTGCCAAAACCAAATAAATGAATTAAAGAAAATATAAAATTCGCTTAATTGGGACAAAATGCCCAAGTCCCGATGTGTCCCAATTAAGCGGAATCGACTGTAAGTCGATTGTGTGTAGATAAATTATGTATATACCTACCGGGTAGGTTTTATTTATAAGGTTGCAAATTTAAATATTAATATGAAAGGTAAAGTTCTCATGTAGTTTGTAATCTACTTGGTGACCTCTGAAGGTTAATATTATAGAAGAAGGTTGTTTGGTAGTTACGAATGCTAAGTACAACACAGGTATTTTGAGAACATAAATTAACAATCATTATTGTTTTAATAAATATGTTTAAATGGAGAATAAAATCACCTGTGTATTGGGAATTGAGGAGAAACATAAAATCTGTGGTAATAATATAGGTAAGTATAATGATTAAAGTTGTTTTATGTCCGAAGAAACAAACTTTACATGGGAACATTTCAAAGAGCATAATATTATTATAATCATTATCAGCAAATAAAATCATTAGGTATTCATATTAATATTCATTATTTTTTTGCTATTAATGATATTATTATTTTTGTAGTACAATAAAAAATGTTTCAAGAGTCATAGGTATATTGTGAAAAAATCTGATTATAATAAAAATCGGACATAATTATCAACTTTTGCCACATTACCACAGAAATATCTAGAATATTTTTTTAAGATATCTTATTCGTAAGTGTCACTGTTTTTTTTTTGTTAATAATGTGATAACTATTTTTGTTGATACTAAAAAGCTGTTTTTGTTAGTGGTTGAAGACTGTTTTTTTTTGTTAATGATTAATCATTTTGTGGTATGGACCATAGGTAGGTACCCAGTGTGATGAAAGAATAAACGAGAGAACGAGGCATGTTAAGAGGACCGTAATGTCACCCACATAATTTATATCTTGAAATTAATTGTGACGCATGTTGTAGGATGATAGCTGACCTTTGAAAGATTTACCTTTTTATTTGTGTTATTCTGTGTCTATTTTATCTGTAATTTTTGAACTGATGTCTGTTGATCTATATTGTTAAAGGCTTTGCCGTTTGTGAGATATAAATAAATAAATTTGTAGGTCATGTCCGATTTGTGATTTTATTATTAAGTAAATTAAAAATAAATAGGTATCTATTACATCTCATTCATAGGATGTCAATTAAAATACTACTTCCCTATGAGAACAATAATAGAATTACCAAACTCTCTTATCTCAACTGAAATAGGGATAAATTGAATCTGTGTTTCCTTTTATAACAAGTCACTCAAACACTTTCCTACAAAAAGTTTGAGAGAGCAATACCTAATAATTGTTTCTAGCCTTAATACAAAACAATATGTACATGAATTACATCATTCGTTTGTGTACGATATTTTCACAGTATTTTTGTGAATAACATTATAAATACATAATACTCGTACATAACATAACAATTGAAATTGTAATGATGGAGCTACCACCTATATGAGCATGAGCGGGAAACTATAAATATTCTACCTATATTTTAATTGTGTTCTTAAAAACTGACAATAATAGCATCAAAATGTGTATACACGTATTGCTATTGTAAACAGTAATATTATATTTCAAAACCAAATATATATCTAACTCTATGTTGGTACCATAGAATAATATACTAAAGTACCTATAATACTTTTAAAATACAGGTAAATTGTTTACGTCCTAACATTGTCACTTGAATCAGGAATTTAGGTATTATACCTACTTGTTATTACGAAAATAGTATTGTTTATGAATAATTAAATAAGTATATACCTATAGGTTCTCTTGTAACAAACTGTAATGACTTGGGCAAATTTACTAAAACCATGGACTTGGACCACGAGGGAGCTCCTATTTTATCCACGCAAATATATCGGCATCACGGGATCCCGTAGATAAATCTTCAGTATAAATAATATTTATCAATATTTTTGTATAGATAAATTACTTTTATATATCTCGATAATTTTATCTAAATCAAATGAATAATGCACATTTCATTTTTTTATTTATTTATTTTAAAAAATGGGCAACATATAAATAAAATTTTACAAAATATAATATGATAAGGATTTTACATAATTATTGTACTTAATCAGCCCATTTTTGAATTGATTGTTCCTTTTTAACCGCCAGTACAGAACAAAATACAGAAAGAAAGAAAAAAGAAAAACTAAACAAATTTATCATTCCCGTTTAATGTGGCTCCTAAAAAGGCTCCTGGTCATACAGAATACGTCCATGGACCTCACATAAAAAAATTAATGAAAAGAAGAAGAAAATATTCTACCTACCTTATGTACCGCACCTCTTGCAAAATATTTTCAATTTACTGCAACATCTACAAGAAAACGACAAAAACAGCTAGCTTTTATTTTTTAAATATCATATTAATAAAAATATGATAAATTTTATTTAATGAACATTTGTGGAATTGTGTACTTAACCAAATTGGAATTTCGAACAAACCAATCGACAAAAGATGTTTAGCATAATCAAGTGATAAAATAAGTTGCACATCGGCAATATTATTATTATAAGTGGGTGGGTACTCGATCGTTTTCGATTAATTTTATAAACACATTAATTTTACATGTTTCTTTACATTGATACCTACACTTGATATTCATAAAATATACTCGTAGATGAAGCAAAACAAAAGTGGTAAATTTTATGTTATTTTTAACCGCAATTTTTAATGACAAAACCAATATGGGTGCGTTCCATAATTGATGTGATATAACCTTAGCTCCTTTTTTTAAGACACTCATTCGAATTTATAAGACACTCATTCGACCTTTCCTGACACTCACTAAGGCGGATGAGCTGAGACTGGACATATTCGAAAGAAAAATCTTAAGACGCATCTATGGGCCCATATGCGAATACGGAGTTTGGCGAAGTAGATACAACTACGAACTCTACACGTTGTATCAAGATGTGCATATCACCAAGCACATCAAAATCTGCCGACTCCGATGGCTAGGGCATGTGGAAAGGATGAACGACACATAAACAATCAAAAGAATATACTCCACAAAGCCCAGTGGCAGAAAAAGCGTCGGGAGGCCATAGTTGAGATGGATGGATGGGGTGGAAAAGGACCTGCGAGCTTTGGGCGTGACCAATTGGCGACGAGAGGTGATGGATAGGAGGGAGTGGAGGCGACTTCTTGAGGAGGCCAAGACCCACACAGGGTTGTAGCGCCACTGATGATGATGATGATGAACCTTAGCTACTTATAACTAGGTACCTACTTGTTATCTATTATAGGATATAAATAAGTATCTACCTAAGAAAATTTTCCCCATTATTCATATTTTTCAGAAAGGAATTTTTAAGAAGAAAATTTGAGCACAAAACTCGTTTTTTATTATTCTAATCATTACTACTATTATACCATCACGGCATATTCCACAAGTGGGGTAGCCAGCAGGCCATCTACATTTAATAAACATGCAAACTGTCCTCTCCGTGCCAATATAAAATTAAGACATTCAGGATGGGTGACAAGCCTCATTGCTGAACGTAAAATGTCCTATTTTTTCGAAACCTGCTATTTACAGGACACTCGAAAACTTACGGAGAAGAGTGGGAGACCAATTCTTTACGGGTGCTCCACGGGATCCTCTAATTACACACAAAAAAACGGTGGGTTATATATTGTATTGATATAGATAGGCATAAAAACAATAATTATTATTATTATATTATGCAGTTATGTATAATAAATTGCATAACATTATAATAATGTGATAATATGGAAACATATTATTCCACATAACAATGTAAGTACATACATACTACATACCTATGTATGTGCCTATTTAGCAGTGGCGGGACTAGGCTTTTCACATCGGGAATGCTTTGTACAAATATACCATTTTACTCGCAAACGAGTGGACGTCCTTGAGAATAATATAATATATATATATCGGAGACGGGACTAGGCTTTTCATGTTGGTCTTACATTCGTTATAATAAAAAAAATGAAATAAATAAGAAATCCAGAATGGTTGACGTACCCCTTTGCTGAATTTAAGATATTAAATGGTTTATATTCGATGTCTCTTAAAAGACTTAAAAACTTTAGTGGGAGATCTATTGTTTGCCAAAGACTTCATGGGTCCTTAATATAAATAAATAAAATACAAGAAGTCTGCGATACAAATAAATACTATTTTTAAGTATGTAAGTAACTTTAAAGTTAAATGTCGTAATTACTATACAATTTATTTTGTCTCGCGCATCCATCATAATATTAATCAATCCTTTATGAAGAACGTTTCAAGTCTAAAAACTATTAGCGGTTGCACATAGTATCTACCTTGAAATTATTTTTAACTGCCTAGTACGTTACGCACGACTCACACAATCATCACACAACCAATACAAATCAAAACATACTCATATAGGTACATTATGCACCCAAACGTTCTTCGTGCAAGCTTGCTTATTTTGTCCTTAAGATTGCACACATACAACCAAACATACCCGATAATACACATGTATGGCGCGTCATTGCCTACTACGTATTCACACTAAAATTTAAGTGTGTGTTAGTTGAGAACAGATGCTACGTATAAAGCAATAACTTACTATTCCATTAATTTAGCTATCACGGTAAATTACTGGATTTTATTAAAAAAAGTCAAAATAACGTATCGATTGTACACGCACTTCAATACAAATAGTACGCACTTTTGATAAAAACTCTAAAACTTACAAAAATTGTATATTTGCTGCGTATATTTTTGTGAATTGTTCTCTTAGCAACGAAATGTTTGGCGGCAAATTCAAACTAGTTTTTGATGATTTCAATATTTTCTTCATAGATTCTATGGGCATGCTGTGCTTTTTTGCATGTATGGCAGGCACGCGACTGCTATTTAGTATTGTAAATGAAATTAAAATCATTCCCTATGAAGGTAACGCATGTTACATAATTCATTCAACACCAGCAAAATTATAATAAATACCTACATATATAATAACATATATCAAACTACATTATGATAAAATATTGTGCATATACCTACCTATATTATGTGTATTATATTTATTATTAAAAATACAATGTTAAAGCAATATAATTGTTGATATTATACTTTAAATATAACACAGTTTACTTTTCACTTAGATTTATTCAAATCTCGAGCGCTTTCGTCAATGTTAATAAATTGACATTTTCAAGAGAACAATTCTGTACCTGAGAGCCATTTAGTCGTAAGTACTAAAATGGCATTTTCAAATTCAATTTTTTAATCGGAAAAATCTCAACATTTTACTACTATACAGCTTATTACATAGACCCTAAACATTTCTGTAGGTACTCACGACTCACGACTGTTGTGTTATTTCCGCTTTTTTCGTAAATATGGCATTTTTGTCAAAAATGTACTTGAGTCCTAATGGCTCTCAGGTCAGGTACAGAATTTATTGTCAATTCATTATAATTGACGAAAGCGCTCGAGATTTGAATAAATCTAAGTGAAAAGTAAACTGTGTTATAGTATAATATCATCATAATGAATTTTCACTCTGTGAATGTACAAACCTTAGAGTTATTCGATATAATCGTGATTTATTTTAAATTCCACATAGGTACCTACCTAGATAAAATATGGACACATCTCTATAATAGTTATCTAAGTATAAACTTAATAATAATATTATAAGTAGTGTTCTATATCAACTAATAACTAACTAATCCATCATTAATTTATTGTTCTAATGTTTCTTCTCCGTGATTTTCAAAGGTTAACTTAAAATGACGGATTTATAAAAATTTAGTTATTCAAAACGAAACCAACAACGAAATACGACTAAATAAACTGGAAACACTAAGAACGTAGATCACACAGTGACGAAATTCATGAGTAGGTATTACAGAATTTCAAGAGAGATGCGTTTACTTAAAACTGATCACAAGAAGGAATTCAATGTACTCGTATATATTTACGTATGAAGGTCAGTGGATATCACATAGAATATAGATATCTGAACAGGGATTCTACAGCTCATATTACAACGAGGGCGGCATTGTGTGGTAATTACACTCCCTAAGGAACAAACTCTGATTCTACACCTGAAAAGTTCATGTTCCATAAAAGGTAATGTCAACCAGACAACCAATAATATAATATGGTAATTATAATATTGTATGTAGTTTTGTTAGACGTGGGTACCTGTGAGCACCTAACTATACAATACTCAAAGGAAGAAAGGATATTAATCAATATTACAAATTGAGTTTTTCAAACCATACCTACTCAGTTAGTTACCACCTGTTTATTACAATAAAAACCATGGGAACTCAAAATAAAACTCGTATTTCTTCCTAGATTGTATTCTAGATACTCGCAATACAAATATGAATTTTCCTTAAAATGTCAATGTAAATAATTATAAACCTACGTATAAAATTAATTTCACTACACCCCATACCATCAATCAACATCATATTATAATATTTAATTATTCATCATGAAGCACAAGAGGACCTACGACAGGTCATTTCAATCATAAAAATACTTCTTGTTCTTTTATGGAATATAAAAATTAATTCCAGCATTCCTGGAGTAGGTAGGTATCGGGTGGAATGCCAGAAAAGGGAAGGATTTATTCAACCATGTGCTTTCAAGAACGCCTAGGTAAATTTTTTATGCTTTTAAACAGCGAAATTTTTGAAGAGGTTTCGTGTCTTATTTTATGAAATTTATTGAGTATTGTCCATTCGTGTATGATATATAGGTAAATAAAAAATAAAAGTACTTAAGCAGGGTTTACACTATCCAAGTACACTTGTACAAGTATACTTGGATGGCTTACTTGGACGCTACTTGGATAGTGTAAACAGGCGATCCAAGTGTACTTGTACAAGTAGCCGCCATCCAAGTCAACTTGGACGAAACTCTATTCGTCCAAGTGTACTATGACGGTTTTATAAAAACAAAATGGCGCTAACTAAAAGACGGTGTAACGAGCGCGAAACTTTTAGGTTCGTAGAATTATACGAAGCGGAAAAAGTGCTGTGAAAAATTAAAATGAGCGATTTATGTTTTGTTTAATGAATTTGATGAAGTCATTTCATGTTTTATTTTCTTTTCTACAGATTTGTAAGCACACCGATATACTTGAAGCATTCGTATACTGCGTTGACCAGATATTGATGTAATGTCTCATTTTGTAGTATTTATGTGAAATGACTGTTTTGCTAGATTAATAAATAAAATAATAAGAATAATAAAAATTAAATGAAATAATTAATTTATTATTAAATAATAAAAATTAATATTTTTTTCAAATAAATAATATTTTTAACTTAAATTATTAAATACGTTAAGTAATATTTTTTCAAAAGTTATTTATTTAAACATTTCACAAGTACATTTTTTCATTTTATATTATAGTATTTCAGATTCCGTAGAGCACCCGGTAAAGAATTGGTCTCCTACTCTTTTCCATAAGTTTTCAAGTGTCCTGTAAAAAGTAGGTGTTCGAAATAATTAAGACTTTTACATCTTAAATTCAGCGATGAGGTTTGCCACCCATCCTGAATGTTTTGATTTTATATTGGCACAGAGAAGACAGCATGAATATTTATTATATGCAGCTGGTCTGCTGGCTACCCACTTGTGGGATATGCCGTGATGGTAAAGTTTGTAGTAGTGGTACAGTAGTTTAAATAATATAATATAGAGCAAATTTTTTAATTGTTCGCTACTGAATCCCAAATTATTTTTAAAAGTATTTATATCTTCCTTTTCTACTTCTCAAATTAAAGTCATCACATCCGAGTCCAAATATTTTCATGGTTCAATTTTTCCGCTACAATTTCTACGCCTCGCAGCCAGAGATCAGTCGTCGTTATCTTGATTGCGCGAGACACAAATGCTACTTGGATGGAAATTTCAACTTGTAGTGTAAACCGGCATCCAAGTGCACTATGATGCGATCTACTTGTACAAGTAGACTTGGTCCAAGTGTACTTCGATAGTGTAAACCCGGCTTTATACAAGAAAATGACGTTTTTGTATAGTAAATAAAGGAAAAAGTTTTGAATAAATTGAACGGGAAAAAATCAAGGTTCAAGAATGTACTAATATTTCGATTTGGTCCGATGACGCATTCTTTTGCTATTTACAAATTTTGAAGGTGAATATTGTCAAAGCAAATGCATGTCAATAAATAAATTTAATACGCGGTAAATATATGTAAAGATTATAAACAAAGCCAACACAAAATTGCACATTTTTCATTCCGTAATAATAATTATTAATTTGAATCCTTATATTAGTAACACTTAAATAAATAATAAAGAGCCACAGTATTTCATTTCAAGTAAAAAGTAAGCTTATTTTAGAACAACACATTATAATAATGTGTAATGTATTCATAAAATGTAAACACTTACCACGAACGCCTTTGCGAAAATATTATTATAATGAATATCCTTAATATTTTATTATTAATATTATGTTGTCAAAGAATTCACTTAACAGAATCGCAGAAACAAGAGTTAAGTATTCACAAAATAGTTATTTAATAACTACGAAGTAAATATTTACCCACATAAAATAACAACAAAATTATTTATATTTTGTGATAACTAAACGCACGCGCATACACCAAACACTCAAAACTCAAACTAAATAATGGCGCGAATCAACGCGGCTTATGGTTATGATTGAGTTCAGATTGTAAAATTCGTGAACAAACGAACGAGTATCGTTCCTAGCTACTCTAGCAACTATGTAGCAACAGTAATCTTTTCGAGTAACTGACATTAAATGTGAATTATGTCATAGTAATATGATATAACATCGTACAAATTTGATGAATAAAAGAAGATAATGAGACGCTTCTTCTTTAATGTTAAAAAACTACAAAAATATAAAATCTTAGGTTACAATATATTTTTTTAATATCACTACCACCTTTCTCCGTTACTATACCTGTTACTTTTATCCGTTATTTCTAGACTTTTTTTAATACTGACAACATTTTATCTGTCGATAATGTTGCAGTCTTGTTTATTTAATCTGTCAACTTCGTGTTGAATTTCCCGACTATGGTGTAATGTCAGTGCGTATATTTTGTAATCATGTCTTTGCTGCAATTAATAAAGGAAGAGGGATGGTAAGCTTCGATTCAGAGTTTAAAAACGTTCATTTAAATATGTATGCTTAAGTCACTATACTTTTTCTTTCGTATTTACGTTAATTTCGTCTGAGCATTTTTTTATTGTGGGTGGACCACAAACAAATGTAAATATATTTAACGTTATTTTGATTTTATTCCTCAGGTATATATCCAAAGAAGGTCTTGAGACATTGGGTCTTTCGGAGGATTCCTCAGATGTGAAAAGCGCAATCAAGAAAATTTTAGATGTAAGTGCTGAAATTCCCGTTGTATTTTCGACACACGTCAATAGTTCGCAAAATGTGTATGTCATGTATTAATTCTGTAAATTACGTATATATTTCAGAATGATCTCAGAGAAATCGGGGCTTGTGCCTTTCCTGAAGAATTTTGTAAAACCGGCAACAGATGTGAGACATTAGAGAAACCAGTATGTGTGCAACTTCAGAAGGTTAGGAACATCTCAGCACCCAAAGTTAATGAAGAGTCAAAAGCAGCTCCTCGTATGCTGAAACTAATATTTACAGACAGTATGTCCAGTTACCAAGCTGTGGAAGTTGAATACATACAGGGTTTAAGCATTAACACTCCTCCTGGTACTAAAATATTACTTAAACCTGGTTCTATCAACTGCGCACACAATATTCTCTTCTTGGGACCTTCTAATATTAAAGTGTTGGGAGGACATGTTGCACACATGGTAGAAAAATGGGAACTCAACAGAAGTCTTGCCAAACACACGAGAGGTATTTCTTATATACATTTATTATTAAACTTAGAATTAGTAACTTTTGATATAATCAAAAGAATAAGAGTCCGGGGGAATTTTATAAAAAAAAATTTAGCGTTAAATTAACTTTTTCATTTTTCTTATGCTTTCAACGTTTTACGAGTATATATACTTAAATTTAATGTTTGACGATTTGTAGGTTAGGTTAAAGTTGGTATGGTATTATTTTATGCTACAGCACATTTGTTGAGAATTATTTTTTACTGATTCTAAGTTAGGTTAGTTTAGGTCTTGTGTCATTTTATGCTACAGCATTGTGTGCGAAAAAGCGAATAATATTTATTTCCTCATAAAATTTACCAATTTTAGTCGGACTATTATTTCTCGGGTATTATTCTTACCCATAAAAAAATATAAAATAAAATTATAAATTAAATAAAACTATAAATATGAAGACATCGCTTTTGCGATAAACTCACCCATTGCACAATATAATTTATTTGTTTCATATTATTTTATAACTTTGTAATTATGTATGCTCCTTATTGTGCAATAAAGTTTGTTAATATTATCATATAAACAGTAGGTGTAGAATATAAATATGTAAAATATTTAGATAAAGCACACATTAAAATGAATAGGAAGGGGAATGGAATGAAGGAAAAGGATATAAGTTATCATTTTAGTGGTTATTTCAAAAATGTATTTGTAATTTTATATGTTTTGAACTAAATTAATCAAAAGGTTAATGTGAAAAAGTTTTTGTAGTATTTTTGTCTGTATAGTGATTTAAATGTTTGTAATGTTTCTCTTTTGGCAGTGAATTGCGCAAAGGTGTAAACTGTAAAGCCATTCGCTCACATGTTGTCATGGAAATAATTTTTTATCACTTTGTTTTTTAGGTGTAGGTGGAGAGGGTGCTCCTCCACCATGGATACCATTTGGACAACCATTGGAGGGCCCAGGGCCTCAAGACAAAGCCTTCAAAAGTCTACAAGATGGACCAAAACCGGACAATGTTGAATTTGAAACACAAAGAAAAGGAGCCATTGCTGAAGCACAAAAACTTTCTGGAGTTAAAAAAGTAAAAACTATTTTTTGTTTTATTGTATTATACTTGGTCAGTTGTCTCAAATATTTTTTTAATCCACACTTTGAAATTGTCAGGTCTTTGGTGGAGGAACTAAGCCTATGTTGGATGCCAATGTCCAAAAAATAGTTGATGCTGGTTTTACTGAAGAACAAGCCGAGAATACACTAAAAATGACCAGGAATAATGCAGACAGAGCATTAAAAATATTGCAAAAGAAAGAGGGAGCAGCTGAAAACAAGAAGGAAAAGAATAAGGCTCCCGCAGAGAATAAGGGGGGCAGGAAGGGAAGAGGAAAAGAGGGTGACGAAGAAGGAGGCACAGTAGTGAAGCCATCTGGAAAAGTATCTCTGTTTGATTTCCTAGAGGATAAACTACCTGCACTGCCAGAACCTGAAAAAACCATTAGAAACACAGAGCCACAGGCACACCATAGAGAAGACAGGAGAGGGCGTGGTGGTGGTGGTGGTCACGGCAGGGGGGGAGGACACAGAGGAGGTGGGGCAGGGGCAGGCAGGCAGAGTAACTATCATAACAATAACAAACATGACACACATCAGGGGGAGGGACACAAACGAGAGGAGAGGCCCTCACACTCACATCCTGTACAGCCTGAGAAAGCTCCCAGGTTCCAGAAGAAGTATGATAATGACACAAGAAGACAACATCAGCAGCAACAACACAACGCCACTGTGTCACATGATAGTGTACCACAATACCAGGGTGGTGGAGGATATACACAACCAGTGCAGCAGACATACTACGGGGACAGGAGGAATATGAATGACAATCGTGGTAATTCCAGAAGTTTCTATGGACAGCAATCCATGGATAATTTGACAGATGCTACAGCCGCTATGAATATACAATCTTCAAGTAACCAACCCAGGTACAATAACACCAGGCCTAATAATATCATTCAACAACAACAGTACCCCAACTCTAACTACACATACCCAGGGAAACCAATGTACAACAGTCAGAATGCATACAGTGAGAATTATAAGAGGAATAGTCAATATGTAAATAGTAATAAGCAGATACAGCCCATGATGCCCAACGGACAACAACCTCAACCTCAGCAACAACAGATGCACCATCAGTCTTTCTACTCCCCGGCTCCATATCCTGAAAACCAAATGAAGATGCATCAAGATAATATGAGACAGCCAGAGATAATGGATGCTTTCAGACAAAACCCTCTGCAGGATCAGAGGAATAATTATAATAATAGAGGAAATGGATTTTACCAAAACAATAAAGTACTTGGATATCAAAATCAAAATCTCAACGAACAGCCAAGGAAAATGCTGAATGAGTCTGGCGAATTCAATTGGCATATTGGAGACAGGTGTCTAGCCAAGTACTGGGAGGATAATGGGGTAAGGGAATGAAGTTTATTTATTTTACATATCACTCCATTTAGGTTGTGTAAATTATATAATTTAATACATACTTAATATTTATTAGGTAATAGAATACAATGTTGTATTGCATTGTTCTTTTACAGTTTTATGATGCTGAGATCACTGGTGTGTCTGCCCGGACAGTGGTAGTAAGATTCCTTGCCTATGGTAACCACGAAGAGGTACTCAAAAGTGATTGTCTTCCACCAAATACTCCAGGTAACATTCATATTATATTCTTAGTCTGTATATTATTGCACGTGAAATCCTGGATTTAATGCACACATAATCTGGATACAGTAATACATACAAAAGTATTAATCTACGCAATGAAATTCTGTTGTCAAAAGAAAAAGATTTTTAATTATCTTTATACATATATGTAATGTATATGTAACACTTGAAATAATGCATAATAAGAGTGTGATTCCTAAAAAAAATTGATACTAATTTAATCATACGTTGATTTTTAAACCACTCTAGATAAATCATTCCAATTAATTCGACTCACAAAAGTTAACTTATTTGTTATTCGTCGATGCATGCAAAATTCGACTTATGTGAGCGCGCAATGCAAAAATATAATGCTGCAAGCGCCGCACGAGTACGAATGCATTTTATCACTTGTGGATATAACAATTAATTAATAAAATGCGTTCTTATTCGTGCGGCACTTGCAGCATTGTAGTTTTGCATCGCGCGCTCACATAAGTCATATTTTCTGTGCAGCGTCGATATGTAGATACACATACATATGTGAACTTCCTTTAGGAGAGCATGATACGGAGTTTTTAAATATCTTTAAATTGTTAGATCTTTAAAAATCAAAATATGATTAATAGCTACACTTCTTATCTTTAAAAATCAAAAAATGATTAACAGCTACTTTTTCTTTGTAAGTAAATGCAGTACTCGATATCCAATTGTGTCAAAAATTCATAAAATACTAATTTTATGTATTCTTTTCAGCAATTCCTAATTATAATGCAAATCCGAATCCCATGATGCGTGACCAAGCGCGTCCCAGCAGATTCCACCAGCCCATGTACGTGCCACCAGCACAGAGGAAGCCTTAGCATCAGATTGAATGAGTGCTGAACCTCTGTACACACTCTCCGTACTCTGTGACTCTATACAACATCTATCTACATACATTACCCCATGTCTCCTCCACCCACAAGACTCTTTCCTCTTATTGCAACTTCAGTTATACTCGGAATTTATCCTTACATAGTGAGTGTGTTAATGTAATGTTACTTTTGATATACATCATTCATCAATGCAATATTGTGTTAGTAATTATATCGTCGCTGATTTCATTATGGACTTATTATTTAGTAATGGGAATTGGTAAATATTTATTGGTATTTACCGACAATGTGAATGTATTTCATTGTTTGAATAACTCAAATTATTTTCGCTTGATTTTTTGTTTATTATCATTATTAATTGCGATTAAGAATATTAATAAAAGTAATATAGTTGATATAAATGTTAGACATCTAGTGAAGATATTATGTAATCAATCCAGTCATGTTTGTTGGAGTAATCAATTTGTCTGTAATGAGTTATGAAAGGGACTACACTGCATAATATCTTATGTTGTGTTGTGCCGTCGTACGGTAATCTATTAATACAACAACTCATTACATATATACCTAATATATCATCTCATTACTCTTGCATACTCGCTCTCAGAATGTCATGTAGATTACAAAATGGGAGTTAGATTTGCATACGTGTATGAGGAGTTATTTTAGTAAACAAATATTAATTTCATTATTATTATGAACTGAATATCTTTTTCATTTGTTTTGTTATTAAATCTAATCCTAATCTTTATGGAGTAAGTCATTGGATTTAAGTTACATGTTTGACTAAATATAATACGAAATGTAATTGTAAAGTTTACTTTGTTGATCTGCTATACCATATCCCACGAGTGGGGTAGCCAGCAGACCAGCTGCATATAATAAACTTGTTGATCTGATTTAAATAAAATTAATCTGGTAAAGAATACATTGTCCTACTTCTAATTGTATTGATTTGTTGTAGTCTCTGTTGCAGTCTGAAGTGAGAAGTATAATACAGTTGTAATAATAATGAAATGTTTTACATATTGTAATTTTATTTATTTATTTTAATAAATAGCCCTCTTGTAAATAAATATTTAAAACTATATATTTAAGATTAATGCTTGGTAACTAATTATTGTAGAATAATTACCATAAATAAAATATATATATTGACTATGTATTATATATATATATGAATAATGGAGTATGACTATAGGATTATTATGTGTAATATTAACTTGTAGTAGGCTTCAAGGAAACAAACTTTTTTTCTAAGAGAAACGTTATTTTGCTAGTGGAAAGTGCCGATGTTAATTTTTTTTTGAATATTAATTTGTCATTTATAAACTAATATTTAATTTCTTATCTTTTGTCTTTAAATCTTTGAATTTATTTGAAACTGAATAATGAACTTGCACATTTTTCGCTAGCACTAAATGATCCTTATTCTTTTGGGTACATTTGCTAACTCAGTCTTGTATCAGCGTGTTTCATCACTCTAAGACTGATAAAAATATTGCAATATGAAACAATATAAATCATTCCATCAGTCAAGAAACAAACTGATGATTTGACTGATAAGCCCCTTTCCTCACTTCCCTTATGTTGTGAGTTAGACATGATTCTGCCACTGTTAGGATTGGTCTCCAGTTTATAGATCTGTTTGTAATGTTATGTTCTAATTTCTGTCATATTGATGTTAATATTTGTACAGATAGTTGTTACATATTGCATTATGCATTGTTCATTATATTTATAATAATACATACTACTTGTCTCAGTTCCCAATATTTATTATAATGTAAAACCACAGACATCTTTGTTATTTTTTAGTTTTTTTGTCCGATCGAAACTAGAATCTATATTTGACATCCATTCAAGTTTCAGCTGAAATCAGAACTTAATACATATGTTAAAAATATCGAGGGTATACAACCAAAATGCACTTATTCAGACTAGTGTTACAAAAGTTGTCAAAAACCATTCAAGTAATTAACATTTTTCCTATGTTTGAATTTGTTTGCAAAGCTTAAAAGTCATTTACCAATATCATCTTAATTAAAGTTCAAATAATACACCGCGAATTTGTATTGATATTAACATATTTTTTTTTATTTAACTGCCACCATGTCATCTCAAAACTGAAATGACTTAGTGCATTTTGGTTGTATACCCTCGATATTATATTCTTGCTAAAACAGGGAGTCAAATATTGAAAAGAGTTAAATTTGTTTATGATCGATAAACAGAAAATAGATTGATTCGCAATTAGTTAATGATTTTGTACATATTGTGTTTGTACAATAGATTTTGGTTTCAAACATTATCAATCTTTTTTTCATTATTTCCATTGAAAAGAACACAAATTTGTAAATCATCTTTATTTGTATGACAATATTGTATGGAGGAGTAATCTTGTATTTCAAAATAATACTCGTTTATAATATTAAAGCTATTTTAGTCCAGCTTGGTTGCTATTGGTTTCATCTCAACGATTTTTGGTTTGCCAAGGTATATAGTTTTGTCTTAATTGTTATCGTATATGTACATGAATCTTTCTGTGAAATGTATTGTGTTCTGGAAGGAAATTGATGTTAATGTAATAATATGTTTTGATTTGTTTGTTGGCTTCAAGTTGAACACAATATTCCACAGTTTCATGTGGGTCATTGTGTGAAGTAGAATTAATTATTTACCTCTCTTGTAACTTTGAACCAAAGCTTAGCTCTCTGTGCAGTCTGCGAATGGTGTACCGAATTTTATCTGCGCACCACTTATAAACATAGAGGTGTCATTAAAGACAATTAATAATATAAATGTTTAACTGATTGTAGCAGTATTATATTAATTTATATCACTGAGTTACCTCTAAGAAATGTTTGTTTTAACAACAGAGATGATTGCATTTTTAATTTAAAGTAATAATTATTATGACTAACCATTTATGGTTAATATGTCTGTTTATTTATTCTGCGAGCTTGCTATCTTGGTATTGTTAATTGCATGTATGTGGCATAACTGGAATACACTAATTAAATGAATAAACTTGTTCAGAATGTGTGGTGGATATGAGATTTTGAATTTTTCATATTCAATGTTCATTTAAAATTACACTATAAAATTATTTTTTATTGAACATATTTCAGGTACTTACCATAATTAATTTTAATTTGGGTTTATTCCATAAAATATTTTGTATAAACTTAATGATGAGAAGTAATTCTTCCAAATTGTATCAACAGTATTTTATCGATACATTTTCCCATCCATCCACTGTTATGTTATTCTCAACAGCCCTTGCAATTCCTTAGGTGGCTGTCTTTGTTACTGTGTACTCTTTAAATGTATTCCAATAAGTAATATGTTTACATATATTTTTGAAGAGCAGCAATCTGTATAAATGTAAGATGTAGCCATATCAAATTAATAAAACTATGATATAAACTGTGTATGTGTTTCATGTTATTTATTATCAGTTTTTTTTTCTTTTAACTCTTTGGAATTACAAAAGCTGGAGATGCGTTCACTGAAAAGAATGGTTGGTAAAACGTTGCGGAGAATAAGCGGATGTGAGAGGAGTGTTGTGGATAGAATGCAAGTAAATAAGTTAAGATGGTTTGGACATGTTGAGCTAATGCAACCACGTGGATCAAATCCTAAAGATCAACCGCATGTTGAGTAAGAGAAATTGGCGTGCATTTATGTGGAGGAAGTGAAAGAAGTTTGTAATGAGTTCATCGGTAGCCTGGAGGTAGAGTCTCGGCCTTCGGAACAAGGGGTCTGGGGTTCGATCCCAGGTGCCGGCAAACTCCCCTTTCACGGTACAAGCTTTTAGCTTAGTGTGAAAGGTATATAAGGTTGTATTTGGGTTTGTAACAAAAACCCAGATATATCTTCTTAAAAAAAAATGATAGATCTATATGGTTTTCCGTTCTTTCTGCCTACCCCTCCTGGGACACGGGGAAGGGTATAGATAGATAGAATTACAAGATTGATGGGAATGGGGAGTTCATGAGTTTAGTGAAGGAATGACTTCCTTGATGATGATAATATCTTTAAGCAAAATTCAGCATCTTCCCAGTTGCTTTCATTCCCATGTCAGTAGCGATTATACTCATTAATCTGAGAAAGAAGGTCTCACCTTGTTGAATACTTAATTATTAACTTCTGTTTTGTTTCATTATATTAGCCACCAGCACTTCTTCAAAATCAAAAAGACAACAAACAATGCGTTTAAAAATTTCTAAAATTCTCACGCAGTTGTAAAAATCCAGTGAAATACATTTAACAATATGTATATGACAGGAATTATTTTCATCCGAGCAGCACACCTCAGTATTTAATAAAATGTAGGTGTAGTGGATGTACGATCTTTTATTTTGGAGGAGCTACATTTTTTTAATCTAGCAATATTGGTAGACAGTGCTACCACTACACTGTCAATATTTATTTGTGCAATATCCGCTTCCTTCTTTCGTGTTTGACAACTGAATAGCCATGGTGGGTTCCTCTAATTTGTTTAAAGAAAAATCAGTAATAATCACCTCAATCGTTCTCTAATTTTATGTCAGTTGAGTTAAATTGTTTCTTTTGTGTTTCAGTCGGCTCACAAGACATTTATTATCAAGCGCAAGCTTGCTAAGAAGCTGAAACAAAACAGACCAATTCCTCAATGGATCCGAATGAGAACCGGTAATAACATCAGGTAAATATCTCAATTTGAGAAGGCCAGACTCGGTTTTTGGACGAATAAAATAAAATTACTATCCGCTTATTATGTGAAGAAATATTTTGTCACGGGAACTGCCGCTACTTGTGGAAATAATTACATATTCGCAGCGAACGTGAAGTGTTCAAAGGCTGCAATGTCAATTAAAATTAGTGTACTGTGTCAAGAGAGTGATTAAATTGTGATTCGTGTGTTCCATTTAGAAAATAAATATCGGTATCGGACATGTGCAAGTTTCCAGAGTATTATTACATACTAAAAGTGAAATTTTTAGAGGTTACATGACATGATAGTGCTGTGATGACTCATAACAAGTACATGGCCTATAAACATAAGTGTTATAGTATTATGGAATTTAATTTAGCAAATAATTATGGATTAGTTTTCATACTCATTGACATATATTACGATAGGCATGAATCAATCCAGAGATATACATTGTAGGTGTAAGAATTTCAGTTTATAAGAGCAAAAAACACTTTTTGTAACATAATTGCATAATTTGTTAAGTACTGTACTCATAGTGTGACCTCAAGGATGCTATATTCTGTGATATTAAATAGGTTAAGGAAATGCTTTAAAATACTTGATATATGAAATTGTGAAGGGTTTATTGAAAACATACACAATGTGTCAGTGATAGATCTGCTCTCTTGACTTGTGTTTGGTTTAAGGTATTATTTCCATTGTATATGCCTCTGTCTAGTCACCCATGTTTTTGTAGTGTTAGTCCTCATTGTACCAACAAAGTGTTCCTCAGTATTTGTGATAATTATTTTGTCTTGTTTCAGATACAACGCCAAGAGGCGTCACTGGAGACGTACCAAGTTGAAACTGTAAGGTGTTACATATAGTATAGCCGTCTGTTCTACATATTCATTTTATGGTTCAATAAATTATTCTAAGGCTCTCCTCTAATTCGTCTTTTTATATAAATTATGACACCCTATCCACATTGTTTCGGGTTTACTAATTTATTTTAGAAAGTTCATACAGAATGAAACTACATAGTATTATTGTTGGAACACAAAAATTTTGAAACAACGTACTGTGCTGCTATGATGTGCCTGCGCGGTCAGGAATAACGAACGCTCTAACCATTGTTTTGCTGAGAGTATTCGGTTATTCAGCACATGATCTTGCATAATATTCGGCAAATATACTATTCGTTGCATCTCTAGTGAGAATACTATTATGGGTGCATACTGAATTGAAACAGTACAAATAACACTGTAGTAGGGGAAGGTTACCTCTCTCTCTCTCTGGTTTCAATCCTGGGATTGGTTTGCAGCAATAATATCTTTAATTCTTCTCCTCCCTGTCTTGTGCGGTTCTTTTGAATTCTGCATATGATGAGCAGCGCATGTCCACCAACAGGTACTCTCGGCGTGGGCGTCCCCTAGGTAACGTGAGACGGGTCAATTTTTTTTGAAACGTAATTTAGTCGTAAATTGATTTTTTTTTTAAATAAAACAAGGTGTTTTCTAAAGAAGGGACATGAGTACAAAAAGGTTCCATAATTACTTTTGTTATAATTTATCAATAAAAATATTTATATATAATATGAATATTAGAAAAAATATTTAATGAATTAAAATATAAATTTTAAAACACAGTTTAGAGACGATCATTATCAGTATCAATTTTCGGTGCTCCACTCCATGTGATTAGTTTTTTGTGTATATGAATATTAAGAAAAAGTCAGTCATCTGAAAAAAAGAAATAAAGGTAAACCTATAGTTAAAAAACCTGGGGCCGTAGACAAACCGTACTTAGCGATCGTCTACTGGCGAACTTTTCGACAA
Source organism: Athripsodes cinereus (assembly GCA_947579605.1). Lineage (NCBI taxonomy): Eukaryota > Metazoa > Arthropoda > Insecta > Trichoptera > Leptoceridae > Athripsodes > Athripsodes cinereus. Next base: position 29,000,032 of record OX388310.1, on the reverse strand, counting down.
TCTATCTACATGTACCGTGTAATTATGCGTTATTGTCGAAAATTAGTTTGAAGTTGATCGCCAAGTGCGTGTTTGTCTAGGGGGTCTGCTCTACTAATTTGGTTTGTTGCCAATTATTTTATTTTTCATAGCTAAATAAATTCATGTCCCGTCTTAAGTAACTCGTGTTTGTCTCGTTTTAGGTAACCATAAAAATAATAATTTGTTATTGTGTTCCTATATCTTCATAATTTTTAAATAAAAGTTTATATAATATATTAAAAGAATGTAATAGTTATACGTCAATGTATAAAAACATTGCTTATCTTGTAATTTTGTGGCAAAAGTAGACAGATAAATGTTGATTTAATAATGCAGAAATCACAAATTACACACGCATGCACTCAAACCTCAGTCAGATTGTGATTTGATTTAGGATTAACTTCTTTGCATCTGGTATCTACATTTCTGTGTTGACAATAGTCTGCCATCTATAAGAGGATCGGAGAATTTAGTTTGTCCCGTCTTAATTAACCTTCCCCTACTTAATTTATTATCAAATCTGATGTAGAAGGCTTCTATCCTGTACTATACAAAATGAATATAGATCTGAGCCCGTAGACAATTTGTACTTGGCGATCGCCTACAAACGAATTTTCGTCAATAACTGCAACAATAACGCATAATTATACGGTACGTGTAGGTAGATTGTCGAAAAGTTCGCCAGTAGACGATCGCTAAGTACAAATTGTCTACGGGCTCTGACCTTACATACTTCTTCCACATTAATAAAATTGCAGGTTTCTCTTGACTAAAACACGGCTGCCCTTGAGGACTAGATCCGTGTGATCAAGCCACGTAATTGTTGGACATCTGCAATTCTCACATCCCTCTTTCTTCCTTTCATTCCATACGTCTGCTTTCTCACATTCTCTTTTGTCTTCCTTTTGTTCCATATGTCTAAACCATAGAAACTTACACGGATTCTATCCATTACACTCATTCTTCTGATATCGTCACTCAATCATGCAACGATTTGCCAACCATTCTTCACAGCCATTGCATTTCCATAGCATTTATTCCACTTTCACATCCTTCTACAACTACGTCCTAGTTTCGCTTGCATACGTGAGTGTAGCTACTGGAATGGTATTGTGATTTAGCATTTTTACTATGTTTGACACATTGGCATTGCTGAAAATGGGTTGGAAGTGCATCAACCATTATTTCTTAAATAATTCTTTTATTCTCTCTTTCAATCGTCATCGCAACATTAATTTTTAAACCATTCGAGCTACCACTAGGGTTTCACCATTATAATATCACTTAACAGGTTCCATCTAACTTCCTAACTTGATTTTATTCTCAAAGATAATATAATGTGAAAACATTTTTCTTTGTAATTCCATTTTTTTTATGGATGAAGTAGTTGCATACGACTCTATAATGTGAAACTAATATAACATAAAAGTTGTAGAAACCTGGGTTTAGTGAATGAAAATTCTGCGCTATGTTTTTATTATTGTAGTCAAAACCTTAATCCCAGATATGTATCTGCACTTTGTTTATGTCACATCACACCATCATACTCTTGTCTTTAATGGGCGTAGGAAAGACTTGAAAAAGTAAAGATTCAATCCTATGTTTGTATCAATATTTTATTTCAGACTTGAAATCTAAAAGACAATAAGTAAATGTTACTGAGACTTTGTAAGTATAAAACATGTATCAATAATATTCATATTAAAAATTACCCAAAATATGACACAAAACAAAAAAGGCAGTAATAAAGTTCAGTGCTGACAAAGGTAAAGCAATTTTTGTAACAACTTTGTTGGAATGATATCAAAATTTTAATTTCGCCAATTTTATTTTTACAGAAGTTTATCCACGTGTACTTGAGACTGACCAAGAACACCAAAATTGGTGAAGGTTATTAAAAAAGTTAATTCATATATTCAATTCTTTGTCAACATTAAACTTTGATGCTATCACAGAAATTAAATTTTGTTTGATATTAAAGGTAGATTTATCAAATTCTTGACAATATGTATTTTTAGTTTGGAGCGTAGAAAGCTGGTACGTAAAATAATTTAACTTATTAAACATTGTGATCAGGAATTATAAAATGATTGTGTGGCATCAGTATAATATAAACAGGAACGTAGTATTTTGCAATAAGTTCCACAAGCCAAATTGATGAACAATTTGCAACATTCAATTGGAATGCGGCAGATTACCAGCAATATATTTTAGACCTGTGGATTGGAACAAGCAAACGACATTAACTTATTTATAGTCTTACAAAATATTCTCAGATAAAAAACAACCTTCAGTCGTCGATATATTTAAATAAGTATGTATTTTTCATTGGAAAATCACTCGGAAAATAAAGTATCTACCATGATTTATAAATTCAACATAATGGTGGAAACTAATGAAAGTATGTATATAATTTAAATAATAATAATTCTAAAGAAACAACAGAACAAGATTTTAAAGAGAAACATAACAGTAAAAAATAATGAGTAGACATTTGTATAATACATAATTATATATATATCATCTTGTATATTTAATTAAAAACATTGATTCTATCTAATTGTTGGACACACGACACAGCTCATTCGCTCACGGCTAGAACTCACTTCTCACAAATTTAAGTCTTAACATTTAGTCACAGTCCTATGCAAATATTATTGTTATTCTTTTTACTTCGGCATCCAATACTAGTAATGTTACGTACAAGTATACATTCTCAGATATCAACCTTATCGTTTATACAAATATATATACAATATTTAATAAAAAACAACATCCCTGCCTCAGTAATCACTTGTCATAACATCTCTCCACCTCACACACATATACATAAATAATAACTTGACTTCCCCAAGGCAGATCTTTACTACAATACGTGACAGAACATTTCATGTTAGTGGATTTTAAATTCGCCTCTTCTTTGCGATCTTCCATACAGCAAAAGATCTGAATTAATTAACAAAGAGAAACGAAAGCCTATTGTTTGAAACATATTTTTTGCAATTGAACTAAATAGATTATTAAGAGTAAAACATATTTACAAACAAGAAAAAAAACCTAATAAACAATAATTATAATAAATACATTACAAATAATGAGAATGCAATAAAATCAAGTTTTAACATATTATTATGAGACAGAATTATCACCCCACAAGTGATTGATTACAGATATATTATTTTGGAATAGATTCATTTGTATTTCATTGTGGAGTGAATTACAGTGATTATCTCTCACACAACCTATGATATAAATAGTATGATGATGGTGGTTGTTAAGGCAGGAGGCAGTATAGATAATAGAGCGTGAGCAGTAATAATAAATGACGAGGGTTACAAATTCCATTACAATTTTTTGAGCTACATTTCTTATAAGATGTTAAGTATATTGATATTCGAATGAGATTAACTAAATGCTAGAGATATGACCCAAAAAATTGTCAGTATACTCCGAGCAACAGAACAGAGATATATCAACTATCTTACTTGCTCTTTGATACCCAGAGAGTGGAGAGTTTACTTCATTAGTCTGCCACTACTCGTATAGGAGATATTATATTATTGTACATCACCACATCACACAGTTCAGTATATTGTTTGTTCAACAACACCTAACTACATTACATGCTTTACATATAGATACATACTGATTATTATTTTAAATAATTAGACACATAGTTGTTTGTATCCTAATTTACATTTTCTAGTACATATTATTATTAGCTTTCATACAAAGTTATAAATAAAAGTGTATTGTATTCACACAAAAGACCTTACAATTTATAACTTTCTCATCGGCTGACTTGCTGGAGGGACAATCAAAGCAATATGAATGTATAATTTAAATAAAATGAAAGGAGAAACCATGAAATGTCAGAACTTGAATATCATTTTAATTATGTACTTCTCAAACAACATGTTTCTCTCGAAACATCAATACTGCAGAAACTCTTAAAACTTTTTTTGGAACATCATTTAGAAACAATGTGCAAGTCAGCCAAGGCAATTAAATAAAAGCATTAACTTCAAATAAAGTTTTATGGTACTTACAAATTAATTATTATCAAATCAACGCAAGATAATTTATAAATTTAATAAACGTAGAAAAATCACATTTCATCATATTTGAAAATAAACTATGCATAAATATATCACCATGCAAATTTTGTGTTTTATAAATAGTTTATAATATCGTTGATAAGATTTTTTACATAAAAATCTCTTATGTAATAATCAATAGTCAATTCATCAAAAAGAATTATTCCAGTACAAAAATAAATAATAAATGTGAAATATACAGTATTAACAATCCACAGTTGACTACAGTCTATCAAATGTAGGCCATTCTCATATTCACCTCACTACATTACACAACACATATATTAAAATAACTAAAAATATGTACAAAAGCTAACGGTGTGTATCAACTGCAAATTAAGTTTTAATAGTTCCAAAAAAAATATAAAAATATATCAATACAGCCAGTAGACAAACATCATGAGATGGTTTCAATTAGTGCATTTCTAACATTCTTATAATTACATCATCAATTATTTACATAAATTGTCTCAGAATATTACAATATATGAAAAAAATTCAACAAGAATGCAAGATTAATTCATCAAAAATCCGCAAACTTAATTCACAATTTTTATAAGAACGATAAAAAACACAAACCTTTCATTTCAAATCAAAGCTGCAGTAAGATTGATAACATCACAACGAGAATTTATTGAATGGGTAGAAAAAAGAAACGTAAAATATTCACAGTAAATATTGGACAGAGTCAACATTTCAACAACATACAATACAAACACAATAAGAATGATAACAATACAACCAACCTCACCTCACCAACATCTCCACAGCACCACAGAACATATCAATCATCTCCTGAAAACAGTATAACTCTTACTATCACATGACACACCACATCATTCTTTGAACACATCCATTAGGTATCTCTTTGATGCAAAAAATTATACATTATCTATTCGTGCCATCGTGGCTATTTTAACTGGTCAGGCAGCCGCAGACAAAGTGCATGTATTTAATAGAACATCTCTTTTGTGAAATAAAAACAAATATTTGGGAGAACTCTATTGCAATCATTATGTTAGTATATGCCCAGTTTCATAAGTAAACAACCCAAAATTCTAATATTTCATAATACGGCATGTGAAAGTTGCGATGCACTATGGTAGTCGACCAAAAACACAAATATGTACTGATAATTTTGAATTGTTGGCCTATGAAACTGGACAATGGATATATAAATCAACAATAATATAATCAAACTTTGAGGGTGATACAAATTTTAACTAAACGGTTTTAACATAGGACATTCTGTAATACAGTAGGATGAGGAGGGTGGGTGGCTAACATGATTAAGATGTAGTTTGTTATGAGTGCTACGAAATAGTGTTCTGTGTGAAAAGGGAGGAAAGGGGGGTGCCCGAGTTGGGTCGATCCAGGAGGCCTGGGGAGCGCTGCTTCTGTGGGCGTGCCATGTGGGGAAGGTCCACAATACGCACCTCTTTGCGGAACAACTGACCAACATTGCGACCTATCAACTGAAATCATTAAAACACAAAATCAATTAACATAATATTTTTTTATTGTAATTGAGTACATTCAATACTAAATAAAGTGAAAGCAAACTTATTGTTCACGTTTCTTTGTTTATAATTTCTATAGCTGCAACATATTCAAACAATGTGCACAATTACATAAAGTGAGTGTTACATCATTGTAAGCCCTCGACAGCTTAGAAACACAGGAAGGAACATGTCTCTACCAGAGTGATCTTCTGCTTACCAAGTAATGTCTTTTCATAACATTCTTAATGGTCAGATTATATTGAGAAGCCCACTCAGTGTGCATTTATTATGTAGGAAAATAGACAAACATACCTGACTAGTAATTTTCTTGAAGAGGTCCTTCTTAGCTTTTTCTATCTTATTGCCCTTAGTGGGTGGTGCAGCCAACTTCTCATCCAACTTATGCAAGTCGGCCGCATTAACATTGGGTATTTGGTGCATGAGGTCGATCATGGCAGGACACTTGGGACGCAACGCTTCCAGAAGCTGCACTCCTAGTGTGAGTAGTGCTGCCTGGTTAGCATCGTGCTGCCCGTGATGTTGCAGTGCTCGGAGTACAGCTGCTAATGCCAGGGGAGGTAGTGACGCTGGGACGTATGTTAGTGATCTACAGCTGCTACTCACCAGGTAACATGCTCGCAAAGAACTATAGCTGTCGCTCCACCACAGGGCACTAGAGACATAAACACACACATTTAAAGTTAATATAACATAAGATAGAAAACTTAGAAGCAAACCTTGAAGCTGAATTATTTTTTGTAACTAGAAAAACATGAAATTATCCTATGAAATATTTGTTCTATTGCAGTAATGAGAATATGGGTACCATGTCACAAAATGTCATCATTATCCTCAAGCACTAAATGAATAGTTTCATGTTTCCTCATTTCAAATTTTTATTTAAATTTGACATGGTGACACCTATATCTGAACATTTTTTATCAAACATTTGATGATGAAGTGATTTAGAAAAAAACTGCCATATGTGATCACTGTATATTACCTGAGTATTGTATACATGATAGGAGTACAGGTGTGATCACAAGAGAGCAGCATGTTGCCCAGCTCCCCTACATGATCCAGAGGGGCCCCATGCCCCAGTGTAGGAGTGGCCCTGTGTGCCCCCTCTACCCCCATACTGTCCTCTGCCTCCATCAATCCACCATCTTCCCCGTCCCTTACCGGCAGATTGCCACCAATCAGAGCTACCTGTACATGATAAAAACAAAAAGATGACATGGACAAATCAGGCAATAAATAGAAGACATCATTTTATATTTAGTCAATCTTAACAGAGACCACACAAATTATTCTTCATTTAGTAAAAAAAAAGCATAACATGAATACAGAACCAAGAAATACTTTTGAATCATCCAATATACAACAATCAATTACCATCACGTAGCTTCCCTTTCGAAGTAGTCAAAAAGGATCGAGCACCACTTACTCATGCCCTTGCTTACACTTTTCACTTCTGTCCGTCATCAAAATAAATTATGCTTGCTCTCCTATTCAGTGTGTTCAACCAATGTCCATCCTGGAGTATCAGGTTTATATGGTCTTACCATTTGTTTACCTTCATGTTTCTGAACGCCATTCCTCTGAGCTCATATTTTCTTTATCTTTCAGTCGTCTTTCATTCTTTTCATGTGCCTAAACCACAGCAGTATGTTCATTTTCATTCTTGTTATTACCCCAACTTTCATTCCACAATTTTCATAATTCACACTATTACAAAATCTGCCATTCAGACTCATACCACACAAAAAAAACGAGCTATAATATGGAATGGCAATTTTCTGTCACAAATCATCAATTATAATTCATAAACATTTTTTAGTATGAAAATAGCTATGAAATGTATTATGAAATTTGTTGATAAGAAATTAAAATGAAACAAAATATTTAGTAAGTATGTAATTACACTTGTAACTTAAAATTTGCAAGCTGGCTTTCGAAAGCTTCCGCTCTCATTGTCAGGCAAATATAAAGTGATTTTTGATATATATGTTACCTTGAGGACATCCAGATATTCTCTTGTGAGGTTCCTGTTCAGCATGTCCTCAATTACCTCCTGGGACTCATTGGATCCCTCCTCCTCAAACTTGCCTGATTCATATAGAGACATGATGTACTGCCATCTGTTACACAGCCTATTTAACACTGAAACAATATACGTACATACATGAGTAAACATAATAATATTGGCTTCATACTATCTGCATGACCAGATATGGGAAATGTGAATCAAAAATTTAACTTCATTAAAGTTAATTAAGTTACCCACTAACTCATTTGAGTATTGAAAATGTAATGCAACAGTTAATTTGATAAGGGTATAATTATCTAAATATACACTTATCCAGTACCAGTGATGGTGAACCCTCTACTTCGAAAAACAATAATGGACTTAATTTAATATTACACTTAACTAAAGATTAACTAAAAATTTAATCACAATTTTTAATAGAAGTTAATAAACTTGTTAATCAAATTTTATAACTGCTTATTTTGTAGAACTCCATAATTTAATGTAAATAAAAAACATAATACAAAAATTCTATTACATAATAAAATCCAGCGCCCTCTGCCCGATATATATCTACATAACTGTCCTCAATAAGTATTAGAATCAATGATTATCTATAATCAAATATATGTACTTTATTATAAATGATTATATTATGATCCTGATTAGTATTTATAATGTTATAAATCCCAAAATAATAACTAATAAATACAAAATAACTGTGCTCTTTAAATTTTATGGTTTAATAGAAAAGACATAACATGTCGAAACCTGGTCACTGAATTAAAGTACACAGTATAACTCTACAAAGTTTTTTGTTTTTTATTTACATTAAAATACTTGTTAATCGTTATTTCCCTGCTCTACATAATTATGACAAAGATATTAAAATTAGTTCAACTAGTTAAACATATTGACTTACTTAGTGGTGCCACGTGCATCATAATGGGCATTACAACATCAGCATGATGAGATGGTGGGCAGGAGGATATGAAGGGACGCAGGAAGACGCGGACTATAGACCTCAGTCTGTAATCAGGAACATGCTCTAATCCACACAACATGTGACTCACTATAGCTGGACCAATACCTGGCATCTGATACAGCTCTCGACCAACAGAGGGACCTGCGGAACTAAACAGTACATAACAATAATTAATATCATTATCCAGACAAATTTTTCAAGCAGATTAAAACAGGTCGGTCACGTTATTAGATTCGAGGATAAAATATTTACTAAACACATTTTGCAATATATACCCTAGATCAGAAAACTGTTTCTCTTTAATGAAATATCAAGACAAAAGCTATTTAGATAACATTAACAGGTATCTGGAGAACTGATTTGGTAAGTAAATATGTAAATTGAAAAAGGCAGGTGTTCGGAAAAATAGAAAATTGTACATCTCAAATTCAGCGATGAGGTTTGCCACCCATCATGAATGTCTTAATATTTTGTTGGCATAAAGAAGACGGCTTGAATGTTAATAACATGCAGGTGGTCTGCTGGCTACCCCACTTGTGAGATATGCCCTGATAATGTAGTAGTAGTAAATTGAACATGTAAAAAATATTGGACTAGTTTTTGTGCTCTGAAATGTTGTTTTACTATAAATCTGCAAAGGTTTAAGTAATGTGATATTTGTGTTGGGATTGGTTGTATGATAAAATATGAACATACCCCAGCATGTGACAACAGTTATCATGTAATGTTGACAGGAAGTTCTGCATCCTCTCCAGAGGTGTGTGTGGCTTCTTAACATTGGGGTCCAGTGGGTCCTGCACTCCCCATGTCTGTCCCAGGAGATTCTGCCTCTCTACCTCCAGCATGCTGTATGCTCCCTTGTAACCCTACAAACAAAACAAAAAACATATTATCAATCACAAAAAATATGTATACTTATTACTAAACAAACATAAATCTAAGTTTATGATAAACTCAACCCAAATATGTCCACAGCTTTGAGAGCAGAGGCGTAAATCAGCAGCGGAATTCAGAAGAAGATTCTCCAAGACCTGGAAGTCCATGACTCTACTATCTGACTACCAATCACCTTTTTTTATTGTAATAAGACAAGATATAAATTATATCTGCTAACTACCATACACAAAAGAAAATTAAGAAATGTTTAACTGGCATTAATGCCTTATAGGGGACATTACCTCAGACAGCAACTGCATAGCCTGTGGGTCATACAACTGGTTAAGCACCCTGAAGAGGGCCAGCACGTGTGGTAGAATGGGCAGCACTAACTCCGCACAAGGATTCCTCCAGATGGGATTACCACTCGCGGTCATACCACCACTGAATCCACCTCGGGATGCTCTGAAACATATGTAAATTAATGGTTATACGTATCAAGACAGAACTTGGAACTGACAACTATTGAGCTAATGAGTTTGAAAAAAACCTGATATTGTGATGATTCTAAAGTATTCTTCTATTTATTTACATTATAGCTACAACTTCTTTTATTTTGGCACCCAACTTAATTAATGATGAATATCTGTAACTTGCATTAAATTTTTAAAACAAAAAATGAAAAACTTTATCATTGACATATGAACAATTAACTAGAATTTAATTTTCAACTGACATTGCCCAGCTTTGGTTATAGAGACAAGTCATACATTTAGATGAAAATAAAATATTGTTTTGGAAACAAAAACATTATTTCCGTGTACGTATATTGATTATGAGACATTGACTTACTTATCTGGATCATCTGGCCAGGCGCACCTCTTGATAACACCCAACACAAGGTTGACACAGTGCAACAAGTGACTTCGGTTCTGTCCATTGTGATCCAGGGCTGAAGGAGGGACTGGGGCATTATCCAATCCTACAAATCTCATGAAGGACGCTGCCGACTCAAAATTGGGAGCCATTGTGGCCCAGTGTGCTCCACACGAACCCAAAATCTCACCAATGAGAATCTTTTGTCTATTGTAATCACAGAAATGGTTTGAAATCAATAGCAATGCTTCCTGCAAGAAAGAATAGGTCCTTAGTAGAGTTTTCTAGCAATAATGTGATTATTCATGAGTAGTGATAGGATACAATGCATGTATTTCTGGGTTGATAAAAAGATTGTTTTTATTTTTTAACTGCATTTACTTTATTTTAATGTTTTCTTATGTACTCAAATGTTTTTTTATTTTTATTATTTTGTTAACTTAATATTTATTCTCCATTGTTTATGTAATGGGTTCTTGGTTGTATGTTTACTTTTTTTATATTTTTCTATTTATATGTAAATTATATAAATTTTTGTTAAAGGCTTATAGCCGTTTATTTTATAAAATAAATAAATAAATAAGGTAGGTCAGTGTTTTGTATAAAGGATGCATATATATTGGGATATACATAATTGTATACATGCACCCTTTCTATGATGATATCAAGTCCTATAAGAGACATAATATTTTCCTTCCTATGTAACATTCCTACTTGTCATTCTAAATGAAAACAATTTAGACCTTACTTTGTTCAATAAGTAATGAATTAAAAGAAAAAAATTAAATAGATACCCAATAATTAATAGCAAAAACTTCGTAGGAAAAACAATACGCAAAGCTTCGAAGGGCTATAATTCTGAAACTCCTTGTCAGATTTTCAAAATATTTTGCATTTATCTTATATCCACAAACACAACAAATATACAAATTTTCATTAAACATCAAAAGTGATGTAGGATGTACACCCTGGTTGACTTGAAAAAGTATTGAATCTTAGTGCAAATGTATATATTTTCCAATAAAAATCACTTTCACAAAATGGTTCATTCAAAATTTAAAAAAAAAAACACGGACAATACACACTTAGCCAAATATGTATATGAAAAAAACTTCAAATGAGTCAAACAAATAAATGTTATGATAAATCAATCATTTATAAAAAAAGTTGATAAATGTTTAATGACAGCTCCATTAAAATCATTAATACTATATTGGCAAACCTGTAGTGTGATCCTCTCCATAGTACTGAGTTGGCTGGGCTCCTGGCACAACTTCCTCACAGTGGTGTGGATCCTGGGGAACACTGGTAACAGCAGAAGGGGATATTTGTGTCCTATCTTTACCAGCAGACTGGCAGCGTGACGGCGCACATTACGCACAGCTCGGGGACGACAGTCCTTGCTTTCATCATGTCCTCCGGTGTACACAAGAGCACCAAATATCTTATCCAGGACAAGTGGTAGCAAGTTCACTCCAGACATGGCAACACAATTACCTGGAAACACAATCATATGATAACAATATAAATTTCATCCAAGTAAGTATGAATAACTAATTATTGCTTAAGACTTTCACTCTGATTTATATATAAATGTACTAATATTACTGTTAACAAAATATTGATCAACCAGTTCCATTTTTTCTTTTAAATTGAATTGAAAAAAAAATTAAAACAAACAGTTCCATAAATCAGCAATTCAAAATTTTAATATATGGTGTGTCAATATTTCGAGGTCAAACAAAACCACTAACAAACATGTGCTTTCAAAATGAGAAATATTTAATATTGTTATTTGTACAATGAAAGGATATCACTCTTTACGTGTAATAAGAAAAAAACTGAGATTTGAAAACATTTTCCTTTTTTGAAAGATTATTAATAAAATTAAAACATTGTTTTATTCCACTAAGAGGATTGTTTAATTGTTAATAAGTTTTCAACTGCAATACAGCCATCATCAATTCCTTTTTAGCCTACTGAACTACAAAAGTGACTTATTTACAGTATACTCAAGAATGTGAAGTGAAGAGTGGGTGACATATCTTATTCTAGAGAGGAGACTATGGTTAATGTGAAATAGTGTTTTATATATAAAAGTATGCACCTTGAGTGATCTGGCAAGAGGACATGGTAAGGAAGACAAAGAGAGCTGATATGAATGAGAGGAGTAGGCTGAGCAGTAGAGGATCCTGTGGCTCTAGTGCTAAGCACATCTCCAGTAGAGATAGTCCTGAGGTAACACTGGGACGTTCCACAGCCTGCAGGATGCGGGACAATACACTCTCCAATAACTGGAACATAACAACACATACATGTACAACTATTTATTATACATATTATATTATTCACTGAAAGTCTTGATCATCAACAAGTCACAATCAGTAATGAAACCTGCAGTTTCAAGACAAATTGCTTCATAGCAATAAGTCTGTTAGTTATCGAAATAAATAAAACAAGTGTTTTATTCTACTATTGATTTATTCGACGAGAGAGACGTCTTTCGTCCTATTAGGACATTGTCAATCTGATTTTCATGATGACTTAATATTTGTAATTATGTCTGTTAGTTAGTTATGACTGAATATTTGTATGTCAAAGGGTAACTATTATATATGTGGCAAGCAATGTCATTTTTCGTATGGCTGGCTATTCAATGTTTTTTCAACATACTTAAACATATTTTTTTCAGAATTGTTCAGGGTCGACTGGAAGACATTGCTAGGCAACAAGTCTACCTTTTGATCTAAATTTAGTACATAAATACATACCATCACGCCGCTTCCCTCGCGGGGTAGGCAGAAAGGATCGAGCGCCACTTCCTTCTATCCTTGCATACATCTTTCGCTTCCGTCACTGTCATACAATTCCTCATGCATGCTCTCCTGTTCAATGTGCTCACCACGTGACCGTCCTGTAGGATTTGATTTAAATGATCTTGCCATTTAATCCTAGGACGTCCACGTCTCCGAGCACCATTCCTCTCACCCAAATATATCTTCTTAGTACCTCACTTTTATTGTATTTCATTGTATTGAATTTTTAACCAATAAAGATTTATTTACTACTCAGATATCAAGTTGAAATGCCAGTTTTGCTTTGACTTGACACCATATCTATGGATATCATAAAAGACACAGTATTTTCAACATGATGAATAAGTAAATTTTCCAAACATCATTGTGTAATTTCAATTGGACATGGAGATAGATACATATAAAGAATGACATACAGAGGTGGAAATAATTATATACAGTAAACCCTCGCTATTTCGAACCCCGTTATTTCGAAATTCGTCGTAATTCGAAATATTCCCCCCAAAAATGTCCCCATAATGAAATTTTCATACAAAAGACATTTATAATTCGAAATCCCCGCTAATACGTAATTCGAAATAATATTTGGTCCTTTCAAAACAAAACAATAGAAATTTGTATATTGTAATTCGAAAACATTTGGCTGCCATAAAAAATACCCTTGTTTTTTCCCAAAGCTCCTTCAGGGACAATAAAACTTATTATGTGAAATTTGTGTTCACACTAATACACATAAAGGACCTACCCACTACCCAGCTACATAATAATATTTAACAACAGGATTTCCAAATTTCTAAGTAGATCTTCTATGTTGTATGTAAACATCGTAAATGTATTGTATTTCAATATGTACCTATCTACAGCTGTTTTGAGTATGTACCAGGTACCTGCTACCTATGTATATCCTCTGGCTCATAGCGTGATCGATGTACATTATGTACTTCCATGTTGTTCATGGGCGTCTCGTCATACGTACCTATACCTACTCGAAATATTTTGTGTTTTAATATTTTTATTTTCCATTCCAAATAAATAAATATTTTATATCCGAACTTTTATACACGTTTTAAATACAAATTTGGTCAAAAATATTTTTCCCATTTTTTAACATTTATAGTGAACTTTTAGTAACGTGTGTGAAGTGGAGTATTAAAATTATGTATTTTTAAATATTCGACTGTGTTTTAGGTACGTATTTATATTTGTGTATTGTTTAGGTAGGTACATACATATTTAGATTTACATGTGTGTGTAATTTAATTATGTCAAAAACTGTTAGTTTCATCAATATTTTGTTACCTTCATTGTGCAAAATGCAAGGATTGGACAAAAACGTGGTATGTGATAGAAGCTTTACATTTATGATAAACCACGATACGCCCATGACGTCTTTGTTACGTATGTTTTACTACAAACTATTCCATTCTTGTACAAAGGGTCGCCTGTTTATTTGTAATGCGTATAAGAGTAGTAGAAATTGTTAGCCCTTTCCATGCGGCTCTTTCATCAGCCTTACAAATGTTTTTTTTGTTTGAACCCGCGAAATTTAAAAAAACCCAAGTCCAAATCAGCTGTTTCTATTACGTATGGTACCTATGGCTATAATATATATTATATACTGCGTATATCAAAATTATTTCGAAAATTTCGATTTATCGGGGTTTTGGCTAATTCGAAATCAGATTTTCGAGGTCCCTTGGATTTCGAAATAACGAGGTTTTACTGTACTAACAATAGAGAGTGCTTCCCATTCCAAATATACAGGATCATGGACATTCCCATTGGTGTTGTATTGGTGTGCTGCAGCCTTACTTAGTATGTACTAGTCTCAACATGATGAATAAGTAATTTCAATTGGACATGGAGATAGATACATATAAAGAATGACATACAGAGGTGGAAATAATTATATACTAACAATAGAGAGTGCTTCCCATTCCAAATATACAGGATCATGGACATTCCCATTGGTGTTGTATTGGTGTGCTGCAGCCTTACTTAGTATGTACTAGTCTCAACATGATGAATAAGTAATTTCAATTGGACATGGAGATAGATACATATAAAGAATGACATACAGAGGTGGAAATAATTATATACTAACAATAGAGAGTGCTTCCCATTCCAAATATACAGGATCATGGACATTCCCATTGGTGTTGTATTGGTGTGCTGCAGCCTTACTTAGTATGTACTAGTCTCAACATGATGAATAAGTAATTTCAATTGGACATGGAGATAGATACATATAAAGAATGACATACAGAGGTGGAAATAATTATATACTAACAATAGAGAGTGCTTCCCATTCCAAATATACAGGATCATGGACATTCCCATTGGTGTTGTATTGGTGTGCTGCGGCCTTACTTAGTACTAGTCTCAACCATTGGTCCACATAGCCAAATGTTACCAGGGGGGCTATCAGAGTGGCTTGTCTAAAATCATAATTATAAAATTAAGTTCATTGATTGAGTTGATAAACTGACACCTTTACAAGATACACAATGCTATTATCATCTTTGAGCACCAAATGTGGAGTGTTATATATAAAATATTATCAGACACTAACAATAAACTGAGATAATCAATGTTTTGTACTGAACCAATACTAACAGCTGTTAGAGTTGAACATGGGTTGTAAGTTAACACAATAACATAATATATATGTATTACACAGAATTGGTTACATTTGACTGCTTAATTATTTTGGCAAAGCAAGAATATCATTTTTCAGTTTGAGCTATGATACTAATAATTTATTTTTATTCTATTGCTTAACACAATCCATTTATTATTATTTTTTTTTTTTTAAAAAGATATATCTGGGTTTTTGTTATAAACTCTGTTATAAATTTTGTTATAAAAAATTTGTCACTATAAACACAATTTGTTATTAGGTGATTTATTATTGTTTTTACTGACCTAAAGTTATCCAAGAAATCAGTCCTACACCTGCAGATGTATGTGGCAAATTCATTTTCAGATTCAAAGTCCATGGCTGCATAGCTGGCTGTGTCTAGGGGAGCACCCACTGGACGGGATACAGGATAGCTCACCTAAAATAAATAATATTACATACAATAACTAGAGAAAAAGTAAAGTAGTTTCCTTCAAGAAACCCCAAAGATTGATATTCAAATAAAAAAAAATATGGAAAAACTTATTGTGGAAGAAAATTATTACAAAAATGGAAATCCAAAAATAAAAATATATGTGCATATGTGCTTTTCCGCACATCCTCATGGAGCCCTTTTTTGCAGCGGGCACAAATTAAGTCACTCTCACTCAAAAGTAGCATCATGCGATTTGAATGAACCACAATGTCGCTTCTACCATCACTTTCTTCACAACTTGAACTATGATCAGTTTCATTTAAACTATTTTCAAATTCTGACATTTTGGGTTAAAAAAATATTTTTTTAACCGGATCTTTTTTAATCTGTATTTAGCTTTAACCCATGTTGAACTATATATATATATACAATACGAATAAAGTGAAAAAAATATTGTTGCGTGCATGTGACCTTCCCCGCTGCACGCCTATCACGTACTGATATCGCGAGTGCAATTGCGCTCGTGGCACTTTTGGCATGTATACACACGAGCGCAATTGCGCCTGTTGGCACTTAAATGGTTAATTTGAAAAAATAAAATTGTACACACAAACACACACAGATGTACAAGATTCATAGTACATGATTATAACAAGCTAGCTGCACTTATTTTCAATGGTAACAAGAGGACGAAATTTATGTTTATTACATGCAATTAATCCAATAGCTATCCCACATATGAGAAATGCTGTGGTAGAATAAACAGAGAAATATATATTTGTACATAATACTTTTTTTTTTTATATAAATAAACCATAAGTATAATTGTTTTACCTTGAGTAATTTGGGAGCTGTTGCATTGACCCACCTGGGCACAAATGACAATAGCAGTGGATCCTTGTGAGCATGATCATGTTTGAACAGACAAGACCACACTGTAGAGGCAGTGTGCGCCAGAGTGAGAGAGGGGTGAGCACTGAATACAGACAATGTCTCCAGGAACACAGCCAGGTGTGGAGGGCGCTCCATAATTCCATCCTCACGTCCCCATAATGAGCATAGCTGCTGTCCTAAGCCTGACAATACCTGTACACATAATTTTAACATATTATTTCATGAATCATACAATAATTCTCATTACAAATTTGAACATTCCACACATAACTTGCAAAATAACTAAAAAATCTTTGATACATATTATGCACGTCTGCCCATTAATTATCCATATTTTACAGTTAGCCACAATGTAATATCTATACACGTACATAGTTGGGATAATTAATATAAATAATAAGAATTATATCAATTTGTTAATACCATCATATCTTTGTACTATGATTATTGAAGGTTTATTATTAAGGTATTGGGGTCACTAAGGGCCTAGACATTCCTCTATCACAATAAGTTGTTCCTATGATAATGACATCACAGCATCAATAATGTTGTGGGAAAAGGTACAGAGGTACAAACATACAATCAGATGGATGGATTATTACATACACGAGAGATAACAGAGAGACAATAGCCCTTCCTATTTTTAAGTTCTGGAAATAACAAGTATCTGTTGGCTATATAGGATTATTTGTGGAGATAACAATAAAAGGTATGCAGTGCACAAATGTGTGTACCTGTGTAAGTTTCTTGAGGAAGAGATAATGCTTCTCATCTGTGGTGTTGGTATTGCAGACAGCAGCCCTGTGGATGCAGTTAATGGCCTCCTCACTCAAAAGGATCATAAGAGGTTTGCGCTCCTTCACCTAAACAACAAATTACAACACCTTTTTAGGTCTTGTCTTATTTTTTAACGACACACAGAGGATTGCCTATGTAACAATTACATGCAGCAAGTCCACAGACTTCCCCAGTTGTGAGAGAAGTCATGATGATATTACAAACATCAATATAACAGACCATTCCTGTATTGCACTCAGCAATCTTGTTGTAATTTATAACTAGTTGGCTCAGAGAATTTTGTTCTCAGTATCAATATCCTGTTCAAATTTTTTTTGGAAACATTTAAACAATATATAATTCAGACATTATTTCAAATGGACATGTGTACCTGTCCCTTCCTGTTGACAATTTGCAAGAGACATTCAGCAGCCGGTAGTTGGAATGCCTCATCACTGAGCAGGATGCAGAGTATCTGCAGGAGACGACCGTTCTGGCTGATGATGTGACTCATGGATACCCACTCTACGAAACCCGTCAGTGTTAGCAAAACAACCTGGAAATACAAAAATAATATAAGACACCGTTAAATCAGAAATTCACAAAAATTTAATGGAATTTAAGATTCAACAATACCATGCCTACCATCCAGAATGTTTACTCAAATCATGAATTATTAATTTTGAGTGTTTTATAAAAACAGGTAGCACTCGTAAAATGTCATATCATCACCATGAGCTTGACAGCCCTGGGTGGGCCTTGGTTAAATCCAGTAGTCTCTTCCACTGGAAATGTCATATTTAAGACATTTAATATTTTTTACTCAGCGATGGGTAATGTTACCCATCCAGAATGTCTTATTTTTGTCAACCTAAATGTTTGTTAAATACAGGTTGTCTACAGGGTAACCCATTCACGGGAGATACTGTGATGGTATACATAAACAAATTCCAATAAACTCTTTAAAAGCCTAGAGAGGATCTTAATGTGTAATTATATTTACCTGCACAACTCTTTCATGTTCTGCAGCCACAGGATTCCTCTGTTGAGTGTGTTCTCTGAACTGCTGGACGTGCAGCTCAATGAGCCGCAGGAAGAAGGCAAATATCTCAGCCATACTGCTGGTCAGAGCTGAATAGATGTCTTTACGCCTTTGATTGGATTCCAAAGTCTGTAGATGACATATTTCATCAGTTAGTTTCCTAAAGAACAAACCCAGTGTGTGCAACTATGGCACTCAATATTCCATCTCACACCCACTGAGTGTCCTCTATACCCAATCACGTGCAAAGTGAGATGATGTTTTGTATGTTTCTTCAGGTACTGTGCAATTAGCCCAATACTAGAGAAATCACCTCTATCAAAATGGTGGCTAACATTGACATATTTAACAAAACCTATAACAAGCTCACTAGAAAAATTGAATGATTGTTGTAGCACTGGGCTAAAGATTTTTATGCGGAACAATACATTATTAAAATCAGTATTTACCACATTATACAAAATCTTCAATTCAGTGATGAGGTATGCCATCCAACTTGAATGTCTTATTTTTCTTTTAGCAGGAAGAGCATGTAATGCAAGTTTATTATATGCAGTTAGTCTTCTGGCTACCCCACTTGTGGTACTGATAGATAGGAATATATTTACCTGTAAAGTGGCAACATCCTCTACCAATCTGAGCAAAATGAGCAGCACAACTTCAGTATGCCTGGGTCCCCTGGTGCAGGCCTCACTGAGCTCCCCCAGTAGCGAGGGCCACTGCTGGGGCCATTCCCTCTTGGCCATCTCCACCACCACACGAGACAGAGCATCGTTCATATGACTGGCAGACCAACCACCATTGCAAACCAGTTTCATTGCGTTCTCCTGCAATACCACCAGTTTATTTAATATCACAATACAAATTTGGCGCATCATAACTAATTATATTTCCACAATACCCAATGTTTATTCTCTTTAAAAAAAATATATGAATTTGAGTTTATGTTAAGCCCAAATATACTCTTAAACACCCGCACAGTACTCAATAAGCTTGTGTCAGGAAAATAGAATAGGTCGGCAATGGAATTTGAACCTGGGATTTTACAAACGAAGTCTGAGATCCTACCAGCAGGCTACCAACCACTTCAATAGACAATTTGATATAAAATTTATTATCTCCCATAAAATATTTAATATCTATGTATATAAATATCCATATGAAGCTTAATTTGATAAAGCAATGATTATTTAAAAATAGGCTTTCTAGTAATTATTAAAATATGAACATTGTTATGAAATATACCTTGATGAATATCTTTTCTGGCTGAGATATCTGATTCCACTTGTACTTGACGGTGTGTTCCATAAGCTGCAGCCCAAAGTGTCTCACTACAGCAGAGTACTGAGCACCACTGGCCAATACCAGTCCCACCTGAGCACACCATGGGGAGCCCTCCTTGAAACTATAAAAAACACAAATTAATACAAATGTTTGCTTGCAAAATGTTTTACACCTTTTTATACCTACATTTACATGACAGTTACAAAATATTTTTAATATCCTCAAATTTAAGTAAAGCATATGCTTTAAAAGAATTTAATATTTTTTTAAATAAATTTCTAATTCGAAAATCTCATCTATTTTCAGTTTAGCTGTCAAAACTATTGCAATTTGTTTAAATTTCTCCATCACATAATGTACAATAAGTATATTCTACAATTGAAGAGTACAAAATTATCCTTCTTTTCATCTCGAGAACACAGGGTACAAAATAATTTTTAGAACCATTTTTTTTGTTTCTTTTTTATTTTATTTATTCAGTAAGGATCAGACAGTTGAAACAATTAGTATAGACATTAAAAGACAACAATAAACAAACCAATTAAGATCCCCTTTTTATCAATCTAATAAACATAAATTTGAGACTTAAAATGATAAAAAAATGTGAAAATGTAAAAGTGTGTAAATTTTTTTATATATCTTAATGTAGATTTTTTACTTTGGTCTCCAGCCGTGTAATATTTCCAAGTAAAATGCTTCACAGGTAGCTCACTACCACACTATTCATACACATGTTCTTATCACCTTATCAAGTTTTGCAGGTTCCAACTAGATAATGCTTATGATTAATGGCCATTTGTTTCTGACAAATGCTAATACCGTGAAGAAATATTATAATTTGCAGAACAAATTATTGCTGTCACAAAACAACAATACAGTTTTATATACATTCAGCTCTTTTATAATCTCCTGATTTACTATACACATGTAACAACCTTTTCTGTGTGTAATATGTTACATATAAATTCATTAGTAATGGATACGTTATGTTTTATATCGCATTTTTACCCACAAGTTCAGAATATTAGACAAATTTGAAATAAGCCGTAATTTATAACCTTTGCAAGCAACAATTTCATAATCAAATTTTTGTCTAGGTATATAAACAGATTAAAACATTCCCATGTTGAATCCAGATGTTAGATAACTATGTGTTTCAACTATGTATATCAAATTCTCAAGGACAGCTATGTGTTGAAAAAGAGAAATCGGCAAGCATGTATGAGAAACTACATAAATGTGGAGGAGAAAAAAAGTATGTAAGGATAGATTAATTTGATGCTCCGTCCTCTCTGCCAACTCCATTTGGGATACGGTGTGATGGTACAATTTAGTATGATGTTTTGAATGTTTTTTAAATATTCTACAATGCACATCCGTTACTTGATTTTTTAAAATCGCGATCGATTTCGGTAAACCTTTACCATTGACGAGCGAGATAATACTCGTCAATGGTAAAGGTTTACCGAAATCGATCGCGATTTAAAAAAAATCAAGTAACGGATGTGCATTGTAGAATATTTAAAAAACATTCAAAATGTCTCGTAACTGTTACATAGTTAATCCTTCTAAAATAACTGATATTAGTATGATGTTTTTACAAATAAATTTATATATTTTTCATATCAATAAGACTATTTGAAATCATCCAACATACAAACAACCTATTTATCTCTATTGATATTTAAATTCATAACAACGTACCTACATCTACATCCGGAATATAAGAGTACCTAATTGAATCATTCACGTTCAAGTAACTATTGTTCATAAGGAAATGTAACAAACTTACTATTATTATCTTCAGAATGTCACCCTGCACTGAGACCATAATATCTTTTAGCCAAGGTGATCTCAGCAGGAAGGGGAAAAACAAAGCAAAATAAAAAAAAGATGTAAAAAAATCACAAAAGAGATATCATCAAAAAGAAACAACAGAATCAGAGGAGAGTCTCTATCCTGGTGATATAGTCATTATGTGTTATGTTAAAAATATCAACATCAACATTCAAATCACTAAATATTCTTATATCAGTGCTATGCAATGTAGACCTAGTACACATAATATCTAAATGATTCATATTTGGAATTACTACCAATAAACAATGTCACATACTAGCTTGTGCAAAACAACTTGACCATTTTCTTCTGCCGAATTAACATTAGGTATAAACGTACAAACTAAATCTTCAGATTTATATCCAAGAACATAATATACCTATGTTCACTTTAATCCAAACATAACCCAAAACAAAAGCACGATGCAATAACTCATTTGATGTGGAAATATGGAACTCAGAGAAGCCAAATATTATTTTTTATTAAAATATTGGAAATCGACAATACACACAAATACATGGAATAATCTCACGTAAGTCATTTCCAGGAAAAAAAACAACAATGACGTGCAAGTGGACAACAAATTACTATATCTATACATTTGTACCTTTCACAAGCATTCAATGCTTGCATCCTGACATCTTGTGATGCTGTAGGGCTCATGGTGAGCTCCACAGCTCTGGCCAACTCCTCAGCCAGGGCGACCCCCTCACCTCCACAGGAGATGGCTTCTCCACCGTTCATCACTACCACTTTATGCTACGTGCACAAGATATATTTCTGCAACACAAACACCATTAATGTTACACAACTCCTCTAAATAATTATTATGTTCAATAATCAAAACATATTGGAAAGGAGTACCAAGGGAGGCACTCTGCAGGTCAATTATACATGCAACAGCTTTCCTTCTAGTAAAAATAATTCATTGTTTATTAAGTCATGATAGACGGGTAGTGACCGAAATAATCGTAGAAGAATATAATACTAATAATACGTTTCGATACATTTATTTTTTTCTAAAACATTCGCAACTGGACGAAAATGCGACATGCCAACTCAAAGGACACGAAGATAAATCCATGACCAATCTACAGACAAACTTAACAGAAAAATATTATATGAACAACGACAGTTTTTAACAGATATTAAATGATTTAAGAAGAATAAGAAAATTAAAATCATGCCGGTTTGAAAAAAAAAATCGTGAATCTGCCAAACATCGCCATGTGTACATAGCATAGAAGTCGATCAGGAAACATCAAAAGTAAACACTACTCACACATTTAAAGGAAATTTGAACTTGTCGTTAAAAAAATATTCCAGCAACGAGAAAACAATTAATTTACCTGATAAATCATTAATTTTACAATAAAAACATACGAACGCCTCGTGCAAGTACACTTCCCATGTTCAATCAAAAATAAATAATGCCAACATAACGACAAAAATTAAAGAACGAAGAATCACGAAAAAGAGAATGAAATAGTTAAATTTACTTTATAAATAAGCATCCATGATAATAAGAAACCATATTTTATGAAATTTTACTTATAACATAAAAATAGTAACAAGAATCCAACAACCGAATATACAAACATTATTATAATATTTTAAGAAAGACACCTATATAATTAATTTTTTTGATGGACCATAGATATTTATAAAATGGAGACTGTATTCACTATTCAGTGTTGCCATGATCTCTTATTTGAAGTTTAAATTTTGGGGGCTGTTGCTGTTGGTGAAATTTGGTTTTGTTTTTAGATATTTTATTACTGTAATTTGTGATTATATATGTAATTAAGTTTTATAAAGTTAAAAATGGAAGCTGATCCTTCTCTTGAGAGACAATTTAAGGGACATAAGGATGGAGTAACCGCTATTTCCTTCCATCCATCCGGTCATCAGTTTGCTTCTAGTTCTTTAGACCATTCTGTTATGGTTTGTGAATATTTCGTTTTTTTTTTAATATTTATATCAATATATAATATTTCTTGTTCATATTAATTTTAATGTGCAATTAGTATTCTGCAATATTGAATAACCAATTGAATGTGATTTGTAGCTATGGAACTTTCAGTCATCAGTCAGGTGCTATAGGTTCCAGGGTCACAGAGATTGTGTACTAGACTGTGCCTTCTCTCCTTCAGGTAAACTAATAGCTTCAGCTTCCAGAGATTGTTGTGTGAGACTATGGGTGCCTAGTGTAAAAGGAGAATGTGGGGAATTCAGGGCTCACTCAAAAGCTGTAAGGTCTGTCCACTTTTCTCCATCAGGGACACAGGTAAGATACCAATATAAAAAAAAAACTTGTATGCATTATTCATGAGCATGTCTATGAAGCATTTATTTTTGTTTCTTTACCTCTATGATTATCTCAATTGTGTATTTAATAATCAACATTAATTTTCTTTGAAGGTCATAACTGCCTCAGATGATAAAACTCTTAAATTATGGACTGTGCACAGACGTAAATTTTTACAATCTTACGTTCAACATCGGAATTGGGTGAGATGTGTTCGCTTCTCCCCAACTGGATCCATGTTAGCTTCTTGTTCAGATGATAAGACTATTAAACTCTGGGACACAGAGTGTGGCAAGTGCATTCATACATTTGAGGAGACTAAGGGATATGGAACTAATGTGGCGTGGCACCCAACTGGATTATATGTAGCTGTAGGATTATCTAATGGAACTGTTAAACTTTATGATATAAGGAAGAATGCATTACTGCAACATTATAGGCAAGTAAACTTTTATTTGTTTCAAGAAGGTCCATTGATAGTTGATCAAAAGAGCACTGTTCATTCATCCACAAGGTTTCTGACAACCTGAAAAATTCTCAGTTGATTCGAAACCTGGACAATCTTCTTTCCCAGTTCCTATGGCAATACAGCAGAGCAGAAACATTTTGAATGGAGGGAGCCAGTTTCTGATCTGTTTTTCCAAAAGGAATGTCGAAAGTTGATGGATTGATAATGTTTTAAAATACCTTGTACTACTGCTATATCATCATGTGGCATATCTCACGAGTGAGGTAGCCTGTGGACTAACTGCACATAATAGATAGTCCTCTCCGTGCCTGAATTGTATTTCATTGTTGAATTGTATTTATGTTAATAATTGTTTTACACATGAGGTTTTATGAACGCATGCCTTTTACATGACACTTGAAAACTTACAAAAAAGAGTGGAAGAACTGTTCTTTCCTGGGGACTACATGGGGGAATACTTTATTTGATCTATCCTTTGAAAATTTAATAAACTATACTTTTATTGATGAATTGTTGAAGGGTGTTTGTGTTCACACTGTTTGTGTGAAAATTCATATTCAATATTTATGAAACAATCAAAACACTGTTATAATTTTCACCACATTTATTCAAACTCTAACGTTTTCGCCCACTTCAATGGGCATTCTCAAGAGTACTGAACAGAATAATCAACTTAATTTTCTGGATTTGACTTTAAGTATTGTTGATTGTAAATTTAAATTTGGAATTTTTAGAAAACCTACGTATACGGACACTATCATCCATGCGTCATCAAACCATCCTCAAAGCCACAAAATGGCAGCATTTCATTCCATGTTGAATAGATTGTTAAATATACCCTTAGATAAGGATGAATTTGACAAGGAATATAGAATAATAATCGAAATAGCTAGAAATAATGGATATTCAGATAAGATAGTTCATGATATATATAATAAAAAACTAAAAAATAAAATGGTTAAAAATTACATTTACCCGATATTTAATAATAATAATAACAAACCATGGAGAAGAATTCTATATGTAGGAAGATTAACTAATCATTTAAATAGTATAGTGAAGGACTCATTTAAGGGAGCATTTTATACAAATAATAATATTGACAAATTGATTTTTAACAATAAAGATAAAATTGATAGAATGGATGGTAGTGGAGTGTATAAAATTAAATGCAAAGATTGTAGTAGTGTGTATATAGGTGAGACTGGAAGATCGATAAAGTCTAGATTTAAGGAACATTCCAGGGCGTTCAGGGGCCTTTCTAATTTTTCGGAGATGGCCGATCATTGTGTTGAACATAATCATTCATTTGATATAGACAGTACAGTGGTGTTACATTCCGAATGTGGTGATCGACGTCTGAACGCAATGGAAGCTTTGGAAATATTTAAGCATCAGGATAATATTGTAAATATCCAAATTCCCGCTAAGTCCCCATTACTAGTTTACCCTGTCTCACCTAATGTTATACCTACCAATGCCACTCCCCTATTGTAATCCCTGCACCCACCTCTCTCCCCCCTCTTTGACTACCTTCAATTTTTGTAGGTGACATTTTTATTGTTTCAGTACTCTTGAGAATGCCCATTGAAGTGGGCGAAAACGTTAGAGTTTGAAAAAATGTGGTGAAAATTATAACAGTGTTTTGACCTTTTATTGATGGTTAAGTTGGAAGAAATCATGCCTCTGCAATCAATTCGCCCCCTGTATATTGATTGTATTTAAACATCAGATGGACTTTCATTCTTGTTTTTTTTCCAGAGCTCACGAAGCAGCCATATCACAAGTATCTTTCCATGCTAATGGTAACTATCTGCTGGTAGGAAGCCATGATAAGAAAATGAAGATTCTGGATCTAGTGGAAGGACATCCTGTCTATACGTTGATGGGACACAGTGGAGCTATTACAGCTGTTACATTCACATCTGATGGGGAATACTTTGCTTCTGGTGGGGCAGACAAACAGGTAATAATATTATAAAAAAAACTATGGCTCTCTCCAAGGCATGTCGCATATCCGATGTATTATAATATAAACGTATATTTTATGTATTTTAGCCATTTCCTCTTGAGTTATCGCTTTAGGGAAAGTTAAAAATATCCAATCATCCTTATGACTACAATGATTGCAATTATGTGAAAAGTGCATAATTTTAAGCTTCATTGTGATTAAATAACACAATTTACTCAATATTTAATTGTGCTAGATATATATGTAAGCCCAATGTTTAATTGTGCTAGATGTATATGTATTTTCTGTTGATTAAATAAATAAATAAAATTTATATAAAGTAGAAGTCCTTTAGTCCGGCATCCAACAGCCCGGAATGCCCGATAGTCCGGCATCGCTCCGGAAAATTGTAAACCCTCAGCCTACTCAAAATCTTGAAGAAAGTGACTCAGATGCCGAAACGAAAGAAAAGGAAAAAATCAGCTGGGCAGAAGCTGCAGAATTACTAAATAAGTTTATCTCTTTTGCTGAGGCTAGTACTAGCTACAGTGCTTAAGAAATTATTGATTTCCATATAATTAGAAATAAATTTTATACTAAACGCCAAAAGTCAAGAAAACAAAAAGCCATTTGTGACTTTTTTAAATCTAAGTGAAATATGTTTTACAGTACGTGGACTTCTACTGTACTCCTGTACAATTTTATATTGAATTGAAACAGTCAAAGTTTTTTATTTTTCTAGTATCAGAACGGGACTTTTTAATTTGTAAATTTCAGATAATGATATGGAAAACCAACTTCATAAATGATAATGAATCACTACAAGACTCTAAAGAGAATGTCTCTACTTTGGAAACTACTTCTCTAGAATCTGGAAATATAGAGGAGAAGCAGGGAGACTTCACAAAGTTAGTTGACGCCAGGAAATCTGCATACTTCCAGTCTGAAGACGTGTGTGCTGAGGAGGTGTGTGAATGAAATACATTATTATGCAAATGCAATGACTAGAAATTAAGAGACCCGGGAAACAATTTCTACAGCAAGGTGCTTGCTATAGAAATTGTTACAACTACTGTTTTATAATACCACACAATATTCAGTACGTTCCCTAAAGAGTTTTCTTCCTTCCAATTTTTCCTTTTCACATCTTAATTTTTTATCGTTTATTAGTTTTCTTCATTCCCAATTATCCATTTCGAAAAACGTATCTGACATAATGTCTCAATGTGATAAATAGTGAGTTGTAT
Source organism: Athripsodes cinereus (assembly GCA_947579605.1). NCBI lineage: Eukaryota > Metazoa > Arthropoda > Insecta > Trichoptera > Leptoceridae > Athripsodes > Athripsodes cinereus. The sequence goes on along the minus strand of OX388310.1, from coordinate 28,971,963 downwards.
AACATAAACAAAAAAATTAAAGATAAAATAAATGGTTAAGCATTTCAAATGTCTTCAATATTTAGTACATAACTTCTTTCGATCATAGATAGTGCAGATTAAAGATATGTTGATTTTTGTAAAACTATAGGATTTAAATTTGTTTGAATGTGTGTGATTATCATGAGTAAATATCTACAAGATATTTCACACTGTTTCGTGAGTTACAGTTGTTAATATCATGTGGAATATTTCACAGTTGATTGGGTTTGCTGTTATTAGGTCCTTACATATGAAATTGGCGTTTCATATGGCAGAAATGAAAACGATTTTTTTTTATGAAACTATTTTTTTATTTAGTCAAAGTATGTACCATGGCTATCTATGCACTTTTGCCATCTCGAAGGTAGTTCATTGATTCCTTTACTAAAAAAAGTGTGTGAGCGAGAATCAATAAAATCTTTGAAGGCCGTTTGGACAGCCTCGTGAGAATTGAATTTTTTTCCTTGCATGAAGTTGTCCAAATTCCGAAAAAAATGGTAATCAGTTGGAGCAAGGTCCGGGGAGTATGGTGGGTGTCGAAGACATTCCAGTCGCAGCTCCCGTAGTTTTGCGGTCGTCAAACGTGCCGTATGTGGTCGAGCGTTGTCCTGAAGCAGCAGTACCAATTCATGCAGTACCCATTTTTCAAGTTTTTTCACTTTTCCAATTTGTTTCAAGTGAATCAAAATGGTTTTATCACTCACACCGAAGCCTGCCGCTAACTCTGACGTGGTTTGCGATGGATCTGCTTCCACAATTGCTTTTAATTCTTCGTTATCAACTTGTGTCTCCGGCCGTCCACGAGGCTTGTTCTGTAGGTCAAAATTTCCAGAACGGAAACGTTGGAACCAATAACGTACCGTATTTTCTTTTGCAGTAGCTTCCCCATACGCATTGTTAATCCTACGAGCCGTTTCTGCAGCACTAGTGCCGAGGTGAAACTCATATTCGTAAATATAGCGATATTTTAAGTTCTCCATATTGTGAACAGAACGATGTGAAAGAAAAACAAATGACGCGATAACAAATAAATTTCGTAATTCGAACACAGAAATACATGGTCTTAAATTTGAAATAAATTTGAATTTGGAATTCCTAGCCGAACGCCACATATTTTGAATCAAAGTTGCCAGTTCGCCAAACGCCAATTTCATATGTAAGGACCTAATATTTTAATCAGTACCTTATTGTTTCTCCACGCTCATGATTATACAACTATTGTTTTATTACCACGAATTTCAAAATATTTTATATTACAGACATATATGTGATATTTATTTATAGAAATGGATAATTAACTATGCAAGTATTCATACAATCTTGGGTTTATAAGGTTTACAAACCAGTATTAGTTAAAACATAAATTAAAATAAATGTTTAAATAAGGGACCAGTTAATAATGTTAAATACACTAATGCATAACTTCCAAACATGGGTTGAAAATATTTTAGTAAAAAAAAGTATTTTTATTCATGTCTGTTTTTTACTATCATTAAATTACAATGTACCTTGAGTTTGTACAAATTTTATGTTATGACAATTAATTGGAATAGTATTTTATATATTTATTTTTATTCCTTTACAAAAACATTTTGTAAAATTGTATCCACAGTGATGACCATTAATTAAATATTTAATAAATTATTATTCATCTTTTAATTGCTTTCTTCTTTAGATGTATACCAATGAAGAACCTTTAAGAATTCCTTCCTATTTGTTATCCGATATAGAAGCTTCCTCAACCAACTCATCCTTAACATTGAATAATGAAATGAGTAACTATGGTAAATTTCGTAGCTATTTATTCAAGCAATATTACCACAAACCAAATGGAAATTGTGTATTTATTCCTATAAATTCAACAGAGAATCAAACCCAAACAGATGTTACCACGAATTGGACAATTAGAGAAAAACAGTGCGACAAAATTTGTGATAAATTATGCACAGTGGAAGAGCATAGAGATGTCTCAGTGTTGCCAACTGTCAAAGCGTTATTGTGTAACATGGCGACTCTAAATAACATTATTAATCTCATGGATCAAAGGGTTGCCATTCTGGAAGACATACATTTGATTTCGTGAACTTGTATATTTTATGATACTTATATATTTTGTATGTAATGTACTTTGCTATACATAAATATTTAAGAAGATAATAATTTAATTCAAAGATGTGTATTTTAATAAATCATTTTATTATTTTTATAATTAAAATATTTAGTACATTTTCTTGTTATAGTTAGAAAAATAAAAAGCTGCTAATTTTTAGGTACAATTTAACTATTTGCGAACAATTAAATATTTACAAGAAATTTCAATACTACTTATTATATTATCATGTAAAAATTTATATCATTTTATAAATAAAAGTAGGAACATAGTACAGTATCAGTAAAACATAGGTACAACTCTATTCTTCTTCAAAATATTTTAACTAAGATTCATAAGTTTCCAAACAATAAGAGTATTGATGAAATAGTTTCTAATATTTTAAAAATAATATAAAGTTATAAGAATATAATAAAATAAGGCGGCAGCTAGAACAAGAACCCGCAAACCTTTTTTTTCAAAGAATCCAAAATGAATTACCTTAATTTTGCCATAAATCAAAATTATCTAAATAATGTAAATGACGCTAATGTGTTGTTTTTTTTTATTTACAGGGTTGACGTTAATTTTGTTAAAATTTCAGTTTTAATGTTAGTTGCAACTGTTTTTACTCTATTAAAATTTGTATTTTGTACGGATTTTTCTAAATAAAGAATATTTACTAGACAAATAATGTAAATAATACTGAAGGAGACACAAATGAAAATTTTAAAAAAGCTAAAAAGTTATTTTGGCGTATGAGCCCTTGTTCTAATTAAAGCATCAAATGAACATTTCCTTTTAATCTTTAATGAAAATAATAAATTTATCTTGTGTATATTGCGAACCATGGTATATTGCAAATATTATTTACTGATTTTTTTTTGTTTCCACTTATTCATAAAAGATACAAACAGTTTGTGAGTTAATAGTAATTATTTCATAAATCAACAATTTTTATTTATAAGAAAAAAAAAAATTTTTTTTTAAGCTCAATAATATTTAAAATATACAAACAGTTAATAAAAAAAATATGATTGCAACGCAATTAATTTATATAATCTAATAAATCCAATTTGGATATTCAATTTTGAATCGCTCACTGAGAGAGATGGTACAGCAGTAGGTAATACTGGATAAAATAAATTGAGTAATGAGATAATGATAATGCGGAAATTAAACTATTAAGAGGATTTGATGAAGTGTGTTTCCTTTCCAGTCTTTTTGATGATTTCTAATACTTCTTCTGCACTTAGAGTTGCCGTCACCAGAACTTTCTGCTCAGGAAGGCTGATTGTGAAGTTCTCTATACCAGATCCTTTGTGCCTGTTGAGCACTCTCTCCACAGCTCCTGAGCAACCATCGCATGTCATGACTACCTTGAATTCGTGGGTCTGAAATGAAATATTAATCAATTGCATTCATATAATCTTTTCAATTAAAAAACATCCAATCAAAATGATGGAATGTGGAAGCAGAAAAAAATAGAGCGATGATGAATAGAAGACACGGCGGACTAGGTAGAGGACATAGGCAAACGGCAGGTTTAAATGGCATGTCAAATGCTGGAAAGTCTTGACCATTGGAACACTATCAGTAATTTTGCAGAGGTGGTCATGAAGTCTAAAGAGAAAGACGAGTTTGATCGGAAAAGAAATTGACAAACACACAGTTAGTAGTTAAGCCAAGAGGCAGGTACACTACTATGTAGATGAAGAAGGAGCAGTTTTAGCCGGTAGGAGTGCATATTATACCTCAACTAAATAAATAAATAAATAGCCGGTAGGAGTCCGGCACTACCTGTCCATGATGGATTTCCCCCCTTATAAAAAAAAGGTTTAAGTGGCTTGCTCATAAAGAAGCTTATATCTATCAGTGGATGTATATGGGCTGAAGAGAGGAATTAATTTTTGATACACCAGGTCATGTAGCACTCCATGACAGATTCATGACAAGTAGTATTGTTTCGGTATCTATTGTTATCTACTATAGGTATTTTATATAATATTCCTATACCTACTCATACCATATCAATGAAAAATTGATCAATGAAGTTGAGAAATTCTTCCACTAAAACTATTTTCGATAATGGTTTCCAATGATAAATTACGATTTAATATCCATGTACCAAATTACTCCAAAGTATGAGGATAAGACACCTACCTCTCCTTGAATTTAATAAGTTTTAACTCTCATAAATAATTGTATTAGTCATTGTTCCAAATACCAAAGTCCTATACCAAACTAATAAAATAAAGTCATTGATATTACGCTTTCCATTAGGGAGAATATTATTTTAATAATCTTAGATACTAAACGAGAGCATAACATTAATTGTTATAAAAAAATATTAAAACATATTGGTTCGTAAACAAATTAGAACTTGTAGCGTACTTACCGAAGACATTCTTGATTCAGCGATTCGATTCGATTGAATTTACTTGAAATGTTATCAGGGATTGCTTTGTTGTTTATATAATGTAAATACTCAGGTCAACACACTCAATAATGTAATGATAATTCCAGATTCGATAAACAGCCGGAGCAAATCCACCTAGAAGTCAATTGAAAACATTTCACTTTTTGACATTTGTTTTAAGTGTTGCCATGACACCAAACTATTTTTAATATCAGCCGATCCAGTAACTAGAAGATTTTTTTAAATATTTTTTTCGATAACATAGTCTATAAACCACTGCCACCTAGAAACTGATTACAACCCTGTTAATTACCTTGTAAAATAAATATTAATAATGATTTGTCTCTGGGTATACAGAATGTACTTATAATTGTAACTGTACACTGTAAGAGCCATACAACTGAAACTTTGCAGGGACTTTCTACCAAATATTTAACCAAATGACTACCATCATCGAACAATGGGGAATAATATTAAATTGAATAGTTCCGAGGTATAGATGTCAAAGTTTTGCATTAAAATTCATGTTCTGCTATAGACCATTAAAGGTCACGTGGTCTTGTCTATGGATTTGCTTTTCCTTGGGGGGCAAACAATCAGATTGCGCAAATCATCCTTGTAGGATAAAGGGTCGTTCACATACGTTCACTTTCAGTGATCACTCCGGATGATCCTCCAAGATGAACAAGTGTGAACGGGCGTTTCATCGCTAGTGATCACTAGCGATGACGGAGGAAAGAGATTACCACTCGTCATAATTTTGATGAAAGGTCCTTTCACTGAAACGACCATAAACAAGTTTCATCTTATTATTTGTTTTATTCTCTATGAATTTGTATTGAATGTCAGAATCATGTACAAAATTATTATGCAGTCGAGAGCTATATTAATTTATTTTAAATGTTATTTTTCATTTTTGAATTTGTTTAATTATTTTTATACGAAAATACGTCAAACTACACACAACATGAGTGAGAAAGTAGACATAGCAGTGAAAGCATAGGATGAACAAATGTGAACAGACGTGTTCACTTTCGATGAACAGGTTTGACCCTGACACTCTGGATGATCATCCAAAGTGAAGCAATGTGAATGCTACTTAAGAGAAAAAAAAGAAAGTCAGACGACAAAATAAAAACAAAATCGACACTGACAGTTTTTTTTTTATTATTAGGTATCTATTCTTTAGGCGTCCCACCTAATATTACACCGTAAACACTGTAAATGTGTTGTGTTGGGATGCCTGATGCCCCTCAAGGATTTTTCTGTGACGTCATCCTTTAATGGTCTATAGGGTACAAGTCTGCATTTACCTTAATTCCACTGGACGCTATACAAGCAGTCGCAAGATTGCTTTTTTCAAAGTGTTGGGATGCAAAAGTTGGCCCTTTCTTAGCAAAATTTATTTTTATGAAAGTACATTTTTTACAATCGTGATATTATTGAATTCTGGCAGAAGACAGTTATCTAGAGGGAATTTTGTACAGGCAGTCTTTTTCAAATACAGGAAATTAGATTTATTGCATATGGTACATACATGTTTAAGTTTACTTAGTGTTTTATATAATTTGAAAAAAAGATTTTAGTTATTGCTTCATACCATAGAAATTTTTAAGTGAAGGTAAATTCCACGAAATGTAATGGTTTGTTAATAAAGTTTTGTTGATTAATTATGTTTGGGTTTTCATTCAAAAACAAAAATAATATCTATACTTTTATATGGCACATACTTTTGACCTCCAATGAAACCCTTTTGTGCAGTAGGGTCAGATGATAAAGTGTACATGGACCACAAAATGATTAAAAAAATCCATTTATTCCTCTGAGAATAACTTTTTTCTATTGCGGATTTAATTAAAATTTAAATAAATAGTGACAGAATGTGAAATTTCATTTTTCACAACAATAGATAAGTAAACTATACATGCTTGTGAAAAAAACTCGAAAACAACCATTTGGACACTCCCCCTTCTTCCATGAAAGCATTTAAATAGATTTTTATTTGGTATAGATTTCAAAAAAAAATTGTATTCCGATTTTCAAAAAAAGTAAATAAATAATTAAAACAACTTTATGTAACTTGTAAAAATGTATATTTATAAAAATACATCAAGTAGTGATAAAGATACACATAATATAATCAGAAGAAAGTCATTGGGATGTAGGAAGGTAAGTGTAATGTAACTAAAAATGAAATAACATATCCACACATTGTCTGAATATTGAAATGCAACAAGTTATTACATAATGACAATAGATCAATCCTAGAGAAATTGTGATGTATTATTTTCTAGATAAATTTACTGTTTTTCACTTGATTACAGTTGTGCAATGAGCTTTTCAAAATTAATGTAAATCTATTTAAAGATATAATATTAATATATATGTCGGATCATTAATATATTTTTACATGGGTGTACCCAGAGGGGGCAAAAAGAGGCAGCTGACCCCTTGGCTCTCAAAAATAGTAGGAAGTAGGTACAATTATTATCAAAGTATGGGAATAGTATAGAAAACTGTCCCCCTCTGAAAGTCGAAATAAATATAATGTGGCTCTTAAATTGTTGAATAAAACTGAGAACATGAAACATCAACAATTTCTATATGTAATGAAAAATCTGAAATCCCGGAGGGAGGGTTTACACGTAAACCAATATCAAAAGTGAAAACATAAAACATAATTATCAAATCATTGAGACTAAAAAAAGGTCCACATATTTGATTGCTGTCAGACTAAATATAGGTGGTTGTGAAATATTTTTAAAGAAAACGAGATTTTGAAAAATTTATACTAATCATTTAAATATTTATACTAAACATTTAAACAACTATACTAATTTTCGCTCCCCTCCAAAGAATTCACCCATGTCTCTCTACTATACATTGTTACATCGAGTCATTTCTGTTGCTTTCTTTTGTTTTGGTTGTTCTATTATACAGAGTATTTCAAAAGTAATAATTTTTAAAGATGTGATAAAGGAAATAAAACTGAGTCTATCTGATCTCATTCTATTGAATAATATCAACTGAAAATGGATAAGAAAATTATTTTTTACCCGACAATTTTATTTCCATTAGATCTCAAACTTTAAAATAATAATTTGTTGAGATATAACACAAATCTATAAGAAACAAATAGAAAAACAGTTGAAATATTCCATAAGACATTATTTTCAATGTTCATAATAAAGAAAACAATTTTTGTAGTACCTATTTTGGCAAAGTTTATATTACTGAAAAAGCAAACTTTACAGGAGCACATTCCAAAGATTTCTATCAGAATATAAAATCATTGGCTCTTCATATTCATATTTGTCGTTCTTTTGCTAATAACAATATTATTACAGTATTTTTCTTAGAGTAAAAAAAAATAGGTTTCAAAAGACATATAATGTGCAAAATTAGATTTTGATAATTAGGGACAAATCAACTTTTGCCATTTACAACAGATATATTGTATTGAAATCAATCTTACATAGGTACGATAATGTATGCAATATCTATCTAAAAATAACTACAATAAATAAAGACTTGTAAAGAATAGGTACTTATAAAACAGTTGTAATAAAAGTAATACTGATATTAAAAATAAAACTAACATTTCCGTATACAAAGTCATGCTTAAACAATGGTTCAAATTTTCTTAACATCTTGTTATAATTATATTAAAGTAAGAAAAGCAGTGGCTTAACTATCAGACACAATATATTTCTACTAGTGATGTTTATTTTTTGTTGATAGAGACATTACAAGGTCTACCAGTGCCGCATCTATTAAGTATAACGTTTGACCAAAATAGTTTGTATTCTGGTTTTATAACTACACGTTTACAGCTACTCTGTTTTACGTTTTATGTGTATGAGATTTGTATCTTGGTATTTTTAATTAAAACGTACCGTAGCCTGAGTGTAGTAGATTAATTAATTTATTGCAAATACTAACTACATCATCACAATATTAGCCGATATTATCATAGCACGAGATACGGTCCGTACATAACTTATGTATGTTGTGAGATTAACAATATACACGAGTACAATAACTATGTGTACCTATACGAATTGATTGTTTCATAATACCGTTTGAGTGCATAGTTATCTTATCGATGTATTGAAACGACAATATGGAAATTCGCTCTGTATCCATATCTACATTCGGCTTCTATTACTTTTTTATCAGTTAATTTTGTATTCAGTATAGGAAATTTGCGTGGCATATTGTTGCTAAATTTAAAATGTCCAACTCAAACGTTATTTCTTCTAACTTAGAAATTTGTCTGTAGTTTGTTTTTGTCATAAATTAAGAACGTTTCTCTTCGATTGGTTCTTATCTTTTAAAATTCACATTTGTAAGATTTCACGCAATCATATTCTATATGGGGTTTTATTGGATTAGCATATTATTCATGTTAACATCATAAATTGTGACAAATTTCGACACGACCAATGAACGTACCGACCATGATAGCTGATTATTTAATGGAACTGATTAAATTCTCGGAGAACCATTGCCTTCGTGCAATGCCTCAGTAAAAGATTGTGTGCATTTGCAATTTCTGATTTTCTATGCTTATTCCTTTTATAGTAATAAAAGTTTTCAGATTACACAATTCGCCTGATGTTTCAAGTCTCTTATCGTGAACTAGTTTGTTGCTGTTATCTCGAATTGGCATGAGTTATGGTGGCTTAATTTCAAAGTGTATTATGCATTTGCCATTAAGTTATCTTATTTATTACTACTTACTTCCGATGGCCGAACAGCTCTTGTAGGACCTTTGCCTCCGAAACAATAGATCTTCAAGCCTTTCTATCCTGAGAAATGGACTGCCAGTCGTCTTTAGCATTGAGCTCCTCCAGATCTCGGTTGATGTTATCTAATAATCTTTGTCTTGCTCTGCCTAACGGTCTCCTGCCCTCGGGTATACCCTGCAGAATACCTTTAGTCGCCCTTTCTTCTTCGGATTTAACGACGTGGCCAAACCATGCCAATCTTCGGGATCTGCAGGGCTAAAATGGCCACATTTAGCAATTCCTTTACGGATGATTCCTATCCCGAATTGCGAGCGATTCCGTAGCAATTCCTCTAATTTTCGCAAAAATCGTCTCGATCGTACGCAGTTCACACACAATTCAATTCATCAAACAATTCGGATTCGGTAAAATGTTGCCGCATGAAAAAAACAATCGGTAATGTTTTCATCGTGATTTCATTATTTCAAAAATAAAATATTGCATATTTTACATGTAAAAATACATATTTAATCAAAATATATCAATATTCGCGTCTATAGCATCTAGCAAGGCCGGCCCGCAGGGTCGAATTTCAGAAACTAAATGACCTTGAAGTACTTGAGAGTACTGAGAAATGCTAACAAGTCTCAGACTCTGGGAAAGGAAACTCCTGCTCTACTCCTCCATGTATTAGGAGGCGGGCAACGTCAAAAGTAACGACGTAGTAGACAGGGACCGATTGTTGGTCGGTATAAGCTAACAACCAACCCTTCTTAACGGAAGATGTTGGAAAGGGCACTCTCTTGCCCGGAGGAGCTAAAATCTTCTCAAAGGCGGAGGAACCTTCGAGGTCAACGGCATGAGGATGTGGAATGCAAGGGAAGCTACCACATTAAAGGCTCTAGCAGCATCCCAAAGTACCAACGAATTATGAAAATGATAAGATCTTTAGTAAAATCTTCCGGAGGTAAAATAGACCCCCGTTCGGCTCTCCGGGTGGGGTCTGCTCTAGATCTTGTCATTATGCAGAGTACACACGAGAAAGAAGAAGAGGATGTGAGAAGAAAACAAACCAACAGAAACAGCACACAAGGAAGATACGCCACCTGGAACGTCAGAACTTTGCTGCAGAACAGTAAGCTTGACAACCTAAAAGAAGAGATGAAGAAAATGAAATTAAGCGCGTTAGGAATCTCTGAGATGAGATGGCCTAATCCTGGAGATATGTGGACGGGAGAGTTTCGACTGATCCATAGCGGTAGTATAGAGGGGAAACCGGGGCAAGGGGGGGTAGGAATCATGTTAAGTAAGGATTTGGGGAGGAGAGTAAAGGGGTATGTACAGTATGGAGGTAGAATTATTTTAGTCAAGCTAGACACCAGACCCGTAGATACAATACTCATTCAGGTTTACATGCCAACATCTAGCCATAGCGACGAAGAAATTGAGAGCATATACGAAAACATCCAGAAATTGCTAGATGACACAAAAGCTGAGGAAAATGTGATTGTAATGGGAGACTGGAACGCAGTAGTTGGGGAAGAAAGAGAGGGATCAATCGTAGGAGCGTATGGGCTGGGCATTAGAAACGATAGAGGCAACCGTCTTATTGAATTTTGTGCCAAAAATAAAATGGTTATAGCAAACACATGGTTCCAGCACCACTTTAGACATCGTTATACGTGGAAATCTCCCGGAGACAGATTCCGGTCGCAGATTGACTACATTTTAACGCGGCAACGGTATAGAAACCAAATTAAAGACTGCAGGAGCTATGCAGGCCCGGACATTGATAGCGACCATAATATGGTTGTGGCGGAAACCATACTGAAATTCAAAAGGCTCGAGAAGAGAACCACAAAAAGATGGGACTTAAAGCTTTTAAAAACAAAAGAAGTAAAAGAGAAATACGACGAAAAAACTAAGGTTTGCGATTTTGAGAGCAATGAAAGTGTAAACAGAGTATGGGAGAAAATCAAAGAGAAAATTACTACAGCGGCAGATGAGGTAATAGGGAAAAGAAAGCCGCAAGCTAGGAAAGAATGGATTACGGTCGATATATTAGAAATGATTGAAGAAAGAAGGAGGCTAAAGAACTCGCGAACAGAAGAAGGAAAAAAGGAATATAAAATCTTGAGAAACAAAATCAACAGGGAGTCCAAATTGAGAAAGGAATGCTATCTGCAAGAAAAATGCAGGAATATCAACAGAAATATAAAACAAAGGAAATTTGAAACTGCATATTCTGAAGTCAAGAATTTTTTCAATGATAAGACACAACCACGATGTGCTATCCAAGATCAAAACGGCAAACTACTGTTTGAGGATGAATTGATTGTTAAAAGGTGGAAAGAATACCTAGAACAACTTTACAAAGGAAAGAACATACTTGAGGAAAGTAAAGCACTGGAAACAGAATATGACAAAGAAAATAATGGAGATGACATCTTAAGAAGTGAATTTGATAATGCCTTATCAAAATTGAAAGACGGCAAAGCACCAGGTATTGACCTAATTCCATCAGAGTTGCTTAAATGCGCAGGAAGCGGCATGCTTGACACTTTGTATAAGCTTGTCTGCAAAATATATAACACAGGAGAGATACCTGAGGACTTCGCCAAATGTCTGATACGAGCGCTACCTAAGAAAACAGGCACGACAAAGTGCGAACAACACAGAACATTAAGCATGATATCACACGCTTCTAAGATACTCACCAACATTATAATGAAAAGGGCGGAAAGTAAAATCAACGAAACACTTTCAGAAGATCAATTTGGATTCCGCAAAGAGACAGGTACAAGAGATGCAATTCTGAGTCTAAGACTTGTTCTTGAAAAGAGAATAACAGTAAATAGAAACACGTATGTAGCATTCATCGACCTAGAAAAAGCATTCGATAAAGTAGAATGGGAACAACTTTTTAAGACTCTAAACCAGATAGGAATGAGCTATAAGGACAGAAGAGCAATCTGGAGCCTATACAAGAATGAAATGGCTGTAATTAAAAGCGGAGAGAGCTGCGCAGAAGCGAGGGTAGAACAAGGTGTGAGACAGGGATGCTCAATGTCGCCAGCACTCTTTAACTGCTATATACAGCGAGCTATTGATGAACTCAGAGAAGAAATGAAGAATTGGACAGGAGTAAAAATAAATGGGAAAAAGGTTGACATGATTAGATATGCTGACGACATAGCACTGCTCGCAGACTCCGAGATGGAGCTGAACGAAGCCTTAGGGAAAATGGAAAGTATACTGTTGTCAAAGTACAACATGAAAATAAATAAAGATAAAACAAAATGTATGGTCGTTGGAAGGGAGGAAGCGACTGCGAACATTGCCATAAATGGAGTGAGCATCAAACAAGTAAGAGAATTCGTGTACTTGGGCAGCAGAATAAACCAGGACGGACGCTCCAAATCAGAAATTGTGAGCAGAATAAACCAGGCACGAATTGCCTTTAACAAAAAATCCAAAATATTAGAATCCCCTAATATTGATCTAAGCGTGAGGAAGAATCTCACTAAAGCCTTTGTGTGGAGCATTTTGTTATATGGGTGCGAGACGTGGACCATCAGCAAGAGGGAAAGCGGACGGTTAGCGGCATTTGAAATGTGGTGCTATAGACGCATGCTGAAGATTCATTGGTCGGAACACGTCGAAAACGAAGAAGTGTTAACCAGGGTTGGCGAAAAAAGGCAACTCCTCAAAAGAATCTGCCAACAACGAGCTAATTGGATTGGCCACAACATCAGGCACCCAGGACTGCTCATCGCAATCGCAGAGGGCAGGACCGAAGGCACAAATGGCAGAGGTCGACCGAGAGACGCCTATATGGACCAACTGAAGAGGGACATGAGCTGTGGCTCATATATGGAGTTGAAGAGACTAGCTGAGAATAGGGAGGAGTGGAGAAATAAGTCAAAACTCGTTGCAGACCAATCCAATGGATTGTAACTCATTATATATAGTGATGTAACGAATATGCGATTTTGGATATTCGCGAATGCGAATATTTTCTTGCAGTACCTTTTTCTATGATGTACCTGGTATTTGTACCAACTATTGTTTTCCAAACTGGTATAGTATCCAGTACTTTTACCGAGTATCCGATACTTTATTACCAAAATAATATTTGCAAAACATTCACATATTTTTGCACATGTGAGTACTTTGAAATAAGCGAATATTCGTTACATCACTAATTTCTACACCTCTTATATTTTTGTTCATACTATTGCATATTATTAAAAATTATCAGTAGCAAGAATCTAACTCCAATGTTTCTGAATGGAAGTTTAAAATATGTCCATCTTGCTAAAAAGTAACTGATGTCCAGACGTAATAATACGGAAACTACAGGAGTTTATAAAACATATTTTTCACCCGTGTTTAGCTGACGATTCAGTCAACATGTCTTTGAAACATCAAAATATCTCTTATATCTCACAATAATTGTTCTTATTTTCTTAAAAGGCGATATTTTGTTTTACATTATTTATCATAATGTCCTTTTAGGAACTCATTGAAAATTTTATCACAAAAAGCATTAAGTAATAATATATCTCATAATTATCTTTTATTTCCACACCACATATTTACAAGAATATGTATGAATAAAAATGCTTTATAACAAATAATTATCGAGATTTTTGTTACGAACTTGAGTCACTAATACAAATATAATATTAATTTCTACACAAATATTATGTTAACATGAATATAAAAATACTAAGTAAAAGCATTTCATATTCAAAACTACAATGCTTCTACTCACTGGCAACACTAACAAGAAAATCTTAACTATACAATAATATTTTGAAAATAGAATAGTTACTTTAATAGAGTATGTAATATCAATACAAATCACAGTACTTGTGGTAGCTGTAGTAGCTACTCTGAGGCCAATCCAGACTCAAATAATTACATCAACAGATATCAACATATTTTTGCAACTACAAATTATAAATAACTTAACAGTCTAAATTTACATAACTGCAATATTATATATGGTCCGTTCCTTATCCAGAATATAATTTATATTGTGAGAGATATGACCCAACATTGTAGTTCCGCAACGTTGTACTTCCCGTCTTTTCTTATCTGTACTACGTCATATCTGTTGAACATCTTTGTAGTGTTACCCCTGTCATGCGCAGTTCATTATGTTACCAACATAATGTTTCCTCACAATAGCAGGCATCAAGCATCAAGGAGGATGAAATCCTGTGCTCGTGTCTATTAGATTGTGTTCCAGATTGTTTATTTTTACTGGGGGTTCTAGTGCACGGCTTTTCAGGTCTGGTAGCCAGAACACTTTCAACCATCTGGGTACGACTTACAAATAAACTCCCTGCGCTGTGTTCAAATGTGTTAGTACACGTGGAATTAGGCATGGCGGGGGGAATACCCATGCCAAATGGAAGGTCCATGGCTGACTGAAGGCTTTCCTGTCCCTGGGATCTATTGTCACATATTCTTTCACTACTTTGGCTGTTTGTGATGCAAACAGGTCTATCTCTGGTGTGCCCCACTTGGCAAAGATTTCTTTCAAGGCCGTTGTATTCAGATGCCAATTGATTTGGTCCCACCTTCGTTTCTCAGGTAAGCCAGTACGGTCTTGAGGCCTGAGTCAATAACACACTTTCGGGTCACGTTCCCGCTCCGTTAGTGTACGGGTGCAGACGATGTTGCGCCAAAGTGTTAATTTTCGTAACTATTGTGTATCTTAGCAACGAAATTGACACTTGCTTGGAACTTCGTCTATACTCGAACGTTAACGGAGCGGGAACGTGACGTGAAAGTGTGTTATTGACTCAGGCCTCTGTTGTCCAACTGTTAGATGTCGAATTTTTCAAATCAATTTTTGCCTTTTGTTTGAATCTGTGCTTAAAAACGTATATTCTGAGTTAAAGTTGATATTGTGCTACATTGTGCCTTCTTTTATTTGTGCGAAAGGACGCTATAATATGTTTTCATACTGTTAACTGTCGCCCTGTGGAGACAGCAGTAGTTGCGAAAGGACGCTTATATTAATTAGTTTTGGTTTAGCAAGGACGCTCTTTAAAATAGTTTTAAGTGTTTGTGGTGACAAAAACTGCAGTGGCTCACTTATTGTACTTATTGTTGTTCGGGTTTTTCTTTGTGCTTTGTGCCGATACAATATTAACTTATAAAATGGCCGACGCTGTTACTAAACACACGCCAAATCGCGACAGTGCCTCAAAGGAGAAAAGAAAAAAGAGTGCACCTAAGAGAAGGCGCAGCTCTTCCTCTTCTTCTGCATCCTCCGGTTCTTCTTCCGAGGATAATCACAGAAAAAGACCCTCACAGAGGAAGATTCTCAAAAAGCTTACAAAGCAGATGGAGGATCTTCAAAGATTCGTATATACTAGAGATGTTCAAGGGGTCGTGCAAAACACTCCTTGCGTCTCTGACTCAGAGGGCTCCTCTTTCCTTGCTGCTGACGGGAAAACCTCAACACAGGAGAGGATGAGTCATCCGGAGAGCCCCTCCTTGACTGCGGGCAGGCAGACCCCAGTACGAGAGAGGGAGAGTCAACATTCTGACTTTCCTGAGGGCCTTCCGGGGAGGAATCCTACAGTAGAACACTCCCTAGTGTTTGCTATGCCAGAACCGGCAATCACGATGAAAGAGCCAGTATTGCCAGCCCCTGGGGACAAAATATTGTCCACCATCAAAAAAATGCAACACTTCGACGAAAAAGGGTGGAAGGAGGTGCGTTAAGGTAAGGCACTGAAAGAATACATTGAAGATCCAGGCTTCAAAGAGCTTGAGATCAACCCGGATCTACGGACGAGAGAGTCCTTCTTTCTCCTCCCACAGACAGAACGGGCCTTTGCAGCCCTGTCCCACGGCATACTTTTGCAGAGAGAAGCTCTGCAAAAATCCATACAGGGAATTTTAGATTGGAGTACCAAAGAGAGAGATGTAAATTCTCTCTCTTTAAAGGCAAAACTCCCAAGAGGCCTTCTCTGACCAAGGAGATTACAACAAAATCAAGGATAATTTACTACAAATATGCTGTGGAAAAAGAGCGGATGTTATTGAACAGAGACGGGAGAAGATCTTGGAAAAATATCAAAATCATGAGAGATACCTCCCACCGTGGAACCTGTTCAATGATGAAAAATGGACCAAAGTTGTTTCACCACGAGTCATCCAAGTCGGGCAAAACAAAAGAGGTACCACGGCCCTTTCGAAGGGCAAATGCTGATGGAAGAGTGTCAGCAAAGGCTCAACCAAATACCGCAGCTTCATCAAGCTGGCAGGCATCCTCCAGAAAGAATGCCAACAAAAAATCAACAAAACAAAAGGAGGAATTTTCGCTGCCAAAACAAATGATGCCAAGGAGAGAGGGTTTCAGGCAGGACAATTGAGGCATTTTTTGAAAACATGGGAGGTTTTGAATGCGCCACCAGTGATATTAAAAATACTCCAGGGCTACAGCATTCCCTTCGCCAGAAAACCGCCATTAGTTTGCCTGACACCCTCATTGTGCAAGAAGTTGGAGCCACTACCTTGCGCAGAAATGGACGGAGTAATACAAAAGATGTTAAGAAAAGATACTGGAACCAGCTCCTGTGAACCCAGGTTTTCTGTCACGAATGTTCCTAGTGAAAAAGTCTGGAGGGACTCCACGTCTAATCGTCAATTTAAAAGAACTGAACGAATACATCAGGGTGAAGAAATTTTCCTTGATGTCACACCATCATATCCCCAACTTCCTGCAACCAGGAGATTTCATGACGAAAGTATATCTCTCCCAGGCGTATTTTCACTTACCGGTGAAAGACACACATCGCAGATTTTTGAGGATAGTATACAAGGGACAAGTGCTGCAACTAACATGTCTGCCTCAGGGCTTATGCAGTTCCCCAAGTGTTTTCACACTCGTGACAAATTGGATAGCAGAAAAGCTGCGGAACATAGGAGTTCGAGTAGTTGTTTATCTGGACGACTTTCTTCTTGCACACCAAAAAATGGACATACTGAAAGTACAGACCAAAGAGACTCTGAAGCTTCTCGAAGAGCTGGGATGGACACTCAACATCCAAAAGTGTGTCACAGAACCCACTCAGAAATTAGAGTACTTGGGAATACAGTGGGATACAAAAGAAAACAAGATGCGTCTAACAAAAGAAAAAATTACAATGATAGACGCTATACTGAGAAAGGTTATAGGGAAACGAGAATGGAGCTTAAGAGGCGCACAAAGTATCTTGGGAAGACTGAATTTTGCCACATTTGTCATCCCAAGAGGTCGACTTCATTGCCGAAGAATGCAGATCAGTACTCGCGGTCTTCAAACTGTACATCCATACACAGCACGTCCATTGGAAGAAGCAGTAATAGAAGAACTAAAGTGGTGGCTGAAAAACCTCAACAAAGAATCGATCATGTACAAGACAGGTGCCTCACACTTTCTGGCGACAGATGCAGCAGATCATGGGTGGGGAGCCCAGGTAGATGACACTATGATCAGGGGGAAAGGTCCCCACAGCAGCTCCACTGGCACAGCAATTTGAAGGAGATGTTCGCAATTCTGGGAGCGTTCAAGTCACAGAAAAAGAATTTGAAGAATTCTACATGTCTCATACAGTTGGACAACAGGACCGTACTGGCCTACCTGAGAAACGAAGGTGGGACCAAATCAATTGGCATCTGAAAACAACGGCCTTGAAAGAAATCTTTACCAAGTGGGGCACACCAGAGATAGACCTGTTTGCATCACAAACAGCCAAAGTAGTGAAAGAATATGTGACAATAGATCCCAGGGACAGGAAAGCCTTCAGTCAGCCATGGACCTTCCATTTGGCATGGGTATTCCCCCCGCCATGCCTAATTCCACGTGTGCTAACACATTTGAACACAGCGCAGGGAGTTTATTTGTAAGTCGTACCCAGATGGTTGAAAGTGTTCTGGCTACCAGACCTGAAAAGCCGTGCACTAGAACCCCCAGTAAAAATAAACAATCTGGAACACAATCTAATAGACACGAGCACGGGATTTCATCCTCCTTGATGCTTGATGCCTGCCATTGTGAGAAACAAATTGAGGAAACATTATGTTGGTAACATAACGAACTGCGCATGACAGGGGTAATACAATGTCGCGGAACTAATTTGTTGGGTCATATCTCTCACAATAAATATTCTGGATAAGGAAGACAACATAATAAGAGTTTAATTGGTAGGTAAAACTCCAATATTATGTCCTTTTTACATTAGGCAGTTTACATCACATTGCATTCACATATTCCATAGACAATATCTCAATTCTTGCTCTTTGAAGCACGAGCTTCATTAGATCTAATCTAGAAGACAAATATAAATGTGATTTAATATAAGACAAATCAAATCTTATATTTCAAAACTTTTACAGAAAAGGGTGGAAACATTATTATGTTCCCGTTTTGAATATGGTACAATTTTCAATCCGTCTATAGTAAATGATATATTCCATTATTGGGGTATTCATTAGATTCACTGCTTATGGTACCACCATTTTCTTCATACTATAAAAAATATGCAGAGTGGGTATTATGTTATTAATGTTGTCAATCTACTTTACCTTCACGACATAAGCATATTGGTTACCGCTTTTTAGGAGTGTAATTGATGGATTTATTTCAAACCTACATAGATTAATCATAAAAAAGAGTCATTTGGGTGGTAGGATTTTGAATAAAAATAACAACCTACAAAACATCTTATACTTAATCACAAGAAACAGTAATAAGATATGTAAATATTTACATATAAATGACATTGACATAAATTAAACAAACGTCTGATCTATATAAATTTTATGACAATGTTTTCCTGGTGATGCGACAAATATAAAAACAAAACAATATGCTATAGAGGATTCATTACACATATTTGCATAATGAATGCTATTTAAACAGTAGATGATATTCTGAATAGAGTAATACTATTTATCTTATAATTAGTTGAGTTTTTTGAAATGGTACAGGAAATATCTATGATATGTTGTGTTATAAAACTTCTCTATAAAATATACCTGATGGATTAATTACTTTATAAGAAACTTTTATAAATAAAACCCTTTTATATTTAGTTCTTCCACAATGACTTTATTGATCGTGAGTCGGCTTTCAGGAGCTTTTTGTCATTGCATATTCAAAAAGGGACATGTGAATTCATAAATGTTTTGACATTTACAGAATAAACTGCTCATAATGGACATCATAACCATTTTATAAAGTGATTCTTAGTATCAACTATTAAAATTCAATACTTAAAGAATAATATCACATGCCAATAAAAAGTCCAAACTACAATTTTAATGCCTTAATGAACAGTTTTAAAAGAGTATGCCCAAATAAAAATGTGTGCACATGTCTCTTTTTGAATATGCAATGACGTTTTGCTCTCATTATTGGAAGCTTCTTATAAAAGTTACCATGGAAGTGCTAAATATAAAAGTGTTTTATTTGTGACAATTTAACATGAACTTCTGCCACTCAGCAAACAATATTGAATATAATTTATAATAATATCTTCAAATCTGCCTGTTTTGTTCAACATTTAACATCTACTTGTTACCTGTACGTGTACACGCTTATTACATGATGTGTTAAATCATCTTATTATGAGTTTTACCATTGAAAACATTGCCAGTTGTGAAAATGACACATATCTTTCTTTTGACGTTTATTTTGTAATATTCACAGTTATTCACGAAAAAAAAAACAAAGTAAAAAAAATAAGTGGTAAAAAGACATCTTTCCATTGTTACAAGTGTTCTCACTGGTAGTACTTTCCATGTACAAACATAAGTTATGTCATCTCACTTACTTTAAAGAAATGCAAAAACTTTATTCGCTTCACTGAACTGTTTGTATTCTTTGATTGATAAAACATGACATAATACTAAAACTCTTCTGATATTCCATTATACAATAAAAACTAAAGTAAGTATCTATGAATCATTATAAACTTAATTTCAAGTTAATAAAATAGCAAATAATATTTACATTCAATAAATAATACATCATTACTGTAGTATCACAATGAGTTTAAATAATAATAAAATTATTTATATTTACCTAGGTAATTATTATTTATTTTAGTGATAATACATCTAGAGTAATAGAACAATTGTATTTAAAAGGAAACTATGCAAATGAAACCAAACTTGTCAAACTCATCATTTAGCACAGATATAAAACAATGAGATATAGAAAATAAATAGATTGGTGTACTTATTAATCTTTGTGAAACATTATTATGTTAAAAACAAGTCAACTGTTTCAGTAATAAATTAGGAAATATCATAAAACATAATTTAATATTTGAAAAGGCTGTAAAATAAACACATTTGTATGGGAATGGATTTGAAATCTCGTGAATTTTATACAAAAGTATTTTGTGATTCAGACAAGTAATGGGTATGTGTTGGAATAATATTTTTGTATTACTATAAAAAAGTAATTTTTTTATAGACACATTTTTACTATTTATTTACAGAGTACAGCACCACAACCTTGCACACTAAATCATCTGAATAGTCTCGTTACCTTTACTTACAGATAAGAAGTGTAAGTCCAATAGAAATTGCTTTCTTCCATAGAATATTTCATTATGTTTCATTACCAGTATCAAGAATCTTTTGGACTTGTGCTGAAGTTAGAATCTGCTCCCGATCCTCCTCTTTCACTGTGCCTTTGAGACTCCCTTGTAAGCTCTGCTAGGAGAATATCATTATCTGTCATGCCTTCCATACCGATGTTCTGCTGAGCACTCACAGATCTCGCCATGAGTTTCTGCATATATCGAGCCATCCTTTCTTTTTCTCGAGCCTCTTTCAGGCTCTGGAATTCGTCACTTTCATTATTTTCATCTGATGATGCAAGGCTTACTGTGTCATCTTCGGGAACTAAATTCAAAAACATTAACACAAGTTAGAAAACCTTACATTACGAGAATAATCAATAATATTGTTAACAATTCTACTCCATTACACCAATAGATACAACATTATATTAAAATATATTTATGATAATACGATATTTACAGATTTAATTCATGAAATATGTTTATAAACAAGCAGTCATAATTTTGAAAATAATACATAAATGCAACATAAATATATGTATAACCAAAATGGGTGATCGTGCAATATGTGTTGTGTGTTATTATTAACCAATCAACAATTTCAAACAAAAAACATTACATTTATAAATTTCCATCACCGTATAATTACCAATTCAGCCAAATTTATCAAATCAGGTTTCCATAATGCACGTAATACAGTTAGTCCAATTAGTATTTACAAATATATAATACCAATCACCACACATCACATAGTAAACACTTAAATTATTAAAAAAAAACACTGTTAACACTTTTACAATTTGCTTTAATTTTTTTTTTGTATAATTAGAAACAACAATGGAGGAAGCTTTGGACTGACATTAAATAAATAAATAAATGAGGTAAGTAGCCGCATGTAATAACATTGAGCTGTGTATCTCTTTTACTATCTTACCAATGAGTCGACTAACTGCAGCACTAAGAGTGGGTCCTATATCACTGTCCAAACGATTCCTCATTCTTGTGTTGGGTGATTCAGGACCTTCACTGTTGGCTGCAGGAGATATGGAGAGCTTTACGCCACCCCACGCTACGGGGGCTGACGAGGATATCAAACCCGTAGGCTTATACGCACTAGGGTCATTTACGTCTAAAAATCCAACATCATGTTACATCTTATCACATCAAATATATACCAAAACAACAAATTCTAAATAAAACCCTGTTAAAGCTATTTACTCAAATATGAAATACAATTACTCCATCACCTTTCAAACATGCACTAAGAAATAATCTACAAAATTATCCTACTTCTTCTTCAAAATAGGGGCAGTTTCATTTTGTATATGTATATCCCAAAGAACAATACAATTACGTATGTAGACAATGTGTAAAACACAAACTGTTGCAGTTCAATGTGTGGGTTGTGATTAAAATTGCCAATTACAAAAAGGTCTAATTAGAAACTATATAAAAACTAATGTTATTGCGATAGAAATGAAGCACAGCTGCCAAAGTGTGAAAAGAATATATTTATATTTGTTAAATTTTGAAAAGAGTTATTCATAATACATATAACTAGAATAAAAGCACAACATCTTGAAAAATTGTATGCACAACATTCACCAATTTGATAAACAACTTATATCTACTTATCAAAATATAAATATCTTCCCTTTAAAAGTAAAGGTATTCAAAACTTAAACACTAGAGTATGAATTATATTATCACAGCTGACACATATCACAAAATAAAACTAGAAAATTCATTACCCATTAAAACAACTTTTTGTTTAAGGCACACAACAGTGTAAAACAGACATCAAATCATTGATTGAAGACTAATCACAGCACTTCAGTTGGTTTGACAATACATTACTCTGCTGTGCTAATGAAATGTGCAGTAATTGACATATTATTCCCAAAAATTGAGTTATTTACGGAATGAGCCCCCACAATGATACATAACAAACTAACTTACATATTACATTTTTTTCTGAAACTAAATTATCAATAATAAAAGTTCAGAAATTATACAACATAATAAATTTTTAAAAAATTACATCTCGTTTTCTCTTCATTTTCTTACACTTGGTTAGTTGTGAGAAATTTCCTTTATTTATTATTTATTTTATTCTTCACCGCACATTGGTTAAAATGTTTCAAACCAATACAAAGTTTCATAAAAATATCAGTTATTCAATGCAATGTACGGAAGGTGAGTTTATCGCAAGAATGTGATATCTTCAAACTAGCCTTATAACAATAATACCACCATTTTTACCTGTATATTCTATACAACAAGGTTTTAATTTATTTGACTTTGATGTTTTACTGCACAAATTCATTAGCAAGGCAATACTCTCATTCACTATAAAACTAGATTACATAATTATGATGACACACAAACAATACAACAGTTTCATGATGTTAGTGTAGTAAAAGAGGAGTTCTCACTTGGTTCATGAGAGAATGTTCTGGAATTTTTGTTGATGGGAACATTCACAGGTTCACTGGGTGGTGGGGGGCCAAACAAACCTGCCACTGTGGGCCTGGGAACAAAAAAATATATTCATTAACATTAAAAATATCTTCATATGGATCATAGTGTCCTGTAAAAGAAAAGTCTTGGAAAAAATAAGAACATTTTATATCTTAAATTCAGTGATGAGGTTAGCCACCCATCCTGAATGTCTTAATCTTTTGTTGGCATGGAGACGATGGCTTGCATGTTTGTTACATGCAACTTATCTGCTGGCTACCCCACTTGTGAGCATTACGCAAATAACCAGTACACAAAATTAATTGACTACAGAGATCAGTTTACATGTAAAAGTCTTCCGATTCACCGCATGTAATGAGAATTTTTAAAACTATGCCAAGTATTTTCATACCTTTCTTCCTTCTTAGTAGCAGCACTGGTGATAGTGTTCTGCTCATCCAGTTCCTCTATGACTTGATCTGTGATCCTCACACTGCCAGCTGCAGGTCTGCTGATTATGCTGCCAGACAATGGGGGATCTGGTTTCTGATCTGGAAATATAAATGTATTAAATATTAGTTTCAAATCTGGCATCGTTCTGGTTCAAAATATGCAATTAAAAGAAAAAAATCTTGGTATACATGAATTAAAATGTCATAATCTTCTTGTTTGTAAAAAAAGATTGACACAAATACACTAAGAGTTTCATATGTACTCTCATTGTTTTTATTTTCAACCAATGTCTTAAACAAAATATTTAATTTAGAAAACACTTGTTTCGTTAAACGTAAATTTGAAAGAGTTTTAGTTTATTATTGTCCCAATAGTGGTTGATTTCCTCATTAATTGCTTGGAAAGTTTACATTACATTTCCTTGTGTGACTTTCTGAAAATGGTTTTCTTGTAATACTATAATTCTTTGTCAACTTACTACCATCCACTTCATTTCCTGGAGCAACTCCCTGGTTCCTTACACTATCATCTCGGTTGAATATCCTTCTCAATACAGATGTGACAGAGGCAACCCTATGCATAGAAGGTTGAGGACCAGTGATACCCACAGAATTAGAAGTGATGGACATTGTGGAAGGCTTGCGTCGTAAGCTTCTTGGCCCGCCTGCTGAGAAATGAATACCCGAAGTGGCATCTTCATTTGTAGTCTGAAAAAATATACTTAAATTTAATATTTCTTTATACTTAAACATTTAACATATTACTAAAAGGCATACGTGTAGCTAAAGCATTTTGTAATGTAAACTCATAGATATTTGGTCTGAGAACTTTATATGGAAGCAGTGTTCGTTGTGTTGAATTCTTGGTTCTGTTCGGCGGGTAAAATTGTGTGAATATTAATTTCTAAGAAGCTGGATTCTAAGTGAGATATAAATCTACATTATTTGGAATAGCTTATGGAGCTGCAATGGATTACTTATTCTTTTCCTTATAACAATTTTTAAATTCATTGATAATTATTACTAAATACAAGAATACTTGAAACAAAAAGTCCTACATATAGCTATACACCAACCAGTGTGGAAAAACTTGCAAAAATATTATAAATTTTAAATCTATCAAAAGTAGGTGAATTCTTCTGTCTTGATAAAAAATATATTAAGTATAAGATCCCAAACTCATCTAACCGAAACATAGCAGAAAGTTCATTGCATCTGCATCAGTTTATATTAAAATAAAATGGCAGAGTCAACAAAATTTTCTCAAAGTACATTAGACATGATGAAGATCTAAAATATTATCTGTACCTGAGAGCCATTTAGTCTTAAGTACTAAAATACCATATTCAAATTCAATTTTTTAATCGAAAAAATCTCAACATTATACTAGTAATAAGCTGTATATACTATATAAGCTGTATATAGTATTATACAGCTTATTACATAGACCCTATACTATAGACCCTAAGCATTTCTGTACTTAAGACTCACGACTAATGTGTTATTTTCGCTTTTTTTATAACTAAGTCCTAATGGCTCTCAGGTACTGTTATTAGTATAACAAAATATAATTATTCTTGACATACACACAACACTGTTAATATTACAAAAGTCACACAATCAGTAAAAACACAATCTAAGAGTTAGTATTAATGCAAAATTTCTTATTAAAAGTAAACTCTGGGTAAATGTTTCAAAAGTGTGACGTTATATGACGTTTTTATGCTCCAAATGTCAAATTTTGTCACTATTTACCATACAAAAGTGGATGCTAAACAGCAGAACTTTAGGTCAGTATAGGCCACATTGACCTAATTCATTAACTTTGTGTGGGAAAATGAGACAAAATTTGAAAGTTGAAGTGCAAAAACGTCAGATGACGTTTACACTTAAAAAGCGTATTAAAATGTTAGTTGAGTAATAGACAAAGTTAAATCAAACAACTAAAAATGAAGTTTAAACAAATAAATATTTCAAGATCAAAGTTTCAAGAAGTGTTTAAGAAGACTCCTACTACACAATTGGAAAAATTGGAACCATTTTAACAACATGTCACCATTTTGTGCAGCATGAAATATGACATGTGATAAACAAAAATTAGTAAATAAAAACAACACAAGTTAAACAAATTATAAGCACTAAAGGATGATACACACACACATACACATAGTATTTGTAAGTTACAGCTCAATCTAAAATATTCAAGCATGTAATGATATAATTATCTTCTAGAGAAGGCTTTTGATAGAGTACCACACTGACTAATATGGGAAGCTATATAGAGCTCCTGAACGACATGTATTCCAATATTTACACGAGTGTAAGAAGCCCGGCTGGAGTGAGTGACCCATTTGAAATCAGTGTTGGTGTCCACCAGGGGTCGGTATTGAGTCCTCTACTGTTTAATCTGGTTATGGACTACATAACTGCAGATATACAAAAACCAGCCCCATGGAGTATGCTGTATGCCGATGATGTGGTCTTGATGGATGAGACACCTGAGGGGTTGCAGTGTGTTATGAATAGATGGCAAGAAGCTTTAGAAACGAATGGTCTGAAAATCAGCAGAACAAAGACTGAGTACATGCCATGTTACTTTTCTGGGCAACGACCAACTGAACTTGGAAGATGAGGACTAGGAGAGCCGACTCCAAGTAAATGGGATAAAGGCGAGGGTGAAGACGAAGTAATGATATAATTATCTTTATTGTTATTTTTACACATTTAGGCTTTTTCAATGAAGAATAGAATTTTCTATGTCTTCATTATACACATCAGTAGGTAAATAAAATAGACTGCATAATGATGAAATATACAACTTATGTTTTAACGTTAATTCTTCTATATAACATAATTCCTTTAACAGTGTCGAGCTTTCTTCACAAGAAAACCATGCAACGTCGGAGGCAGTAAAATTAAATTTTGAATACCAAAATGCTTTTATATAGAACTCTTTGCTAGAAGTAGAATTGAAAGCATTAATTACCCCAAAGTATTGTATGTCAAAGTTCTTAGTCCAAAGCCGAAACTTACATGTATTCGGCTACATTTTTTCTGGTATTTCTGATTAATTTAGTATAGATTATAAAGATAATTCTATCAGTACTCTTTAATAAAAGATTTGAGTAGTAACTGACAAATAATGTAAAAAGTGGTGTTAATATTTATTAAGGAATGTTTTCTAAATAGGGGGCAAAAGAAAATAAACAAAACAAAAAGTTAGTAAGAGTAAACAAAATACCGCCGGACACCAGGTCTACTGATCACAATAGATCCCAAAGTGAGAAGAATCCAACCACATCTACGAGCTGATTGTTACAGCGTGCGGTAGCACAGTGGGACCCCACAGAGGGGGACACTCAAAAAAAAAATCTAACCTCGGGAGGTGGGAAATTGTATTTAACACTCATATCACGCACCAACTCGTCTATTTTTATAGAAGATGGGTTAGTGAGCAACTGTTGATTTACAGGCACGTCTATGTTGGCCGTGGATGGAAGAGGAACAGTTTCCCTCTGTTTCTCAGCAGCCACAGTGTAAGGCAACTCCATAGGGAATACTTCATCCCAATATTGATCTCGAATCAGCTCTGGATGGTTGTGGTGCATCTCGTCAACTATCATGTATGAAACCTGCAATGGTAAAACAACATTGATAGAAGTAGTTACTGGAAATACCTAACTATATATTATACCTTTACAGTATATCCCAAAAGTAGGGCAGGCAGCAGAAATATATTATTTCTAATAAAGACATTTTACATCTTAAATTCAGTGATGAGCCCATCCTGAATGTTTTAATTTTTAATTGGCATGTTTTATTGCATACAACTGGTCTGCTGGCTACCCCACTTGTGGGACATGCCATGATGGGAAAGTAGTAGTAGTAGATATAATTTATGGTTAAAAGAATTCATGTATTGTAAAAATATATTTTAGAAGTGTTATATCATCTATAGAATGATGTTCTTTTGCACAAAATTCAGATCATAAAAAATTTAGTGATGAAGGTGCTGATTTCCCGATGATTTTTTATTACAAAGATCTGTACCATCATTCACTGTCTGCATAAATATATATGAATTGGGTTTTAAAGTTATAAACGGTGTAAAAAAACTCAGACCTCAAGATAATAAAATGTTATTTATTAAAATTAAATAATGATACATCACAGTAATATTTCTTTATAAAATAACCATTCTTTAAGTATTATAAACTAAATAAAAATAATGTAATCTTTAGTAAGTCTTTAAAAATCAGGACTATAATGATCACTGTCCACACTACGTTAACCGTCAATAATGATAGCTGTCCAAATGACTGTTTTATTTAACTTCTGATTTTTTAATATTTGCAGCGCGAGGAAGTTCATCGTAATAACGTCTCGTTTCAGGCCTACAGAACTTTTTCAGGAACTGCAGGTCGTTATATTTTGCTGTTGATATAGGCAGCTTATCTTTATAAGCTAAACCAGGTAGTTTGAATTCACCTTCATTAACTGCCTTCATAGACCGAAAAGAAACTGGTGTGTTGACCACACTTGATTCCCATGGACAATTATTATTAAATTTTTTGTGAAACGTGAGCCGTGGGTGTTCTTTCTGAACTCTACATTCATGTTTCTGGAATCGTACATTGTTTAAAACATTACTCATTCTTCTTGTCTGTCTTCTTTTTTTCGTATTTCCGATCATTTCGTTGTTCTCAGCCATAATTTAAAAAAAGAAAACACTTAAATCCGAATAACAAAACCTTACAAATCGCCACTCTCACAAAGCCTAACAAAAAAAAATTGGCGGGATCGCCGCTAGTTTGAAATTATTATGGCGTTCAGTGCTAGGCGATGGACATTTATCATTATTGCCGTGAATACCTGTGACGTTGAGCGTTCTAGCTGTGTAGCCAAAATATTAAAAACGTTTTTATTTCGGAACTGCATGCGATATTGCTAAGTTTGTAATCAAGTTATCTTACTACTTTGTTTCCTCAATCTTTCTCCGCTCCACATGGTAGTGGAGGAAACTGCAAAGAAGACATATCTCAGACTTAAGAAGACAAAATCAACGAGGGTAAATCGCATCAAAGGAGAAGAAATTCTAAATGACTGCGCATACCTCATTGACCTGCCAGCCGATCTAATGATCAAGAAGTTCAGTTTCGAGAAGAATTTTGCTATCAAACTGAGCACGAAGAAAGAATGGGACGAGGATATTATACACTCTCTCAAGAATGGAACCATCGTATGGTACACGGATAGATCCAAAACAGAAGAGGGAACTGGAGCAGGAGTCTACGGGCCACGCACCGAATACTCTGAAGCAATGGGAAAATTCCCAAGTGTCTTCCAAGCAGAAGTATATGCTTTGGAAAGATGTATCCAGTTCAATCTCGACAGAGGATATAGTAAGCAACATATAGCTATACTATCTGACAGTCAAGCAGCTATTAAAGCATTGGGTTCAAACATCATCAACTCCAAGATGGTTTGGACATGCCTCCTCAAACTTAACGAGTTAGGCAAGAAGAATAAAGTCACCCTCTTCTGGGTACCCGGACACATCGGGGTTGAGGGAAATGAACGAGCTGATAAGCTGGCAAGAAAGGGTGCGGCAACGCAACTCTATGGACCAGAACCATTCTGTGGTTTGGGACATACGTTTTTCCAAGAGGAAATTAAAAAGAAAGGGAGACAAGAAAGAAATGAATTATGGAAAAATCTCCCTAGGCTTAGGCAAGCCAAGGAACTACTCGGAGGATATAACTTCGATAGAGCCAAGGTATGCACTAACCTAAGTAAAACAAGTCTTAAAGCAGTAACAGGTTTCCTAACGGGTCACTGCAGGCTCAAGGAACACTTACGCAAACTGGGACTTGAAGAAGACGGCACTTGTAGATTTTGTGAAGAAGAGGCCGAGACTCCTCGACATCTCCTAGCGGAATGCAATGCTGTGGTATTCGCAAGAATCAAAGCCCTAGGTAGACACTGGTTAGAAGTGGAATCTCTCCACACCTTGGACCCTCTCAAGATATTAGACTTCATAAGATGTCTGGGACTTGAGGGTGCGCTTTGACGGGCAACACCGGGAAAGCTGAGTAGGGGGAGTACAATAGATCTTATAGGTCGCGGTGCATATCTTACCCCAACAATAAAATAAAAAAAAAAAAATACTACTTTGTTAGTGATCGAATGGCATTACTAATTTAAAATTTTATATTTTTGGACATTCATCATTATTGCAGTGGACCCTTCATATACTAAGAGAACCATAGTTTGCTTTACTCAGTCCATCCATCTACTTGCAACTTTCCCTCTAGGTTTTGTATCTGGTGTGGTTACAATATTATCTTCTTGTACAATTTAACCAAATAATTATCTCCATATTTACCTGAATGTTTCTATCCACCATCCAACTGACTTCAAAGTCATCATCGTCATCACCAAATGGATTGATGAGTGACTCGGCCACTTTGAGCCACCCCATGTAAAAGAAAAACTGAAGGCAGGTGAAGATTGGGAAGTAAAGGTCTATATTGTTGAGAGTATGAGCTATCCCTGTGCTAGTGTCCTCCACTAGAGAGGTCCTGGTCCATTGTCGAGCCATGATGGCTGTGGCAAAGTAGGAATATACGGCTAATGTTACCACCTGGAAGAGTTATTTGTTATGTAAGACTTTTTTCTATTGAACTAATTTTGGATCAGACACAAACTAAAGTTTCTAATCAGTATGATTGGCAGATTCATGATTCACATCATGGAAGAGTTATTTGTTATGTAAGACTTTTTTCTATTGAACTAATTTTGGATCAGACACAAACTAAAGTTTCTAATCAGTATGATTGGCAGATTCATGATTCACATCATGGAAGAGTTATTTGTTATGTAAGACTTTTTTCTATTGAACTAATTTTGGATCAGACACAAACTAAAGTTTCTAATCAGTATGATTGGCAGATTCATGATTCACATCATGGAAGAGTTATTTGTTATGTAAGACTTTTTTCTATTGAACTAATTTTGGATCAGACACAAACTAAAGTTTCTAATCAGTATGATTGGCAGATTCATGATTCACATCATGGAAGAGTTATTTGTTATGTAAGACTTTTTTCTATTGAACTAATTTTGGATCAGACACAAACTAAAGTTTCTAATCAGTATGATTGGCAGATTCATGATTCACATCATGGAAGAGTTATTTGTTATGTAAGACTTTTTTCTATTGAACTAATTTTGGATCAGACACAAACTAAAGTTTCTAATCAGTATGATTGGCAGATTCATGATTCACATCATGGAAGAGTTATTTGTTATGTAAGACTTTTTTCTATTGAACTAATTTTGGATCAGACACAAACTAAAGTTTCTAATCAGTATGATTGGCAGATTCATGATTCACATCATGGAAGAGTTATTTGTTATGTAAGACTTTTTTCTATTGAACTAATTTTGGATCAGACACAAACTAAAGTTTCTAATCAGTATGATTGGCAGATTCATGATTCACATCATGGAAGAGTTATTTGTTATGTAAGACTTTTTTCTATTGAACTAATTTTGGATCAGACACAAACTAAAGTTTCTAATCAGTATGATTGGCAGATTCATGATTCACATCATGGAAGAGTTATTTGTTATGTAAGACTTTTTTCTATTGAACTAATTTTGGATCAGACACAAACTAAAGTTTCTAATCAGTATGATTGGCAGATTCATGATTCACATCATGGAAGAGTTATTTGTTATGTAAGACTTTTTTCTATTGAACTAATTTTGGATCAGACACAAACTAAAGTTTCTAATCAGTATGATTGGCAGATTCATGATTCACATCATGGAAGAGTTATTTGTTATGTAAGACTTTTTTCTATTGAACTAATTTTGGATCAGACACAAACTAAAGTTTCTAATCAGTATGATTGGCAGATTCATGATTCACATCATGGAAGAGTTATTTGTTATGTAAGACTTTTTTCTATTGAACTAATTTTGGATCAGACACAAACTAAAGTTTCTAATCAGTATGATTGGCAGATTCATGATTCACATCATGGAAGAGTTATTTGTTATGTAAGACTTTTTTCTATTGAACTAATTTTGGATCAGACACAAACTAAAGTTTCTAATCAGTATGATTGGCAGATTCATGATTCACATCATGGAAGAGTTATTTGTTATGTAAGACTTTTTTCTATTGAACTAATTTTGGATCAGACACAAACTAAAGTTTCTAATCAGTATGATTGGCAGATTCATGATTCACATCATGGAAGAGTTATTTGTTATGTAAGACTTTTTTCTATTGAACTAATTTTGGATCAGACACAAACTAAAGTTTCTAATCAGTATGATTGGCAGATTCATGATTCACATCATGGAAGAGTTATTTGTTATGTAAGACTTTTTTCTATTGAACTAATTTTGGATCAGACACAAACTAAAGTTTCTAATCAGTATGATTGGCAGATTCATGATTCACATCATGGAAGAGTTATTTGTTATGTAAGACTTTTTTCTATTGAACTAATTTTGGATCAGACACAAACTAAAGTTTCTAATCAGTATGATTGGCAGATTCATGATTCACATCATGGAAGAGTTATTTGTTATGTAAGACTTTTTTCTATTGAACTAATTTTGGATCAGACACAAACTAAAGTTTCTAATCAGTATGATTGGCAGATTCATGATTGAGCCTCAGACTTTCAATTAAAAATCCCAGGTTCACTTTGTTGACTTACTTCACTTTCAAAACATAAGTATATTTCTTACTGTGAATTTATAAGAATTCAGAATCATCTTTTAATAAAAAAAAAATACAATTCAACACAGCTACGCTCCAGTTTTTGATTACCTATTTTTTAAAATCAAGACAATGAAAATAACAGAATAAAAAGAAGTTTGATACGCATCAGCAACAATGTCTTAATTTTAAAATTTGTTTGAAAATGGTGTAAGCGCCCCACAAATCAGTTGGATATAACTTTTTAATGTAAAAAAGGAGTAATATGAACTATTGAAAACAATGTGATGTTATTGATAAGTAAAGGAAATTAAAACAAAATTAGGTGAGGAATAATTTTTTACCTGTGTATACACTAAAGGCACACTGATATTGTCATAGCTTAAGAGCAGTCCACACTGTGCTCTGAATTTATTAAGTTCATCAATTATAGTCTTAACAGCAAAGTCATCTCTTATTCTACCTTCCTTACGAGCGCGCGTCACTATACTAGCTGACCATACAATAGGCATCCTGGGAAATACACAAAAGCACAAATAAATTATTCAGAAATATTACACCACACAAGGATTCTGGGACAAAACAAGAAGAAAAATATAAAAAAAGATATGCCAATTTGTAGATATTATAAATTTAAACCATCATAGTATATAAACAGTGGCGAAAATGTGTTAGTCTTCGAAATTCTTCATAAAATTTGACTGCTGCTTATATTGTCTATAGCATTTCTAAACGAAAATGTTTTTTTTTAAACTTTTGATTATTAGATTTACTCAGCTTACTTTTTCTCTAAAATCCTCATTTTTTCTACTTCCATATTTTTTATTGGAATTGAATTTTAAAGAAGATACCTATATAGACACAATAAAGTATTATTAAAATGAATTTAAAAACACTGTATAATTTCCAAATTAAATTTATTCACCTCAAACGTTTTCGCCAAGGCTTCTACTTGGCATCATCAGGAGGACTAATTAGTTTAAGTTCATATGTAGTGAGTCTGTTTTCTATTACTAACTTATACTAGTGGTGGGGGGGAGTTTGAAGGTGGGGGAGAAAGGGCGGAGTTGAGGGTGTTTGATAAGAGGGAAGGAGATGGGTATATCAACAAAGGAGATGCATATGGTATTTGGATATTCACCAAATTGTTCTTGTTTTTATGGATTTCAAGAATCTCCAAGGCATTTAATTTGCTAATCTTAGACTCGGAGTGCAAGACCTTAGTACCTTGCATGTCAATAGAATGATCATGTTGTATACAATGGTCTGCAATCTCCGAGTATCCGGATAACCCCCTGAATGCCCTGTTATGTTCCTGAATGCGAGTTTTAATTGCTCTACTTGTTTGGCCTATATACTTCATATTACAATCCTTACAACTAATACAATAAACCCCACTATTATCTATATTATCTACCCTATCCTTATGATTAAAAAGTAATCTACTTATGTTATTATTGGTATAATATGCACATTTAATATTTTTATTTACATGTTTATTTACTATATGCGAGATTTTACCTAAATATAAAACTTTTCTCCACGGTTTATTATTATTTTCCTTGCAATATGAAGCATAAATGTAATTTTTAAACATGATGTGTTTTTGTTTTTTACATAAAATTTTATCAATTATGTGAATATCGTATCCATTGTTCCGGGCAATACTTTTAATTACATTCAGTTCTTTGTCGAATTCATCCTTATCTAAGGGATGTAATATTCAACATATTCCTTAATATTCAACATTCTGTGGATCATAGAGTTAAATGCGGCCATTTTATGTGACACTTTTAGATACACGAATTAGATATTTTCTTAACTTTCTTGAACTCTATTAATAAAAACTTACAATTTACATTAGAAATTGAAAAGGACAAAAAACTTTGTTTCTTAGATTTAAATATAAGTATTAATAATAGTAAATTCAAATTTGG